>CM021104.1:431722304-432322304 GCA_007115665.2 Sequoiadendron giganteum
CATGAGCCTCCTAAAATGAGCTTTTGAAGTTGCCATGTGCTCACCGCTCGTGCTCTCTGCTTGGCTTTCATGGAAGCCATTGGAACTCCTTTGGGGAATCTCTAGCGGCATCCACTAGATTCCCTAGGGAACTCCCAAGGCACAGACAATTGTCCATAACCAAATAGCCCTTCACATAAAGCAGCTCAGGGCCCACCTTCTCTTCACTACGCTCACCTCTTTGATAGGCTGCCATGCGTCCATCACTCGCGCACTCTGCTTGGCTTATGTGGAAGCCACTAGAGCTCCTTTGGGGAATCTCTAGTGGTATTTGCTAGATTCCCCAAGGAATTCCCAAGGCATAGAAAAGTTTCCATAGCTAGAAATCCCTTTCATCGATAGATGACTGTACTACCGATAAAGCCAAGGCCAGCAAATAAACTGCCAACCCTATGCCCAGCAGCCCATCATTGTGGTAACCCTTGAAGTCTCGCCGATCAGACTAAGTCTTAATGACCAAAGGGTCAAGCTGACCAAAAGAGAACACCACGATAAATAGATAAGGTTGTAAATTTTTCAAGCCCTTAACAAAGGTCCAAGCCAGTAAATTGAGGCACATTTTCCAACACAATCAAATGACTCAAAGAAAGGGAAAATAGACAAGAAATCCAAAAAGAAGACCACCTATTAGACAACCAAATGCTCAAAGGTATCCATCCTTCAATGACACTTTTTTTCATGCAATAAGTTTGGTCATAAGGCAACTGAATGCAGAACTAGGATGAATTAGTTTTGTGGTTCCTTCTCTAGACAATGCTACACTTGTAACAAGATTGGACATAGATCTAGTGAATATAGAACTCAAATGATGAATTGGTTTAATGGAAGTAGATTGAATCAATCCTTTGTTGGTTACTACTCTACTTGCAATAATTTTGGGCATAAAGAAAATTAGTGCAAATCAAGGATTAGTGGAAGTCAAACATATCAAAGAAATGTTGTTTTCTATAGCTGCAACAAACTGGGACATATCTCAAAGGTTTGCATAAGTAAAAAGGTAAAACAATTTTCTCTAGTAAAAAGGAATGACCCTATGAAGAAGATTGACAAAGAGGAGATTAAGCAAGAAATGAGCAAGATATGGAAAAAATAAAGAGACAAAATCTTCTGATGCATTTGTGTCCTCATCCGGTGTAGACAATTCCTCTGAGAATTAGACCTAGCATGGTCTTAGGGGGAGCTTTATCAAAAAACCATTTGAACCCCCTAATTTCAGGCATGTTAGTATTTGGCATGAGGATATGTTGTAAGAAATGAATAGGTAGAGGTTTTAAACAAGAAAGTAGAAGAAAAAGTACATGTATGCTCACTTGTGGAGCATATTAGGGTTTTTTCAATGTAGTTGAAGGGTTTTTGCTAGCTTTTCAAATTTCATCTCATTTAATGTGAATTAGGGCATCACATTGATCTATAAATAAAAATTGTATAGAGATTTTAATCACTTGTGCATTTGAAGGAAGTGAAGAGTGATTTGGAGCGATTTGAAACATGAGTTTTGCAAACCCTAGCTTCAGTTCTTCATTAAAGAAAAAGGTATTTTTTGAATTTTTTTTGTTGTGAGCTTGTGAAAATTTTTTTTCTAAATCTATTAGAGCTTTGTGTGTTGAAAATGGAAACCCCTATAGTCGTGAAAGCAACAAAAAGACCTAGACCCTCCTAAAGGAAATAATCAATGAATGTTTTCAAAGATGACCCTATGGGTGCCTTCTCTTTGATTCCTCATGGAATCATTCCTATAGAGGATACCGGAATGTTCATTAGGGTTAATACCAAGGAATTAAATCAAACCAAATTTATTGACATATGGCTGAATGAACTCACTATAGATAACTTCATGGTGAAACCCGAGTATTCAAATATTATGGAAAATAAACCAGATTGTTGGAACAAATTCCCTAATTTTTTTTCCACTACCGATGATCATTATGTTAAAATAGTCCTTAATAGAATGCATGATCAATTCTTGTCGATCAACAAGCCCCATTTGATAACCAAGGAAGTGATCAAAGTTGTCATCAAAATCTATGACACCAGATTGGTACCAATGTTGAAAGTAGTGAAAAATGAAGTGGTGATGGATCTCACTAGTGCAACAAATGATAAGAGGGCTCTTACAACAAATCCTATCATTAATCTAGCTGTGAATTATGCATCAATAATGATCGGACATAAAATCTACTTCACCAATAGAGAGAACTATGTGTCTACTACAACAATCTATACTAATTTTTGAGATGGCTACAAATGGTGAAGATTATGATTTATGTGAGCTTCTCATACAAAAGCTACTTGAAAACTTGAGGATGTCAAAGGAGAAGAAATATCCTTTCAACTATTGTTCATTGATTTTTTGTCTACTATTCTATTTTCTTAAGAAGCTTTCGGGAAAAGATGAAACAGTGTTTTTGGACCTATCTCGACTGGTTGCTCATCAAATTTTTGAGCATATGCATAAGTTGGGTGATTTAAAAAACATAGAAAATTCCCTAACAATATTCTTTGTTGTATTTAAGAAAATTATGAATGAGAGACAAAATTTTGAGGAAAATTATTGAAAAATACAAGGATAACATCATATTCCATGTTTCTTCTGATATCGCATGGTTGAACCAGTTGAACCCCAGACTATCTGGATTTAACCCTTGGGATATGAAATCACAAAAGAGGAACCTGGAGGTTATGTGAAACTATTATTGAAAATTCCAAAGGATTCTAATGAACCCCAGATTGCTAGAGATATAGAGAAATCCATGGAAGTTAATCTGGAGTACAACAAACCTGCAAGGAGAAAAAGGGTAGCTGAGGCACTTAGAAAATCTGGCCTTCCTACTGAACTGTTAGCCCAAGGAAGAGCTCTAGGAGAATATAAGTCTGGAGGATCATCTGGTGTAAGGATATTTCGTAGGATCCCTCCTTCCAAACCAGCTTCTAGGCCGGCTATAGTAAAAGTTGAGCCCAACACTTCTGAGAAAGAAAAAGGCAAAGTCTCAACCCCTTTCAGACCCACTATTAGATCAGGCAAGATAAAAGGTTTTCCTCCGGTAGTTCCATTTATGTGAGGGAGAAAATAAATGTTTGTTTTAGGATAAAAAATGTAAGTAATTAATAATGCAACACATAAGACAAATGAACACAACAGTTTACCTTGGGAAAACCCTCCTCGAGGGAGGAAAAACCTAGCCAAAATATCTCATATATATATATAATGAAGAGAGCATAAATCTTCTTACAACTAGGCCAAACTCTTGTCCAATCTGATATAATGAATAATAGCACCTCTCCTAGATACAAAGATACAAATGAATATGTTTTTCCTTGAAATCAGTTTTCTGCTACAAGTATGAACTTCTTCTAGGAATGTGAATCATGATGAATGAACTTGATTATCAAATGAATTATCATCACCTTGTATTTATACAAAACTAGGTGACTCTTCATTTGGGTTGGCCTCTTTTAGGAAACAAGGTGACTCTTCATAAAATTATTATATATAACAAGTCCAACTTGCCTTGGTATTATTTATCAATCATTTTTAAATTTGAGAAAAAGATATCTCCCACTACTATAACATAAATAATCCCTCTTGACTAGGGAGGTATCTTTCCAGATATCCACATCATGGACTCTCTCAACATGATGCCCACAATGGCTACACCCATTTGCTGAAAACTCAAAGGTTCATCACGGAGTCTCTCAACGTGATTTCGTCATAGAGTCTCTCAACATGATGTCCACCATGGATACTCCCATGTGTGGAAAGAAACACAAGTACAAGGGTTCATCACAGAGTCTCTCAACATGATGTCATCATGGAGTCTCTCAACATGACGTCTCATCTCAGTCACAAAGATGAACAAGGGCTCACACCTCATATTTCTCCATCTTAGAGAAATATACACTATAAGGGCTTTCATCTCATATTTCTTTGTCTCAGAGAAATATACACTACAAGGGCTTTCACCTCATATTTATTCGTCTTAGAGAAATATACACGACAAGGGATTTCACCTCATATGTCTCTTTCTCAGAGAAATATACACTACAAGGGCTCTCACCTCATATTTCTCTGTCTCAGAGAAATACACACTACAAGGGATTTCACCTCGTATTTCTCCTTCTTAGAGAAATATACACTACAAGGGGTTTTACCTCATACTTCTCTGTCTTAAAGAAATATACGCTACAAGGGCTTTCACCTCATATTTCTCCATCTCGGAGAAATATACACTACAAAAAATATTCATGATGATGTGACTCCCTCTAAAGCTACAAGTACTTGCATCAACCTCCTGACCTCCTCGTCCAAGGTTTCCTCTGTTGGTTTTTCAGACTCCCTCTGAATGTTAATTCCTTCTCTTCAAAGAAACTGATTGAATTTAGAATAAGAAACCTTCTGAATTGAATTTAGAACTTGGCTCCTTCTAAGATGTCCCTATGTCAATTTTTTCAGCAAAAACATGTTGTGTAGAGCTTAATTTACAATCTCGAGAAAAGTGATCGTACTTTTCACACCGAAAACATTGAATGTGAGAGAAATCCTTCTTATTTTTTGGTTCTGGGCCAAAATCTAATTCTCTGTCTCTATTCCTCTTTCTTCCTTTGCCTCTATCTCTAGAAGTATGTGTACCAAGAACTTGATTTTCTACATGATAGTTTCACCCAATTCCTCTTGCTGCCAACCTGGACTCTTCTTGAATACAATCAACTTGAAGATGATCAAACTTGGGCAACTTAGATCTCCCAGTGATGCTTTGAATAAAGGGTTCCCAAGATTGAGGAAGACCATTTAGTGCCAACATAACAAGATCTTTGTTTGCAATTATATCCCCAATAGTGCTCAACTAATCTCTCAAATTAGAAATATTCATAAAGAATGAGATGACTGAATCATCTTTAGCCATTTTTACATGGTGAAATTTTTGTCTCAAAGCAAGGGCTTTGCTGGTATTGTTGATCTCATACAATCCTTTTAGAGTATCAAAAATTTATTTAGCTATATTTAACTTGGAGATGATTGGTACTAGGTGATCCATCTTAGAGTCTATCATGATCTTTCTAGCCTTCGTGCCATTTTCTTCCACTGGATTTTCTCAATATCATCGGAAGGCTCAAGCATATCACTTTCCACAAAATCAATAAGATCATTCTCCTCTAATGCAATGATTACCCTGGGTTTCCAAGAGTTGAAGTTTGAAGCTCCATCAATCCTATCTTCTACCTTGACACCGCTCGCCATCTTCTTTTTTCACACAAATTCACCTTCAAAGATCTGTCCTTAGGTCAAAAATAATTTGAACCTTAGTCTGTGATACTTCAAGATCTGCCCTAGATGAAAAGTTGACTTGAAGGCTTAAACATATTTGATCAGATATTTTCTTAGACCCGCTCTGATACCATGTTAGTTTTAGAATTATAAATGTAATTAATTAATAATGTAGCACATAAGACAAATGAACACAAAATTTTACCCTAGGAAAACCCTCCCTCTCGAGGGAGAAAAAACCCAGCCAAATTATATCTCTTATATATTTAATGAAGAGAGCATAAATCTTCTTACAACTAGGGAAAACTCTTGGCCAATCTGATATAATGAATAATATCACCTCTCCTAGATGCAAAGATACACATGAATATGTTTCTCCTTGAAATCAGTTTGCTGCTACAAGTATGAACTTCTTCTAGGAATGTGAATTATGAAGAATGAACTTGATTATCAAATGAATGATCATCACATTGTATTTACATAAAACTAGGTGAATCTTCATTTGGGTTGGCCTCTTTTAATAAACAAGGTGACTCTTCATAAAATTATTATATATAGCAAGTCTAAATTTCCTTGGTATTATTTATCCATCATTTTTAAATTTGAGAGAAAGATATCTCTCACTGCTATAACATCAACAAGAAAAAGCTACAAGGGAGAAGAATCTTAGTGTCACTAAAGACTAGGAGGAAGAGGAGGAATACCCAACCTCTAAGCTAATAAGAAAGAAAAAGGTAAGCATTTCCTCTGGTGAAGGTGCATATCAAGAAACCAGTGTTGGATCAAAGAGAGTTCACTACATATCATCCTCATAAGATGTTGATGAACACGACATTAGTAATCATGAAATAGATGCAAAGAAGGCTAGAGTCACATAAGAGGTTTCATTAGACCAAGTAGAACATAATGTTTTTTCGGTAAGATCTGGTACCCTCTCAGACTAGAAGCCCTGATAAATAATTTACTGCATTATGAAGATATGTTGAAACCCACAACAAAAGCTTATAATCAAGTAGGTGAAGAAGATAGGGAAACAATAACAATGGCTATCATTAAATATTTCATTATATTGGAAGTTAAGTGGGATGATGTTAAGGATGATGTACCTAAAAAATTATGGGAAGCTCTAATGAAGAGAAGATCTGAGGTAGTTGAATTGAATGAGAAAATAAGGGCTAAGGAATATAAGGAAATTGGAACTTTGGGTGATCTAGAAACCTTGAAGAAGGTTTTTTCTACCATGTTTTAGATGAAGAAGAGAGTTAATATTTTAATGACCAGAGAAAAGAAGCAAATCAAGAAAATAAAGAAGGAAACTATAAATGCAATTAGAAGTATAGCTAAGAAGTATGGTATGCTTGGTGCATCCAGTACGACACTTTAATCAGGAAAATAAAATTATACAGAAGTTAAGAAAGACCTTCCCTCTAGTATTGGTGATGTAAACATACCTATGAAAATGAATGACTCAAATATCCCTTTAAAAATAGGTGGTATAGAAGTTCTTTCACAAATTAATGTTGTTGATGAGGCTCCAGGGATTGAAGGAAATATTAAAGCTTAAGCACATGATGCTACTCCTTCGGTACATTTTGAAGAAATAGAGGACAGGGATGAAAGTGACAAAGAAGAAGAAAAAGAAGAGAGGAGAGAAAAAGAAGAAAAAGAAGGAAAAGAAGAAAAGATAGAAGGGGAAAAGATAGAAGAAAAGAAGATGGAAGAAAAGAAAGAAGAGGGAGATAAAGTTGAGGAAGAAGAAAGAAATGAGGAATCAGGAGATTTTTTTTGAAAGAATGAAGAAGGATCTAAGCAGGTAGTGGATTCAAAAAAGTACACTAGAGAGTCTGCCTCTGGGGATGATGTTTTGAAAGGCTTGCTATCTAAGAAAATTATATTTCAGCAGGTAATTCCTCTGGAACTCCTACAACTTCCCATGAATGAAGGCTATGCAAATCTGGACAAGATTTATCCTATGCATAGAATGGAGTTAGGTGATGTATTTCATGTATCTAGTTGAAGAGAAATCCTATAAATACATCAGAAGGGAGCTAATCTTATCAAAGACGTCATTAAGGTTTTATAGGATGTCACACCTAATACATCAATGGACACATCTCTCACTCCAATAGAAAACTTGAAAATTCTATTGGACTCATTCAAGGAGTGTGCCATTGGACTTGGTGAGAAAGAAAAAAGGATATTGAAGAGAAACTGGCTAAGAAAAGGCTATTGGTCCTTCATGACAAGTGTGCTCTAGCACATACCAATGTAGAGAAGAGCCTTGAATCTATAAAGGCCTGTGAATCTGAAGAAAATTATGTGTTTTCCTATTGCATGAGGTGGCTTGATGTCACACAAAGTATAAAATATCTTATGGACTCCATTGAGTCCCAATTGAAAGTTGTTTCCAATACATAAAAAGTATCCATGGATAGAGATAGGTCAACATGGAATGCCATCTCTGTGCATAGAGAAAAAAAAGCATTTTACAAAAGCAAAAGGAAGGGATTATCAGAAAATTTGGTTTTCTTGGTGAAAATGTAAGGATGGAGTACACTCTAGTAGCCAATGCTTTGGCTAATACTGAGAAATTAGATAAGATTTTTAATTTCGTAGAATTGCACCTAGGGGTAATTCCAAATTTTTGCATCTTTCCTAGCATTTATGACACCTTAGAACATTAATGAAAACATCCCATGAGTCAAAATTTTGTGATTCTAACTCCATGTGGACTTGTGGAAAAGTGGCATAAGTTTGATAACATGTTTCTTGAAAATATAGGCTTTGGATGCCTGCCTGGCGAGTGGATATCTATGTGACATGCTAACATCCTAGAGGTTTCCCAAGTTGGAAACAAAGAATCTGGAATCCTGTCTTTTTTGATACACATCCTAGCAGTTGGATTTTGGATGTAACGGCTCTATGCCTCCCTTGCATGCATGAAAAAATCCTTTCTTTCTCTCATTTGGCATTGGAAGTCATTCATTCAAGCTCTACTACTACTTTCTCTAGTCTTGGGTTCTCATCATCCTTGATAGCAGTAATCTCACAAGCAAAGCCATGCCAGACTGTGGTCACTCCAGTAACTATAGCCCTCAAGTAAGCACTTAACGATGTGTCCATGAGCTCCAGAGAAGGTCTTGACCCATGGGTAACAATCTCTCTCTCTCGCTCTTTCCTACTTGTTAGTTTACTACTTTGTGGTGTGGGTTCTGCTCCCGAGTGGGTTTTTCTTTCACCATGTGCTTTGTTTACTTCATTTGCACTCATTTCCAAACTTGGTTGTCCATGGAGGTGGACACCAAAGTAGGGGTTTGACTAAGGAAAGCCCCTCTACAACCCCAACCTTTTCCCCTTGATCTTCTATGTGTAGGTTGTGGAGTGGAGCTTGGAGCAAAGATCCGAACACCCGAAAAAAGGTAAACTTTCTCCAAGTCCTTTTGTGTTTATTCTAGAATCTAGCTTTCTATTTGGTTATTTGATTTAGTACACCTTTCACCCAAGTTTGGAGGTGAAACTCAATTTTTCTTGCTTGAACTCTTGAGCTCCTTGCAGCTTAGGATGCTTGTGCATATTTTAGATGATAGTGCACTGTGTTGGCATCCTGAAATCACGTTGATGTCCTTTGGCCAAGAGCTCCTTCATTAGAGGTAGAGATCTTGGATTTTCATTCTTTTGTGGTCTAGAGTGACTTTCGTATATTTCTTTATAGTTTTATCAACTTGTTCAATCTAAGGTGTATAAGGGCAGTTCGTTCCCTAGTGATCTCTCAAGAATAAAGAGACCCGTGTGAAACAAATCCCTCTTATATCACATTTTGGTGAACCTAGCGTGAACACATTGGATCTATTTTTGTAATGTTTCATGTTTATGATGATCCCTTTTTTGAAGAATATTTTGATATGTTGGAGGATGCTCTAGATGATTTCCTAGAAGTACTCTCCTCTATCTATAAATCTTTTGAACAAACTCTCCCTTCGCAAGTTGAGGTGTCGGTAAATGTGGTCATGGTTTCTATAGTCCTCTAATCCCTCAGAAACTCATTATTTATGTGGCTCCAGCTAAACCATCCCCTAGGGAGAACTATTATGTCTATGGCATCTCATGTCATGGTGATTCATCAAAATTTATTCGAGGTTCATGAAAGCTACTGACTCTACCTCTTATAATGTTGTTGGGCATACATACAACACAAGGAGAAATAAACAGAACTTGGATCAGCAACCTTCCATTCCTATATCACAACCAACTCAAGTTCCTACTTCTTTGCCACCCTCTCAAGCTAGCCTTCCTCCAGCTCCTAAACCCCCAATCAAAGCACTAGGTGATTACAATCTTGTCGAGTAACTTTGTGTTACTCCAACTAAGATCTCACTTTTGAACTTTCTTCAAACTGCTCTGGTTTATCAAGAGATGGTGTTGGAAGCCTTACAAAAGATTATCTTTCCTTCCTCTACTAGGCCTATGGATGTTAATGCGTAGTTGACACATATTTGAGCAGATTCACCAAATATTACATTCCACCTAAAAGAACTCCTGCCTTCAGATGTGTAGAAGCAAGTGGATCCTTTGATGATTATAATTAATGTTAATAATATCGGTATTAGGCATACTCTCATTGACACTGGTTTAGCTCTCAATGTTTACGGTATGGACCTATTACGTAGAATTAAAGTTGATTCATCTTCTTTAGCAACCTCTTCCTTTTACATGCATGGGTTCGATAATGCTAGATGCCAAGCTCTAGGTACGATAATCCTACCTTTATAGCTAGGCCCCATTACCTTGCCTATGATGGTTTATGTAATGCTTGGCCTATTACATTACAATATTCTCTTGGGGAGACCCTAGATTCATGCTATGGATGTTGTGACTTCTATTTTACATTATTCTTTGAAGTTTGTTGCTAATAATTGGGTGGTTATGGTTAAAGCAGATCCAAAAGTTGTTCACCTTTGTGAGCTAGCATTTGTTGGTCGTGCTTCAATTGTACCCACTCTCAAGAATTATATTTTGTCTTAAACCATTGATGCTATGGCATGTTCTTCATCGGTACCCTCTATGGAAGTTGTTCCTAGAGTGTGAATTGACAAAAATGAACCACCTAAAGCAAGAAGATCCTAAGTCTCCCCCATCTTCCCCTTCGTCTTCTCAATCAAATGCTTTCCTTGGTGATGATTGGGGTTTCATGAATTTCTCTGAGTTCTTCATCACATAATACAAGTCAGACCCCTCTAGTATATAATTTCTAGGTCCTGCTGATGAAAAGGTGGGTGACCCTTCTGTTCGAAAAGAGAAGTGTGACCCTATCTAGGAGACCGCTCCTTCCTCTACCCGAGAGAGTAACCCCACTCCCAAAAAGGAGTTTAATGTTTTTGAACTGAGTAAAGAAGGTGGGAATGCTCTGATAGATACTTTCAACATTCATTGGTGGAATGAAGCACTCTACATAGAGCCGCCACCTCCTGAGATTCCACAAAATTATTATGGGTTCAGATATGGACTCGCCTCTCAATATTGCTATGGGAAAAAATGCATGGGGTGTATCGAGCAAGGAATTCAAGTCCCTATCCAGTAAAAGTTGTGACCATGTTATCTGGGTTTGGGATGCTCTGTTGAACAGTCTAAATAAAAACCTTGTTGGAGTGTGAATATGATTTCAACCAAGTCATTGAGCTTGGTTCATCCTAAGTTGGTGGAAGGAAAGGGGTAGATCGAGAAAGTCCCTTTGGATTTATTCTCTTTAGATCAAGCACTAGGGGATTTTCTAGGTGCTTATTCCCCATTGCTTCCCTATCACCACAAGAAATTATTCCTGTATTGCTTACATAAGCAAGCATACTTTGGAGAATCCATTTTGAGTATCGACGAGGAAGACCCTCTATCTAATATCAGTAATGGTGTTTTGATATCCCATCCTGATGACCGCAACCCTCTCCTCAAAGGAGATACTGTCGAATTCTTGGGGGATCCTAAATCTTTAGAAAAAAGTAATCAAGATCGGGAAGTGTCCCTCTTTCGATAAAGCGGATGAACACTCTGCTCTCTTGCCTTCTTACCCTAATATCTTCACTTGGACATATGAGGATATGCCTAGTATTGATGAGTCTATAGTGGTTCACAATATTGTCCTATGTCTTGACACCAAATCAATTAAGCATAAAATTTGAAAGATTAATTTGAGGGTGGCTCTAATGGTCAAGATTGAGATAAAAAATATTTTGAAAGCACATTTTATCTATCCAAATAACTACTCCCATTGGATTTTAAATAGACTTGTTGTTATTAAGCCTAACAGTTGTATTCACATATGTATTTACTTTTGAGACATTAATAAGGCTTCTCTTAAAGATGATTTTCCATTACCTAATATAGATATGATTGTGGACTTGACTGTAGGCCATGCATTGTTATCTTTTATGGATGGCTTCTCGGGTTATAATCAAATCCATATTAACCTAGATGATCAATAAAAGACAGTCTTCACCACCTCTTGGGGTAATTTCTTCTATGTGGTCAGGCCCTTTGGTTTAAAGAACGTGGGAGAAAGTTACCAACAGGTGATGATCCTGATATTTCATGATTTTATTCATAAGATCTTAGAGGATTATGTTGATGAAATTTTGGAAAAATCAATAACTCATCAAGATCATGTGAAGAACCTTCATCTTATCTTTGAAAGGCTTTGAATCTACAAGATGAGACTCAATCCCCATGAGTGTGTCTTCATCATAGTCTTCATCATAGATGTCAACAAGCTTCTGGGATTCATAATCTCTCACCGTGGAATCGAGGTTGACACAAATAATATCGATGCCATTGTTAACATGTCTCCACCAAGGAATATCACTGAGTTACAAATTATACAGGAAGATTCAATAAATTCATAGATTTATATCTCAATTGGCTGACCGTACCCTCCCTTTCACTCGTTTATTGAAAAAGGATGTTTGCTTCATATGGGATGAGGAGTGTCAGAAATCTTTTGAGTCAATCAAAGTTTATTTGGCCAATCCTCTTGTGTTGATGCCAGCTATGCAAGATAGAACCTTTTTTCTTTAACTTACTATGTCACCATATGCTTTGGCAGCTTTACTAGCTCAGTATGATAACGTAGGGAAAGAGAGAGCGGTCTACTACATCAGTCACATCCTAGTCAATTATGAAACTTGTTATTCCTCCATGGAGAAGAAATGCCTAGCTCTCATATTCGCTATGTAGAAGTTGAGGCACTACCTTCTCCATGTTGAAACACATGTCATAGTAAGATCTTTTAAAGAACTTGTTCTCTAGCGCTAACCTTGCTAAGAGATTAGAAAAGTGATTTATGTTGCTCTCTGAGTTCAATATCAAATTTGTTACTCATAAGTCAATAAAGGTTCAAGTAGTTGTCGATCAATTGGCAGATGCCCCTCATCTTCCTCCTTCCTTGGGTTGGATTTGTCCCCTAATGAAAAAAAATTTATGATTAACTACAACCTCGAACGGAATATGTACTTCAATGGATCAAGGTGTCATAATGGTTCTAGAGCAGGTGTGGTCCTAATATCCCCTAAAGGTAAACTAGTCCCTCTATCCTTTCAATTATATTTTCCTTGCACTAATAATATCATTGATTAGAAAGCTCTTATTGTTGGCTTGTGTATCACAATTACACTGAAAATTAAGCATATCTATATACAAGGTGATTATAAGCTTATTTTGGATCAGATTATGGGGACTTATCAAGCTAAACAAAGTAAGTTATCTCGTATCAAGACCTCACTTTGTCTTTTCTCAATCAATTTTCCTCTTTCACAATAGAAAGTGTCCCTAGGAGAGAAAATAGACATGTTGATGCCATGGCAAGCGTTGCTTCCTTGGTACCTTCAGAAGAGGATACAAAAGATACCACTCCATAGTTTAGGTCCTGCAAACCCTGACAATTTTTGATCAACCTGAATCTGATTCTCTTATGTGTTTTCATGCAGGCTTGAAAGAATGGTTTTCTAGTATCTACAGTTACTTAAAGATTGGGATCTTTCTTGATGATGCAATGAAAAATGATCCCACTCATATATGTAAGCTTTTAGTGTGTTATGTCATTTTATCTGATGTTCTTTATCAAAAAGCCTATAATGGATTACTTCTCAGGTGTCTCACGAAGCTTGAAATACCCATTTCCCTTAAGGAATCCCATTTGGGTTCCAAGGGCGGACACTATGGTGGTAGGTCCCTAGTGAGAAGACTGCTACACATGGGGTACTATTAGCAAACAATGGAACAAGATTCCTTTGATTTTGTTAGAAAGTGCCTTCAATTCTAACAACACAACCGTCTTATTCAAGCTCCTGCTCAAGAGTTGCAAAATTAAACCTCTCCTTGGCCATTCATGAAATGGGGGTTGGATATCATCAAAAAAATATCACCTCCTTCTTACAAGGGACATACCTTTATTATTACCGCTACGGATTATTTCACAAAATGGGTCAAAGGTATTCCACTCTAATCCACGAATGCTAAAACTATTTGTAGTTTTCTCATGAACAAAATCATTTCTCATTTTGGATTGCCTGCTACACTTGTTTCTAACAATACTACGCCATTCAAGAACAAAGAAGTAAAGCATTTCTTGGAGAAATTTCATATTCAACGTAGGTTTTATACACCATATTATCCACAATCCAACAATCAAGCAGAAGCATCTAACAAGACTCTTGAACTTATTCTTCATAAAATGGTAAATAAGCATGGTAAGGAGTGGCATATTCAATTAACGTACGCTTTGTGGGCCTATCACATGAGTGTCCATATGGTGATGAGAAAAATTCCTTACAACCTCGTGTATTGTGTCAAAGCTATCATGCCTTTGGAATTGGAAATTTTGTCCTTACAGGTTTCCCTTAAAGGGTTAATTGATGATGAAACCTATCGAATTAACTACTTGCATTAGTTGGAGATGCTTGACGAGCACCGTTTATAGGCCCTCAATCATCTTAAAGCTTATTAGTGATCATTATCAAGACAATATAATCAAAGTGTATTTCCTAGAACCTTTATTCTAGGAGACTTGGTTCTCTATAAAAACCAATGGAATGTAAATGTGCCACCTAATCAGGAAGGGAAATTTAGTCCTAACTAGTTAGGCCCTTACATTGTGATCTTTGTGTATGGTTATGGTGCCTATGGATTGTCATCTATGGATGGAATGCCTCTAAAATAACCCATTAATGCAATGCATCTTCATCGATTCTACACATAGCACTCTAGTATGTCGCATGTGTGGTTTTCTCTCTAAGGGGAAATAATACTACATATGCTAAAATTGTTCATTTATAAATTATGAAAGACTTGTTTTTATGACGTTACCACGTGTCTGTGGTGAAATAAAACATACATACATATGTCTGACTATGTTATGTATCCATACATCACATTACATCTTTTAAGGCCATTAGATCATCATTGTATTTATTTAATATACAATCAAGTTTGTTTATTAAATCATGATCAACATCTAATATAAACATACATCCATGTAAGCATATAACCTCCATAACATACACGAAAGAAAAAAATCATACACATAAAAAACACCATGATATCAAAAAAATATATCCATATATATATCCATGTATGAATCAGATTTCATGTATATGTATCAGGCCACTACTATTAAAAAATGAGTGGCTACTGAATATATGTCTATAAAAAAGATCTACAAGTATATATTTATATGTATCTGGCTACAAAAATGATATAGAAAATGAGGAGCCCCTATCCCTGTGGTACATGGCTCTGAGAGCCCTCCGACTCTAGAAAATACTCTGGTACCCTCAGTAGGGGTTGCACAGTGGTCATTGAATAGGATTGATGTGAGTGTGATGAAGACATGGCTACCTATATCCCTTTAATCTCCCCTACAATGAGTATATATCCATATGTGCCTACATCAACTCCTGCTGCAACCGTTGCACATCTACTGGCACCACAGCTACTGGCTGCCCATCGAGGTCATCAATTTATTCTTCTGAAGGGAATCATGTGCTTGCTCGGTGACCTCGACCCTCATCACTAACACGTCTCTCTCTATGAGCACCATCTACAACTCCCCTGATAGTTGATCACACTATCCCCAAAGTGTTGTCAACTCCATAGTTAGTTGCATGATCTCTGCACCCCGCTCCTTGTAGGTGGTCCTCAAGCGTGCCACTAGATCAAAAGTTGGGGCATGTCACTCTACAAATACTAGCTGGTAGGCCTCAAGAACCATCCCTTGGATCGGCACATCAAGGGATACCTCTGAAATGCACTGAGCCATCAACCCAGTCCATGTCTATGTGTGCTCTACAACGACAGGGAAAGAAAGAGAAATTAGCATCACATGGCATGTATATATATATCATAAATAGAAAAAATCAAAAGCATGGAAACATAAACAATGTACTATGTATACTTGGATCCCCTGGCTGCCATGTGGGATCAAGGTGAGGGTCGATGTTGGATCCCACATCGGTCAACATCGACAACCGACCCCGATGACACTAAAGCCACTACAATTGGAATAGTAGGAGCTAGTGGTGAAAAAGAGATGGGGGTAGCTACAAGGGGATCCGATCTCCTCCACTACCTTAGTATCGCAGTGCCACCTCCTCCTCCTATGCCATATATTGCTTTGTGCCAACTTACTGGCACCCTCTTTGCTTGTCCTATAGGGGCTGGGGAGGAAAATACTCATGTGGACTAGGATCCCCTCTCGGGGCACCCTCATCGAACACAAGTGTAGGACAATGCCTCTCCCACCACCATGAAAAATTTTTGGCTACCCCAACATTTTCTTCCACCGCTATGGCTAACAGGTCATGGTCAGGCTCATCATCATCAGAGGAGATAGTATCAATAATGGTGGGGCGAGGGCAATTGCCAACCCTCGTTGCACTCTTGTGGGCCCTAGTATAGATGGGCACATCTGGTGGAATGGTCTAGGGATGACCATGTTGCCACATAACCTAACTCTAGTAGTACGATATTATGATGAAATAATGATGACCTATCAAAAAATAGTCTCGCTAGAGGTTCCTCATGTACCTGTCATCGTCCACCCATCGGAAAAATTAGTAGGGTCTCGATCAAACCTCATCTGCGGCAATAGTGTCAAACTGTAGTTGCCAAAACTATAGATCTTCGAACCTCCACTAGCCTACCATGTCATACTAGTGGGCCATGGGAATATGATATGACCATCATTGGGGAAAACTGAATGGCCAGGTGCACATGATGGGAGGAAAATCCCAAACCTGCAAAAGTGTGCATGCAGTAAGGCTATGGTACTCATAGTGCACACACTACCCTAACTCCTTGTAGAGGTGCGGTAACATGTTGCACTCCTAGGAAAAAAATAGTGTGATGCTCCACCATCTCTATAATGGTATGGACGAGGCCCCCATGCAAGTGGGAGCCTCACCCATCTATGGTAATTCAAAAAATAATAGTAACAACCATGACCTGGCATAGCAATGGAACAGTGTTCCTTGTTTGGTCATACCAGTGTGTATATATGTGGCCTATGTCATCATCATCATCTATCCTCCCTGAATAGTAGAGGACGCCCTCACTCCACTCTAGCGCCAATCGGGTATCATCTAGGGCCACTCGCTACCCACGGATGGGTAGTGTGAGGATCCGATAGAAGTCCTCAAGCATGATAGTCATCTCCTCACAAGGTAGCTAAAAAGATGAAGCATTGGTGTCCCACCGCTCCATCAGGGATGTAAGCATCCTCTCATGATATCGCATCTATGGCATAGTGAATACATGTTAGAGATTGACCCACTCAAGGTGTGTGACCTCATCCTCTGTTAGATGGCCCCTTTTCTTGCGAACAAGTTAGTATGCTCACCCTCTCGAATTCTCCTGGATCTCTAGGTACTCCTACAAAAATTGAAAAAAAATTAAGTCAGAACATTGACTTTCATCATGAAAAAAAAAGACTAATTAAGGACCTATGTGTATCGTGCAAACATTGCGCCGCACATGCGTCCTAGATTGCCATGCCCATTTGAGAATGCCAGTGTGTCCCCGAGACAATAGTGCAAACTTAGGACCTCAACATAGACTAAGGATGACAATGCATTTTTTAGATGCAACTGCAGAAAATAGACGCTTGCGCAACTAGCGAACTAGAAAAATGCTAAAAATGAGCTAAATTGCACAACAAACAAGGCTTAGAGGCCTACTTGGTCCACCTCATGGACCTCAGTGATGTCCTCACATATTTTTTCCAACCTTGGTGCCTCGTACTCCCTCCTGCTCAACATTTTTCTGAATTTTCTCTCACAAAAGTCAACAATTTGCTTGCAGTGAATAGTGACAATGACCCTTCTGGGGGCCCACCTAGGAATATATAGGCCCCATAGGGCCCATTTTTCCTAGAGTTTTTGGCTCCTTGGTTTCTCTTGACTTTACCCCACCATCCTGAGGGGAAACTCAGGAGGGGGCATATAGTCACCTCTTGATCATATTTTTCCTTTGAATTAATGACATTTTTCTTGACCATTCTTCTCTCCGTAGTAGCTTCTTCTGATTTTTAGAAGCTGACCCAAAATTTAAGTTTTGCAGGTTAAGGTTTTGAATGATTTTTCACAACCATTTATTTGTTGTTTGTTGAGCTTGGATGCTAGGGGAATATTTGGTACCGGTTAACTCGACCTCAGTGGTCTCTGTAGTCCCTTTTTCTTGGCAAGAAATTCCATAAAATTCAAGATTCAGGAGAAATTTTTCTTCTCTACTTTAGTGAGGCTGATTTTTTTCCCAAAATTGAGCCCACTAAAGTGGGGGCAAAATGTAATGTTGTAGAATTGCACCTAGGGGAAATTCCACATTTTTGCATCTTTCCTAGCATTTATGACACCTTAGAACATTAATGACAAAATCCCATGAGTCAGAATTTTGTGATTGTGACTCCATGTAGACTTGTGGCGGAGTGATAGAAGTCTGATAACATGTTTCCAAAAAATCTAGGCTTTGGATTCTTGTGTGGCATGCGAATTTCCGCATGGCATGCTTTTCCAAGTTTGAAACAAAGAATCTAGAATCCTAACTATTTTCACACGCTTCCTAGAAGTTGGATTTCAGATGTAATGGCTCTATGTCACCCTTGCATGCATGAAAAACCCCTTTCTTGTTCTCATTTGGGATTGGAAATCATTGATTCAAGCTCTACTACTACTTTCTCTAGTCTTGGGTTATCATCATCCTTGATAGCAACAATCTCATAGGCAAAGCTATGCTAAACTTAGGTCCCTGCAGCAACTACAACTCTCAAGAAAGCACTCAATGGTTCATCTGTGTGCTCTGGAGAGGGTCTTGACTCTTGGATAATTCTCTCTCTCTCTCTCACTTTTTCCTACTTTGTGGTGTGGGTTCTACTCCTGAGTGGTTTTGATTTCACCATGCACTTTGTTTACTTCATTTGCACTCCTTTCCAAACTTGGATGTTCATGGTGGTGGGAACACCAAAGCGGGGGCTTGACTAAGGAAAACCCCTAAACAACCCCAACCATTTCCCCTTGATCTTCTATGTGCATGTTGTGGAGTGGATCTTGGAGCAAAGATCCGAACACTTGACAAAAGGTAAACTTTCTCCAAGTCCCTTTGTGTTTATTCTGGAATATATCTTTTGGTTCAATTATTTGAATCATTATGCCTTTGACCCACGTTTGGAGGAAAATTTTGATTCTACTTGCTTGAAATCCTGAGCTCCCTATAGCTTAGGATGCCAACACGTATTTTAGATGACAACGCGCCATATTAGCATCCTGGAACTGTGCTAATTTCATTTGGCCAAGAGCTCCTTCATTAGAGGTAGAGATCTTGGATTTTCATTTTTTTCGGGGTCTAGAGCGACTTTAGTATATTTCTTTATAGTTTTATCAACTCGTTCAAACCGAGGTGTATAAGGGCAATTCATTCCCTTGTGATCTCTTGAGAATAAAGAGACCTGTGTGTAGCGAATCCCTCTTATATCACAAGATCAATCTAACTCCAGATACTCCAAATGAGGCTGAAGAAAGTTTTATTTTATTGGAGTCTTTGAAAAAAATGCTAATATCTACTAAACAGAGTTGGGAGAATGGTAAAGAAGCCTAGCAAGGCATTCTCTAGGAACTTCAAAGTGCTTCCTCCTTCGGGTAAAGTTTTTTTTTTTAGACACTGTTTGGGCTAAAGTCCTAGGGGGAGTTTAGTATTTTTTATTCTTTGTGTTGTACATTCCAGACCATATGTACATAATTTTTGTGTAGCCCTTTGTCCTTGATGTCAAAGGGGGAGAGATGAAAGAGAAAAGGAGTATTCTCTGTACATAGGAATTCTATAAAAAAAATTTGCACATGTTTCCATCAATGACAAAGGGGGAGATTGTTGGAAGAATGAAGAAGAACACATCTCTTGACATAGATTTTTTTTTTCATTGATGTCACCATAATATATGAGTTCCAATTGCAAGTTCAAAGTCATGTTGATCCGATATTCTAAACCAGTAATCCAAAAATGTCCTTCGGTATTTTGGTCCACATTTCACCTCTGATGATCGTCGTTACTCAAAATCTTCAGAAATGATTTTTGGTTGATGAAATCATGCATGGACAAAATCTCATGTGTATAGATACTCATGTTCATCGCTGGTATCATTTTGTTTACATTTTTGTTATTAGGTCTACCTCTGGCCGACCTAATAAGCAGTTGAAGGTGTAATAGATTAATTTTATTTTTGGAGAAATCCATGCTGACATGTAGTAGTGTGCTACACGCTTGAATTTCTTTTGAGAATTTTTGTATTTACTTGGAGCCGACCTGATTGATACTTGTGGGAAAGCCAGATATATATATATATATACAAGATAGCTTTGGAGATAGAAAAAAACAAGGTGTGTATGCGAGTGTTGGTGGATTAAGTGTGGGTGCAAAAAGAGCAAAGAATGATCTGCTAGCATGCAAATTTCTTGAGATTCAAAGGAACTAAATTTTCCCTTTGAGGTGTACTTACATCAATTCATTCTTTGGTTGTAAACCATTTTTACTATATATTTTATAGGCAGTGAGCCTCTCTTTTGGACAATGAGTCCTGGCAGTGAGCCACGCTTTTATAATATCTTATAATCAGTTATACTATATTGTGATCTAACCCTCACCATGGCTTTTCCCATTCTAGGTTTTCCATGTAAAAATCTTGGTGTTCTCGTGTTGTATGTTAATGTTTAGTTAATTATTTTTCTTATCTTAACTATCATATGCATTGGATTAATTGGATGGTATTTGTTCAATAAGTTTAAGAAGATACTGATTCACCTCCCCTCTCAATATCTTGGATATTCAACACTAATTTTATAACAAAATTTAATGTTAAAAATATTAGGTAACAACCCTTTATCAATGTTGTAACATCTCACATGCTTAGCGAAGACACTATGGTAGTTCAAAAAATTAATCAACCCATACGACAACCAAGAACCCTAGCTATCCTAACACAACCAACAATACCAACGAATTAAACACCCTATGTAAAACAATTTGTTAATTCATTTTATCAAAATTTACCTCAAATTCACCAAATAGTTGCAACACATCAAAACCAACCAAATCCTAATGACATACTATCACAACACCTCCCACAACATTCAAACAATTCTTTCACTACACCACATACAACTCATAATATTCCAACAATAACTTGGAAACCCAACATATCAAGGAGCCTATATGAAACCTGCTTATCAAAAAATGTACCTCAACAAGATTCAAACCCCAATATACAAAGTGTGTTAAACCTACCTCCACAACCATCAAACTTCACACCCAATCCATCACTACAAGCAATTATCCTATCACGTCAATAACATACATCTTCACCCTTCTACACTATCCCTAATCCAACAAATACACCTCAAAATCCATCTCAACAACAACCTACCTATCAATTCATACAAACCAATCCACCTCAACCACATCCTACACCCTAATACATTAACACCATTCCTAATCAAACAAACACACAATCTAATCTACATGCACAACAACCCACCTATCAATATAAAGAAACCAATCCACCTCAACAAAAAACTATGTACCAATAAAAGACACATCCAAACCTTAGACTTAACACTCCTCAAGTCATGACACAACAACAATTGATTCAACAACAACCTCCTCATCAAAACCAAAATCCATCATACAACACTCAATATCAACAACAAGGTTTGAAATTTCAAAACCCAGATCCAAATGCACTTCAATACAAATATAACCCTTAATATGCACAACCTCCACAACATCAACATATCATCCCTCAAAAACTAAACATACCCCCACAACATCAACACATCATCCCTCAAGGTTCAAACGTTCTTCCCAACACATACAACATCCCTCAAAATTTGAGCATTCCTCTTAACACATATAATATCCCTCAAGGACCAAAGATTCATTCAAACACATATAATATTCCACAAGGTTTGAGCATTTTTTCAAAAACATACAATATCCCACAAAATCCCATTCAAAATCAAAACCCATCCTACACATTGTAATCCCATCTTGGGTATCAAAAATTACAACCCTCCCAATCCACCTCAAAATACTCAAGGTGATGAATTGGTGTTACAAATCCAAAATCTAAATCAAAAGATTTTGAAAATACAACTTGGGAAATCCAAGAAGAGTCATTCCTTGGAAGATATTTTTCCTTATCCGTATGATCAAAGCATTGCTATGATCCCCTTCCATAAAAACTTCAAAATACCCAAATATGACAAGTATAAAGGAAGAGATGACCCTATCAAACACATATAGGACTTCTCCATGGCTTGCATGGATGTAGCCTATAACAACCCATACTTGATGTTAATTTTCTGCAAAATTATTGGTGGGCATGCTATAGAATGGTTTTCTCACCTACCTCCTGGAATATTTTTTTTAACAAAATCACAAAAAAAATTGTTATTCACTTCTCATGCAACATAGAACAATAAATTTATGCAGCCGATTTGTACAAGATAAAATAAAGCCAAGGTAAATTATTTACCTCTTTCTTTCAATGATGGTGACACAAGGAAATCAAGTGCAACTGGCCTATTCCCAAAAAACTTGTTGACATCTTCATACAAAACCTAAATATTAAATTGGGTTTTCAGTAGACCATGACATGTCCTAATACATTTGATGAAATCATTGAAAAAGGAATAAAAATCAAAATTACCTCATCACAAAAGGACTTACAAAGATATACAAAGATCAATCCTCAAGCTCAAATGATAAACCATGTCTATGGGAAAAGAGCAAAATTTTTACCAATGATGGAGTAGTGGGTGCTAAGTTCATATGAAACATCCAACCTCCATCAAAAAATAAAAATCCAAACCCTCCAAGAGGGCCACCAAGACCTAACAACTTCAATTAAACTAGAGGAAAGTACACTCTTTTGGGAGAATTGATAGAAAGTATTTTGTACAAATTGATCCAAACCAACCTCATCAAACTATCAGATCATTAGAACTATGAAGAACCTCAATTCAAGACTTCTTGGTATAATGAAAATTACCACTACAAGCACCATAGAACCAAAGGACACAAAACTACAAATTGTATGAAACTCAAAAACATCATATAAGACTTAATTGATCAAGGAGAGGTTGACACTGAACACCATCTTGAAAAATATAGTAATAATGACTTGGGAATATATAAGAATCCAATCTCCAACCATGGAAAGGGAAATGAACAAGGTAAAGGATGATAATACAATAAATTTACATATCATATGATAATATAGTGGTTTCCACTCATGAATCTAACCATCACATCAAAGTCGTAACCATATTTGGTAAAATCCTATGTGGTGTTACCACACGATGAGGTAAAGTTACAATCCAAGGGGCCCCACCATAATTCAAATATTTATCTAAGCCTCCAAGCATTGTATATAACTTATTCATAGGCTTCCTCAATATTTAGTTACAATTGATTTTTGCATTCACCATATTGTTGAATAAATGATGTGATCTAAGCATCATCTAGAAAAAATACAATAGTATTTATTATAAAGAATAGGAGGTCGAATAATAAATTTCACCATGTCTTTATTCTCAATAAAATATTTAGTTGGATTAAACTATGACCTAATTTGATCCATTTTTTCTACTTCTATATTCTAATATCTAGGAATCACTTCAATATTTAATTGATTTATGCATTTTCCATATTGTTGTAGAAATGATGTGATATAAGCATCATTTAGAAAGAAATAATAGTATTTATTATAAATAATAGGAGGTTGAATAATCAATTTCATCATGTCTTTATTCTCAAGAAAATCTTTAGTTGAATCGAACTATGACCCAATTTGATCTATTTTGAAAACTTCTATATTGTAAGATCTAGGAATCACTTCCATATTTAATGCTTCAAGAATTTAAAATAAATTCCATACCCTATAAGAAAATGAACTCATTCTAATATTATTTTCCACAAGTATTCCTCTAACTTTCTTGATAGCTAACTCTTTTTCACCAACACATACAATTGAATGAGTCATTTTCTCTAGTTAAAGGATACCATACACCAAACCTTCATATTCTACTTCATTATTAATATAAATAAAATAGAAGTGGAAATATCTGACTATATTCTTCCCTTGGGGAGAAATAAGGCATACACTTACCCTAGAGCCATTATTACATCTCACGCCATCAAAATACAACTTCCAAAGTTGTGAAGACTCGCAAGTGCCAACAGTATATTCTCTAGAGGAACTAACTATGCTAGGAATTGAATGTTCATCATAAATCACATATGTAACCCTATTGATTCAACATTATTGAAGGGGCCAATTTGCATAGATTTAGACAAGAGTGCCTCTTATTCACTAGTTTAACTATTCATTACCATTTCATCTTCTATGAGTTCCATATTATATTTCTCATCTTTCATAATAATGGTACATGCTAGCTCAAAGTTCCCCATAATTTAATTAGTAATATGTTCCTTATGAATTGATTTTAATAACATGCTCATTTTAGAATAATATTTTATTCAAAAATAAGGTGATATCAATAAAGAAAAAGGTACCCGCCAATTTTTGTAGTGGAATCTCTTGAAAGACATAAACAAAAAACTAGAGGGATGTCAATTATTGCAAACTCTTGCTCGATATAGTAAATTTTCAACAAGTATACAAATTAAGAGGTGATTTTTTAATGATCCCTATTGTTGGAACTTTATTTCCATCTAATTGCATGACTCCATTTTTCCATAGGTTCATATGCTATTTGGAGATAGCTTTTTGTTTCTTTTGGAAATATAGCAGTACTAGATCCAAATTCTACCATGGAGTTATGAATCAACTTCTTACCTACTATTACTATCAAATTTAAATGAATACTTTTTGTTTTACTTACTTATTAATTCACATTTAGGAGAGCAATGCGATGTTGAGCATGTATTACCCTGTAGGGATCCACCATCTTTTCTCTTGTATTTACAATTACATGATTTATTGAAAACTAACCTTCTTGTATTTTGAGATCTTCTTAGAGTAATCTTATTTACTTTGAAATAGATAAAACATCCCATAATGATATATTATTTGGTAATTTTTTAATTGTTCTACCAAATTAAGTGTCTTAACTATGTACAACTTGGGAAAATACCCTAAATATCTTGTTGAACATACCCAGAGACTGAGAGGGGGGAGGGGGTGAATTAATATTTTCAAAATATAAAACCTTCAACAAACTCAGACTTCTTTACTAGATCAAAAACTCTCAAATAGATCAACAGGAAAGAAATATATAAAAATTTAGTTTCTTAACAAGGTCAACAACCCTCAACAATGAAATATATAGAAATTCAACCCTTAACCAAATAAAAAAAAATGAAAAATTAAACAAGGAACACATGACCACAAGATAACACCAAATTTAAGTGGAAAACCCAATGAGGGAAAAACCATGGTGATAGTTAACTTACAATATATGAAGCTCACTTCTTACAAAAGTTAAAACAAGTCTCACTATCAAAAGACTTGAAAAATAAATTGCACAAACTTAGAGCAAGATATAAATGACTTGTAGACTGAAGTGCATAGCTCCAATGAAAGATATAAGGACTTGACGAGATTCACTATCTTAGAGAAGGATACATAAATATTTAGAATTTACAACATATGTCAACAATATTATACTCTACTGATTGAGGTATTATAATAGATCTGATCTATCTTCCACAAAATTTTGCACTAATTTTGTGTGATCTTCAATATATTCCCCACTTTTACTCTTTAAAATTGAATTGATATTTCATTTATATGTATCACAAGACCACAAAACAATAATTAGGTTAGCTAGGAAGAAGATAAACAATAATCTCAACAAGTCATCCACAAAAAAAAAGTTTGGTCCTATCCAAGAGATAGAGAGGACCAAAAAAACCCTTATTTCATCTTTCAAAGTGATCCAAAACACTTCACATTCTAGCACACATCAACTCAAGTCAAATACAAGGAAATGTGTAGATAAAACATGTGCCACAATAACAGTCAGCCCAAAACACACTTATAATTGAATTTTACTTATTACAGTTCTCAACCAGATAGGCTAGGACCGAAATCCATCTTAACACCACTTCATATGCTATTCCAAACCCCTAAGAACATAGTGCAAGAAAGAAAATAAGCCTTGTCAGCCAGATATCCACAAATTACACAAAAGACCAACTCAACATGACATACAACACCAAATAGATCAATTATTGACATCCAAACCACAAAGAGATGTTTCATGAAGATCCACAAACACTTTCAAATACTTCTTTCACATATTCATACCATCAAGAACCACCACATGCCAAACATAAACAAAGTACTTCAACCCAGAAGCACAAAATGCATAATCATGAGATATAACATTAACAAAACAACTTACAAACCACTTCAACACATAAAAAATTAATTGAGACATTGCATAGACACTGAGAGCACATCCACCAAGTCATGAGAGAAAAGAAATCAATGTGGAAAAATGAATATCATTTTACAAACCAATCCAAACAACTAACAACACTACCAAACTTTTTTATTTAACAAAAACCTCCTTAGAAACATTGGTGACTTGAAAATATAGGAGTGCAATGTCCACAAATAATAAACACTGAATCCCAAACTGCAAGACCATATCTTTAATAGCGGAGGAATGCAGATAATTCTCCCAAATAGTCTTTTCAACTTCGTGGAAGAGAGAATTTTCAACAACTCACAGAGGCCATAACTTTCTTGTAACAATACTTACTTCCTCGGGAACAATAGAAGAGATCATAGAGTATACTATAGACCATCAAAAACATCTCTCCACCATCATCATTACTTTTAATCCTCATCTTATTATATCATCATGATAACATTTTTACTAACAATAACCATACTCAATACACCCTTATATGAAATAAAATAAGGCATAGTATCCAACCATGAACTTCAAAAAAACCACCATACATCAATGGTAACTAATGACAAAAAACAATCACACAAACATGTGCAAAAATCTCCTCAATATTGACAACCAAGGGAAACCAACTCATCAAGTGTTGACATCAAAGATAAACAACTCGCCAAGTGTTGAAATAAATGACAACCAATCCCAACAATCTCCCCCTTTGGTATTGATGGCAACACACACTTAATCACTCTCCCCCTTTGACATCAAGTAAAAAGGGCCACACACACATGCACAATAAAAAACAGCACATTCTCCCATTGACAATCAAGGATAAAGAGCCAGAGATCTTCAATTAAGACAACAATAGATTCTCCCCTTTGAATAATAAAACTTCTTCTCAACACCCACACAACTCTCCAAACTCCACCTTACTACCAAATCCCCCTAAGAGGTAGCCTATATCAATCCAAAATAAAAATATATGACATGAATTTCTCCCTTGGATAGATGCATCAATTATGCATCTAGTTAGAAAAAGGAGGGATAATAACCCATAACTTCTATTGGAGATGCTCAGAAGTATACTTTGAAAGTTCCTTAGTGAAGATACTTACAATCTGATCCTTATTAGGCACATACTCTAATTTGACTTATTATTCTACAACCTTCTCCCTTACAAAGTGATATTAGATAGAAATGTGTTTGGTTCTTGAATACATTATTGAATTCTTGGAAATATTAATTACACTAGTATTATCACACAATATAGGAATGGGTTCATCATATACCACCTTTATATTTTTTTAAGTCTACTTCATTCAAAGCACTTGGGTGCATGAATAATTTAAGATGTTTCAAAAATATACCCAACTTTTGTTGTGGATAAGGACATTGATTCCTACTTCTTACTGAACCAAGAGACCAATCTGTCTCCCAAGAAAATTGTGCTACCACTAGTACTTCTCTGATCATCCACACATATTTCCCAATCAGCATCAGTATAAGAACTGAGAGAAAAATTATCATCCTTCTTATATCATAAACCATAATCTATAGTTCCCTTCAAATACTCAAATATTATTTTCATTACTTTCTCATGAGATTGCTTATTATTAGCTTGAAATATGGAAACTAAACATACTGCATGCATAATATTAGGTCTAGAAGCAGTCAAGTACAATAAACCTCCAATCATAGACCTATAAAGAGTTTGATCAACCTTTGGAGACTCATCATTTTTTCTCAAATGACAACCAATCACCATAGGAGTACCGACTGGTTTGGAATCCTCTATGCCAAAAAATTTCAACATCTCTTTAACATACTTGGCCTGAGAAATGAAGATACCATCATCTAGCTGCAAAATTTGAATCCCAAGGAAGAAATACAACTCACCAATCATAGACATCTCAAAATATTTTTGCATATCTTCTGCAAAAAATTTACATATATCATCTCCACCAAAGATGATGTCACCAACATATATAACCACAATCAAAATTGTGTCTTCCTAAACTGTAGTGTAAAGATTACTATCTATAGTACCTTTCTTTAATCCTTTTTGAATTAAATACTTATCTAACTAAGCATACCAATTTTTAGGAGATTTCTTGAGTCTTCACACCATATCCAAATCTTCTGATAACTGGAAACCATCTAGTTGTTCAATATATACTTATTCCTTTAGATCACCATTTAGGAAAGATGACTTGACATCTATTTGATAGAATTTTAAATTATTGGGAGTATCAAAGGCAAAAAACATTCTTATTTCCTCCATTCTAGCTATTAGAGAAAAAGTCTCCTCAAAATCAATACCCTCAACTTGACAATATCCCTTACATACCAATCTGACATTGTTCCTTAAAACTTCGCCATCTTCATTTATTTTGTTCTGAAATACCCACTTTGTTTCTATCACATTCTTATTAAAAGGTTTTGGAACAAATTCCCAAGTTTTATTCTTCTCTATTTGATCCATTTCTTCTTCCATTGCCTTTATCCAACCATCATCTTTGATAGCATCATCAAAGTTCTTGGGCTCTACTTTTGACAATAAAAAAAAATTACTTGCTCATTGCTCTTGCAAGCCTTATATTGTTCAACACACCTTCATTATTATCTCCAATTACCTGATCTGATGAATGGTTCCTCTGCACATACTTTGCTGGAGTTTTGGGAGTCTTCATTGGCTTTGGTTACTTTTCTTCTTTCTCTTCTTCTTCTTCTTCAATCTAGGAAGGTATATGAGATTTGCAAACCTCCGATTCTTGTGAGATTTGATACAAATCTTCATCTACCTTAACATCCATCTCATTCTATAATTTTTCTTTGAATATTTTAAATTTATCAAAAACTTTTTATTTATCTCTTAAAAAGGTAACCCAAGTCATTCTAAGTTAATCATCAATAAGAAACATGAAATACCTTTTACCTTATTCACTCCTTATTCTTATAGGTCCAAATAGGTCAGTGTGAATCAACTCCAATGGTATTGTAGCAGAGCACTCCTTGTTCTTACAACTTGTCCTTATTTTCTTTCCCATTTAATACTCCTCGTATAAAGTGTTTGCGGGATTGGTTATCTTAGGCATATCTCTCACAATATGAGAGGAACTAATCTTTACCATATTATCAAAGTTTATATGTCACATCCTTGTGTGCCACAATGAACACTCTTTGGACTGATCCAATAATTATATTCTTCCATTAACCTCCTTTAGATGATAGACATTGTCATTTTTCCTTGTTCCTTCCGCAACTAATCTTTTGAATACTACCTTTTTTATCTCACAACCATTGGAATGAAATATAAGATTGTATCCCTTACTACATATTTGAATGACACTGAGAATATTGTTCTATAGACCTTTGACATAGAGTACATCCTCAATCTTGTTCTTTCTATCAATTGTTATAACACCCTTTTCTACAAATTTGTGCTGACTCATCACCACCAAACTTAACAGCTCCATTAACCTTCTTAAGACTGATGAACCTTCTCTTTTCACCAATCATGTGGTTAGAGCAACCACTTTCAATCACCCAAGCATTTTCTTCTTCCTTTTCATAAAATGTAGTCCATATTACAATTGATCTTTCAATAACCTTATCATCCTGCAAGGTACCAAACCTTTTACATTCTCCAATATTGCTTTTTTTATTACCATCTTTCAAGGCCATGAATAGGGTTTCATCATTTGAATCATTATTGTCATCTTCTAAGGAACAACCGGTTTCCTTGAATAGAGACCTCTTTTAACCTTTTCTCCTTTTTTACCATCATTTGATTCTTTATAAGGACATTTAGATGTAAAATGACCAATCCTTCCACAATTGAAACACTTGAAATGTAACTTACCTTTGTATTTTTTGGCACCTTTCTTAAATATTCTTACAAATTTTGCTTCAGTCTCATCAAGTTCATCATTCTGATCAGCTACTTCATCTTCTATCTTTTTATTGGCTTTGAATTTTGCTTCCTTCTTTGGAACATATTTTTGAAATTCTCTCATTTCAAAGGTTGTGAGAACCAAACGTTTCATCTACTAAATATTGATCCAAGTCCTTAGATTATTCAATAGAAAACACCTTATGACTATAATATTTAGGGAGAGATCTCAAAACCTTCTTCACAATCTCATCTTCTTTTACTACACCACCAAGACCTGTGATTCCAGTAACTACTTCATACACCCATAGCATATAACTTGCAATCTCCTCATCCTCTATCATCCTCAAGATCTCATTTTTTCTCTTAAAATTTTTCATCTTGGATTACTTTACTTTATTATCTATGGCATAGATGCTACTAAGTTTTCCCTAGAGATCCTTAATAGAATTGCAATTCGTCATCTTTTAAATTTCTGAATCAGCCAACCCACACAAGATAACATTCTTAGCCTTGTAATTGTTCACATACAACCTAATTTCAGCTAGATCTATTGGAGAAGTAGCAGGAGCAATATATCCATCCTTGACATATTTCCAAACACCAAACCCTAGAGAGTTTAGGTGGATTTCCATTCTCAATTCCCAAAAGGTGTAATTTGTCCCATCAAACCTAAGACCTTTGTAAGCTCCATCATGTGCCATATTGGATCTTTCCTCAAGTGGTTAAGATTCTTCAAAGGAACTTGGATCTGATACCAATTATCAAGAACACACCCAAAGATTGAGAGGGGGTGAATTATTCTTTTCAAAACAAAAACCCTTCAGCAAACTCAAACTTCTTTACTAGATGAGAAACTCTTAAATAGATCAACAACAAAGAAATATATAGAAATTTCATTTCTTGACAAGGTTAGTAACCCTCAACAATGAAAGATATAGCAATTCAACCCTTAACCAAATCAATAGTAATAAAAAATTAAACAAGGAACACAAAACCACAAGATAACACCATATTTATATAGAAAACCTAATGAGGGAAAAACCACAATGAGAGTTAACACAATATATGAAGCTCGTTACTTACAAAAGTTACAACAAGGCCCACTTCCAAAAGACTTGCAAACTAACGTACACAACCTTAGGGAAAGATACAATGGACTTATAGATTGAAGTGTATAGCTCTACGAAAAGATATAATGACTTGATGAGATTCACTATCTCATAGAAGGATACATGAAGATTTAGAATTTACAACATATGTCAACAATACACTTTGCCGACTGAGGTGTTAAAGCACATCTAATCTATATTCCAAACACTTTCACACTACTTCTACATGATCTTCAATAAATTCCCTACTCTTACTCTTTTCAACTAATTTGATCTTTCATTTATATGCATTGTAAGACAAATCATCAATTAGGTCAACCAAGAAGAAGATAAACAACAATCTCAACAAGTCAACCACAAAAACATAGTGCGGTCCTATCTAGGAGATCACTAGTACAAAAACATATATAAATGACTTAAAAACTACTAAATATTGGTCATGTGATCAATATTTTGGTCACGTGACCATTAGTAGTTTATTTCCAGTCATTTATAACACGACCAAATTCATGACTAAACGATTTTTAGTCATTTATTGGTTATTTTGATTGATCAATTTGGTAGTATATTTAGTCATTAATTTAGTCATTTATTTTTGTTAACTCATCATTTATTTAGTCATGTTAGTCATTTATTTAGTCATGAAAATTGATTGTTTATTCGTGGTAGTCATTTATTTAGTCATTATAGTCATTTATTTAGTCATTGTAGTCATTGTTTTAGTCATGGAAGCCATTTAGTTTAGTCATGGTAGTCAGTTTTTTAGTCATTATAGTCATTTATTTAGTCATGGTAGTTATTTATTTTAGTCATGGTAGTCATTTATTTAGTCATGATAGTCATTTATTTAGTCATGGTTTAGTCATTTATTTGGGTGAATCGGTGATTCAAGTTACAAATAAAATCTAACTTAATTAATCCTCACAAATTTATGCATATAAACTTCAAGTATCATAGATATTCAAATTTTGAAAGAAGAACCATGAAATGAAGATTAAAATGTTTGAAAAAATATGATTGATTAAAATTTACTTCATTAAGCCTCACTAGCAAATCAATAGTTACAAAAATAATGTGCCTCACTGGAAACTTGGTTACATAAATAATGTGCCTCATTGGCAGCTTGTCTAAATGGTTTTTTTACAACCTGGTTACACAAGCATTTCATTTGTAATTCAAATGCCAAATCATAAACTAGATTGCTATTTGGGCATAAACCTAAGAGAATCAGTAACATAATGAAATAAAGTGGAATCAATTTTTTCTTTACAATTATTACAAAATCACTTTTACTGTAGCCAAACTCTTCCTCCTAGTATTCACCTTTCACTTCTCCAATTTGGCGAGTTGCATACAATAGAAGAAGCAATATTTTTGCCTCAAATAAGAAAAAAATGGCATCATAAACATTACACAGAAATATAAATGATCTATCCCAAAAAGAAATTAGTCATTTCTCTAAAATGGTAAAGTTTTTTTATTTATTATCACTTTGATGTCAAGTTTCAAGAGCAAATAAATTTATCAGATCCATGTTAAGGGATTCAATATCCTACTGAATCTACTACATAAACTCACATAGAAAATGCGCCAACCCATATAATACAAAAGAAAAGAAACAATGTAACACCAAATTGACAAAAAAATGATCCACTATCAATAAGCAAGATGAAGACATCCTCATATTGAACCTATTCCAAAGGTGCAACAAAAAGATATAAGATTCTACTTCTTAGAAAAAAAATACTTTGACTACCCAAAAAAAATGAAGCTTTCTAGGAATTACAAGCATTTTCAAATGATCAAGCAAGAGAATAGTAAAGGATAGACAAAATAAGTATGAGATCAAATATAAGAAACTAAAAATAAGGTTTCGACGAGGGTTTTAGAGTATTTTTATTAAAATTAAATTGATAATGAGCACATTTAGGTTTTTGCATTATGGCTTTCCTTACCCTTAATTTTTTGTTGCTTTCCCTACCACTATTGGTTTTGGATCCTCTAAACTCTTCCTCATTGGTATTCAACTTTCACTTCTCCAATATGGTGAGCTACAACCTAAAAAATAAAGTTTTGATAAGGGTTTTAGAGTATGTTTATTAAAATTAAATTCATTGTTGAGATCCTAATAATGAGCACATTTAGGCTTTCAGTATTACGACTTCCTCTTTAAACAATTATATTAATAAAACCAATTTGTATACAAGTACTTATAGCATATGACCATTTCACCAAAAACCCAACTTAAATAGATATGCTCTAGAATCCACCATGGCCCACAAGACAATAATAAATGTCAAATGGATTTTTTAGGTCTGTCAATGATTCATATTAGAAACCTGCAACTAGAGAACATATAAATATTGTCATTATAATTGTTTTCATGAAGAGAATTCTAGTGGATGTAAGGTGTTTTTTAATTGTCTAGACATGATTGAACACCTTATTCAAACAAAATAAAGTATGCAAATACCTTTCACTTGTCCAATTTGGTGAGTTGTAGCCTGCAAATATGGTTTTGATGAGGGTTTTAAAGTATGTTTATTAAAATGAAACTACGACCAAGATCTGATAATGACCACATTTAGGTTTTACCTTATGTGTTACGTTGTTTTTTACTGCTTTCCTTGCTGCTATTGGTTTTGGCTCCTCCAAACTCTTCCTCGTTGGTATTCACTCTTTTGGTTTCGGCTCACACATTCGGCGTTCACTCTTCTAGTTTTGGCTCACACATTTTGGAGGGTTAAAATAAAATGCTTATGGAAAAAAAGAGTTAGGTGATTTAGGGTCTATTTTTCTCTCTTATGTTTATTTTTTGCCACTATCCAATTTTGAAATGAAATTCAAAATAAATAAATTAGAATACATATCTGGCATAATAAATATGATTAAATATATTATAATATTATAATATTAATAATATAATAATACTGCTATCTCGTAGTATGATCTATTGACTTTGGCGGTTGTGCGATAAAGTTTCATCTACCAACATTATATTATATAATAATATAATATTATATAATATTATATAATAATATAATATTATATAATATTATATAATATTATAATATTATGGGGCGGGGGTCCTAGCTTGATTGGCCAAAGCATCATGTTGCAAGCAAGAGGTCACAAGGTCTAGTCTTCCCCCAAACCCGTGGTACTAGAGAGCGTGTCACACCAACACCACCGGTCACGTTAAAAATTTTACCAAGCGCAGTGCAGTTTATAGGGGGTCGTGCTACCTGATTCCTACAGTCCAAATATATATATATATTATAATATTATGTAATAATATATATTAATATATTATAATATATTATAATATATTGTATTGTAATATAATATATTATAATATATTGTATTGTAATATAATATATTATTATTATATTATATTATAATACAACCCACTCCCTCAATTCAAAATAGTTGTTTTTTTTACCCTAAGATCAAATTAGTCATTTATTTAGTCATTTATAGTCATGTTGCAAAAAATGAGTAGAATTTAGTCATCTTTAGTTGTTTTGACTAAAAAATTTAGTCACGTAGTCATTTATTTGCCAAATTCTACTAGTGGATAGAGAGGACCAAAAGCAACCTTATTTCATCTTCCAATGTGGTCCAAAAACACTTCATGTGTTGGTGCACATCAAATCAAGTCGATAACAAGGAAACATGTAGATAAAATGTGTAGTACAATACTAGTTAGCCCAAAACACACTTGCAACTGAATTTTACTCAATATAGTTCTTAATAAGATGGGTTAGGACCCAAATCAATATTAACACTTCATATGTTGGCACAAACCCCTAAGCACATGACATAATCAAGACAACAAGCCTTGTCAACCAGATATCCACAAATATTCTAGAAGACCAACTCAACATGACATGCGACACCAAAGAGATCAATTATTAACATGCAAACCATAGAGAGATGTTCCATGAACATCCACCAACACTTGCAAATACTTATTTCACATAGTCATGCCATCAACAACCAGTGCAAATCAAACATAAACAAAGTACTTCAACCCAAAAGAACAAAATGCACAATCATGAGATATAATATTACAAAACAACTTGCGGACCACTTCAACACATAAAAATTGAATTGAGACATTGCATAGACACTAAGAGCATGTCCACCAAGTTATAGTAGAGAAATCAATGCAAAGAAATGCAAAACATTTTATGGACCAATCTAGACAATCAAAAACACTCCCAACCTTTTGTATTTAACAAAAACCTCCTTGGAAATATTGGTGACCTTAAAATATAGCAGTACAATGTCCACATATCACAAACACTGAATCCCAAACTGCAAGACCATATCTTTGATAGCAAAGGAATGTAGAGAATTCTCCCAAATAGTCTTCAGCACAACTTATTGGAATAAAAAAATTTCAAGAATTTGTGGAGGCCAAAACTTTCTTGTAACAATAATTACTTCCTCAAGAACAACATAAGAGATCATATAGCATATCATAGACCATCAACAACATCTCTCCACCATCAACATTAATTCTAATACTCATCTTAATATATCATCATGATAAAATCTTTGTTGATAGAAACAATACTCAATACTCCTTTACATGACATCAAACAAGGCATGGCATCCAACCATGAACTTCAAAAACACTACCATACAAAAACCACAACTAATGCCAAACAACAATCACACAAACATGTGGAACAATCTCCTCGAGTGTTTAAAACCAATTCCAACCAACTCATCAGGTGTTGACATCAAAGAAAACCAACTCACCAAGTGTTGACATCAATGACAACCAAGGTCAACATTTTGGCCTTTCAACTTGTATATTTTATGCTTCATGATTTTATGTTAATACGTTTGCATATTCATGCCACTGAAGTGAGGATTGGATGGTTTTACTATGGGATTCTTCTATATGATTTTTTTAGGATGAACAATCACATATAGTCCTTATACTATCCTTCTCTTATAGAAAGTAAAATAATACATTTTTATTAAGGGGCCTTATAAGTGGAATGATCATTTGTGAACACAACTTCTTCCTCAACCTAGAAGAACAACACATGTTTTGGGTCAATTTCTTCTTCCTAAATTCTAGATACATGTCTTGAATTTATGCCACTAAAACTATATTTTATACTTATGGTGATTGATATGGATCTTATCCTAAATTTTTCTCAAGCCAAACACCTTGTCACCTTTATTCTATTGATGATTTGAATTGTAGACTCCAAATCCTCGAGGTCTGATAATATATCCCAAGTTCCAAGGGTGTCAAACATAGGAAAATTACCACAAAAATGTATTCGGGTTGGGAATCTTAGGACCTATTATTAAGGTAGGTTATACCTCCTTCATTTTCATCTCTGCAAGACCAAGGAGGTTTTCCCTAAAGTGTGGGAATATATATTACCACAGAAACAAAACACTCACCTTAACACAAATCATACCCATTGTGCAATGCACCCCTATTTTGGTTGTCCCTTTGTGCTTATATATTTATCTAGGAAACTCAAGGTTAAGTGCCTTATTGAATAGATGGTTTTCCACATAATTTTCAATGAATTTTCTTTATAATACCCATTCAAGTGTTACATACATTCAAATATGGCATTTGGAACATACAAACAAGTATAACTGAAAAGATGTTTAGATTGATGTATTTTAAGTGTGTTGAGGATGATGGGGAGATATATCTAGTCATCGAACAATGAATTTATCCATTTTTGCAATAGAAGTCACTAAATTTAATCAAACATGCAATAACTGAAGCCAAGGTGATATATTAATCAAGACACCACAAAATTTTATGCCTTTTAGAATGCATAGGAAAGCTAGTATTTATATATACATTTATAAAAAATAATTATAGTTGAAAAATATAAGTGGCCTACTTAGTAATCCATGATAATTCCTATAAATTTCTTTTATTTTGTTGAATAGATACCTCACAAAGGCTTTGCAACAATTTCATAGTCTTCTAGCTAGCCAACTAAATAGAACACATCTAGAAATGAACACCATAGACATGGAGACACTCAATGAAGGTTTATTTTCTATTAATCACTTGATCTACAAATATTACAAATACTATTACAAATTTGGGGTAAACCTAGATCATTATAATTGTAAGGGGTAAAAGTGGAATGGGATAAACAATCAAGAAGTCAATCAAAGAAATCAAAACAAGAGATCAAACCCACTTACCAATGAGATCCAATTATAAATCAAGCCATGAAATAAAACCCTAATGTTAGCATAATCAAACATAATTGAAATCAAAACAAGGACAGTATCACCATCCCATTGTTTGAGAGCTTGGTGTTGTAAGGTATTGGATTGCTCAAACACTTGAAGCCTCCATGATTGCTAGAAAAAGATTCATTGAATGTGATGCAAAGATAACCTATATGCTATAATAAATTCTCTCAATTTATCAATAATTAATTTGACATGACTTAGATATAAAAATTATAGGTTATAAATGTGAAGGATGGAAAGTGATTTTATAGATTTTAGGAAATTAGATCAAGGGCCAAGATTGAGATAAAATGCCCACAAAGAAAGGGTTGAGATTGATCCTCAACACCTATAAATGAGAGTGAATCAAGGAAGATCAATGGATTTGATTAGTTTGAATTCAAAATATCTCCACCATTTTAGGAAAATGGTTAGGATATTTTAGATCAAGGGTGGAGATTAGATTTCAAGATCAAAGGCTAGAAATGGTTGAGACAAGTTAAGTCAAGATAGTTTGAGGGAAATTAGGATAATTAAATAATTAAAAATTGTTTAATCATGGGAGATATGAATATGCCATTCTTTAAAAAAGAATATTTCATTGGAGGAAAAATATTAGAAGTGGGATAATTAAATAATTATGATTATTTAATTATATGGGGTTAGAAGAAATATTAGATGAAACGTTAAATAATTAAAATTATTTAACTAGGGGATGAAGTAGAAAATTAGTATAATTAATTAAACAATTCAAGATTATTTGATTAATAGAGAGAAAATAGGGGTAAATGATGGAAACAATGTGAAAATGGGATTAATGATGCAAATTATGTGAAATTATGCTAAATGCAATAATGGTAGTGAAAATGATACCAATGATGGAAAAATGCAATTTTAGGATGTGCAATATGCATTAGGCATTTTTACATGTCTACATTTTCCCCCTCTTTGACATAATGTACTTGCTACATTGTTTCAAAGAATTTGATTCTCAGATTAGGATTCATTTTTTTAAAGATTCCCCACTCTACCCCAATGGTTAGTGGAAGAACGATAAGATGTTGGGTTGCCCCCTCGAGAGGTTGGCCAGAAAAATTACTTTTTTAGGTCGGGCTCCCGACAAGATTTAGGATTAGTTCAAATATGTAGAAAAGAAACTGGGCCCTAGGGGTCATAGATAAAGTTCACGATGATCTAGAGTACTCAAAATTTACCCTAAGAAGGTGGTCACAGGTAAAAACCTAGGGTTCTTGGGGGGTTAAATAAGAAATTAGGGTTCATTTGCTCCTCATTTGCACACTCAAATTTAGAGGAGCCTTGCTCTCTAGTGATCTTTTTTTACATATGTGCATTTTCTATGGTGAGGGTTCTGGGAGTTCCACGTCATTCTAACACAATTCGATAGTACCAACAACTAGCTGGCACAGAGGTTGTGGTATGTTAGCTTCTAACTTTCACTTTCACATTTTTTGTTTTCATAATTAATAAGAAAATTTAGGACTAACAATAGTGATAGGATTTAAGATGCTTTCTTTTGTCATGGTTTGACTACACTTGTAGTTTTAGGATAGCCTCTTTTGTAAAAAGGAAGTAATATTGCATTAGACCAATGCTATTGCTTAAGGGCCACACACTTGCAAGTTCATGGTTGTAAAAATGACCGTACACACTAAGAATTTAGGGTATTGTTGCTATTTTCATAAAGTGACACACTTGTATGATAAATAGATCCACTATTACAAAATTTTATCATGGTTGCAAACTAATAGGCTCACTATTTAAAAAACCTTATGTGGTTGCTCCAAAAGAGGCTTGTTTTTACAACAAAGGATTGATTTGCTTAGTTTAAGTGCATATTTAATTTTCTTTGACCTAATTTATCACAATTAACACTGTGGGTAAATTTATTGTAGGTCACACTATATCCTCTATATGTCAAAGAATGTTTACCATGGATCCTCGAAAGGATATCACAGTTTCAAGAGCTAGAGAGAGATTTTCTAGAGGCCATGGGATTAGATCACATTGTGTACATGACTAAGATCTGAGCTCACCGAGCCATGATGACAATGCTAGTAGAGTGATGGAGATCAGATACAACCACCTTTCACCTTCCCATATGCAAGTGTGCCATAAAACTTGAGGATGTTTGGAGGATTATTAAGTTTCATATTCATGGTGAGCTAGTTACTTATGATGTAGCGAGAGGGACTCAATCTATGTAGAGATGGTTAGGAATCTGACATCTAGGAGTGGTGGACATTGATGATATGGTGATTGTGCTAGCTAGTTCAATTATAGGACCTTTGATGCTAGATAGGAGATCTTGTAGATTTCTAGTTGGTTGGGGAGTTGTCATAGAGAATATGATGGAGGATGAGACTTGATATGCATGGGGACCCTATGTTCTAGCACATCTATATCGTGACATGCATGAGGTATTTTACCACAAGAGGATCACCATTTCCACATGTGTCATCTTACTCCATGTTTGGGCATGGGAGTACATTTAGGTTACATGATTGGAGGGCATTGACTAGAGAGATGTCGTTGATCCATATTCATATAGATATCATGATTGGATCCATTATCGATAGTCTGATAGACTATAGTATTAGAGAGTTGTCTTTGACAACATGACCAAATTTGTATGGAGATCATATCCAGATTGTGATTTTTAGGTTGATGATCACAAGAACTTAGTTTATTGCAAATAGATATGTAATAACCCATTCTAAATTATTACTTACTTTATATTATTACAAATAACATTATGAATAGTCAATTTAAAAATATATAAGTAGCTATAGTCAATCATAGCAACACATGTCTAACTAAATAAGTCAAAGATTTATATATTTAAATCAAATGTCATATTACAATATCCAAGTTTGACTTGGCTCATAGGCTACCTAGTCATTACAATGTAATAATTTTTACATCAAGATTACATCATGGTTACATCATAGACTAAGATAGTCTTGTAATCATCCAAGGTTTTCCTCTTGATGCTTGCCCCCACTAGTGGACGAGAACATGGTTGAAGCACTTTACCACCCAACCATGAAGCTTATGCTTCCTTAGAATTATTTGAATTTGAAGAATATATGACCCTATATGGAAAGTTTAGCAAGAGAACAATCATCAAGGTGGAATCTAGTGTGTTCCCATACATCAACATGCATTTCTATGTACAAGTTAGAAAATAAAATGCAAGATCTATGCTAGGAATGGCAGAGAGTGTTATTAAAAAGTCCATACATACATAATGAATTAAATTTCTTGTACAAGCATAAGATTAATGTTGCTACAACAAACAATAGGTTTTGGTAAAAGCAACAACTTATACAGTCTAAACTCTATTTCGATACCTATCCCAAAAGGTAACTTTCATCATCAAGTTATCTCATAGCAACTAACTACCCTCTAGCAACATCTACCCTTAAGTGCTCTAGTCTATTAGGTGTTTCTATTTTGTTCTATTTAAAATTCAGAAAATAAATCAATGGATCTAATCAATACATTATCCATCCATTTCAAATACATGTCACATGATTACATTCATCATATTATAGTATTAATTTAAGAATTAAGAAAATAGGTAACGAAATAAGGCATGTCACAAGTATGTGTATGTACATAGAAGAAGGTCTAAAAGAATACACATATATGTGCCAAGTTATAAATTTGTGCATACATTCTGAATTAAAATCTAATAAATCAAATTTAACAACATTCAAGTAAAGTTTCAAATTGACATATAGTTTGTTGGTTTACAGGAAGTAAAGAATTTAAGAACAATTTTTATTGAATAGTTTCACACATATTGTTATGTCATTTGTATAAACCATGCTATTATAGAAAACAATACTATTGTAACCATACATCTACTATTTTATAGAACGATGTTGTCTACAACTTAACAAGTATAGTTTATAACAAAACGATGTCGTGTGCAACTATACAAGCATTTTTTATAACAGAACGATGTTGTTTATTTAAAAAAATTTAGTTTATAACAAAAAAATGTCATTTATAGCTAATCAAACAATGTTTATAATAAAACAATGTTGTTTACAGCTAAATAATTATAGTTTATAACAAAATGATGTCATTTACAACTAATCAAACATAGTTCATAATAGAACGGCGTTGTTTACAACTAAACAATTTTAGTTTATAACAAAGCAATTTCGTTTACAACTAACCAAATATAGTTCATAACATAATGATGTCATTTACAAATTCAGTTTCATATCAATCAAAGCTTCATTCATTCAAGCCTCATTCAAAACCATAGCTATTCATTACATTCATGGTCAAAGGTTCTGATACAACATATAACTTTCATTCTCATATTTAATTCAAAGATTCTATCATTCTAATAATATTTGTAAATAATATTGAGCACATAAAGAAAATAACCAAATAATTTCATGGTATAGATTCTTGGAAGGTATAAGATTCCAACGACATACTAGTCATTTATCAAAAAAAAAATTCACATATACTAGGTACAACCTTATCATGATCCAGGTTTTAAGAACCCCTATTTACTATATAATATCAATTATTGTCATTTTAAGGAACGACCAACTGTGCCTTGCATATTATCAATACATGGGACAAACCACGCATGTCAATCCATGACTTGGGTTGGAAACAACATAAACTCTAAAGATTAACATTCTCAAAGAAACAATGGCTCACAAAATATTCATTCCAACATAACGATGGAGCATTACGTTGCTCATCCATCATCCCTTATGGACGAGGCAAAAAGGACAAAGAATCATTGCGACTTAGAAAAATATAAAAGTAGATAAAATTAATATCATTTACATTCAGGTTCGCTATGTGTTTGACCATCACTTGAAATGAAGAGGCATTAACTACATCAAAACACCCTTCAATATTGGATTGAAGGCAAGGGATATTACTCCCATTTTGGTGGTCATTTGATGGGATCCTTTTCATAGATTGTGGCTAAAACATGTAATGACGGTAAGGATTATGTCACCTACCCTATAGGGTGATATGATTTAAGAATCATTATATTGTCATTCACTAGCTATCAGATTCATTGATAGACATGTGGGAGACAAAACATAACACAAGCAAAAGAATTAAAATAAAATTAGTGATATCTTGAAATGCATCAGGTAGAAATAAATGGTTGTCATGTCACTAAAATTAAATGCACAGTGCCTCTACAATAAAGAAAATGGGCGGCATAGCCTCAACAAAAGAATGATAAATTTTTAAACCAAGAAATTCCATATCGAGTTCATCATACAATTTTATTATGGCTCAAAGAATTGTGTATTTAATCTGACATACATTTTCACAAAATAGCTAATTGAGAACACAAAAAAATCAAGGAAAATGTATTGAATACCTCTGTTTGGGGTCAATTTCCTCTTGGATTTTCTAGGAAAATCGTCGAGTTGTTTGTTCCCTTCAGTCTTTCCAATTCTATGATATCAAAAATGACATCTTTATTGCTTTTTCCCATGTGTCCCTCTAAAATCCATTTCATTTCATAAATGGGAATTGATTTTAGCCACCCCCATACTCTAAATTTTTTAATATTTTCCATTAATTTTGATGGTAGTCCACTATCGCATTTGATATTAGTTTCAAATTCAATCGATAGGAAATACAAAGATATATATATTTATATATTTATATGTGTGCATTCACCTATGTTTGTTCTTCGATTTATATATATGTATTCACATATATACATACATGTACATCTATATATATATATATATGTTTGTTTGAAGATGTTTATGTGTTCCATATACCAACATTTAAATAAATAAAAGAACTTGTATTTCATTTCAAGCATTGATATTAAATAAGAAGGGACTTTTACTTAATTTTATACAATGAAATTCTTATCCTTTTTAATCATACTTTAGAATACATACTATCGTTTTCTCCCAATTTCTCAAAACAAAAAATTAAGATAAACAATTTAAACATGAAATAATGGGTTTAACTTTCCAAAAGGAATTAATTTTCAATCATTAGAACAATTCAAATCAAGTAATTTAGTTCTTCTATATGCAAATTTCAAATGTAAATCATGCCATTTGTGGTGTGTGCACCTAGATTCCATCTAGCTTACCCTTCAATCTAGATAAACAATCCTACTTCAATTGTGCTCTCATCCTTCAACCTGTCACCCTGTAATTGCACACACTTTCACTTGCAAAATTCATCAGTAACATTCAATTTCAGATAAAATATAAGATATTTCAAAAGATGACATAGTCAACGACAGTCAACTTCTTTCAATCTTTTCAAAAATATCAAAATTTTCATTCAAAATATTGAATTTCCTCAATAATTCAACTTATCATATTATATTAAAAATGCAATAAATTTGGATTATGACATCCTTCCTCTCTTAGAAGAGACATTGTCCCAATGTTTATTTAATTAAAATTAAAGCATATATGTTTATTTCAACATCATGTCATATTGTTCCAAGCCAAAAATCATAATATTTCAATCCAAAATTTTCAAATTTTTTTTATCAAAGTCTCTTTCTTAAGAAAGAAAATGTGGGAAGGAGCATTTTATTTCTTTCGCATCCTCCCAAGTAGCACTATCTTCATAATACTAATCCCATTGGACCTTAAACTAAGCAATATCTCTACTTTGCAACTTAATGTTGCATCTATCCAAGATTATAATGGGCTCCACTAGCACCACTCCTAGATCTTGTACCTACAAGGATTTTCAATTAATCACATGAGATACATCAGGATGTTATGGCTTAAGCAAAGAAACATGTAACACATTATGAAGTCGAGCCAAAGAAGGTGGTAGAGAAATTCTATAAGCAACTGGGTTAATCACTTCCAAGAATTCAAATGGTCTCACATATCTTAGGGCCAACTTGGAGGACTTTCCAAAAGAAATAGAACTTTTATAAGGTCTTACTCTTAAGAAAAATTTGTCCCCTATCACAAACTATCTAAGATTTTTTTTCTTGTTGGTATAACTATTCTATTGGTCTATCACATCCTTTAGTCTTATCTTAATGAATCTCATTTGTTCTTCCATTTCCTTAAGTATTTCAGGTCCTACTATGATCCTATCCTCCAACTTATCCCAATTGATGGGTGTATGACACTTTCACCCATAAAGAGATTCAAATGGTGCCATACCTAGGGATGTGTGATAAGAGTTGTTGTAGGAAAACTCTACCAATTGTAAATATTATTACCACTTATACTATTGGTCAATACAATACATTCTAAGGAGTTCTTCGACTACCTGATTAACCCTCTCTATCTTTCCATCAGTCTAAGGATGATAAGTCGAGCTACAATTCAATTTGGTTCCCAATGCAGAATTAAGGGTCGTCCAAAATCTCGAGGTCATTCAGGTGTCTCTATCAAAAATAATAGTCTTTGGTAGCCCATGCAAATAAAATATCTCTTTGACAAATTTCTTTTCCAATGTCAACAATCTATCCTTAAGGTTTCTTGGAATGAAGTGCACAATCTTGGTCAAATTATTGATCACAACCAAGATAACATCATGCCAATTCTTGCTCAATGACAACCCCCGTGTGAAGTCCATATTGATCACCTTCTATTTATACTCAAGCATGTCATGAGGATACAATAGCTTAGTTGGATGTGCATGCTCAGCCTTGACTCACTATCACTCTAAGCACCCAACTACATACTCCACTACATCCTTCTTGAGTTTAGGCCAAAATTACAAAGTTCTCAGTTCTACGATCACCTTGGATTCTTCGGGGTGTCCTAAATAAGGTTCATTATGAACCTCCTCTAAAACCAACTTCCTCAACTCTCCAAAGTTTAGAATATACATTCTCCTCTAGTATCTCAGAATTCCATCTAGTTCGATCTCATACCCATTGAGTCAATGATATGTAGGATTCTGTGTTAGGGTGCTCTTCACTCTCTCGTAGTGCTCATCCCTTGGTAGAAGTTGTATCACCTGCTATCTCAAATTAGACCTTGTCGAGACCATGGCTTCTAGATTTATTTGTCTACTAAGAGCATCAACCACTCTATTCTCTTCTCCCTTTATATAATCAATTCCGAAGTCATACTCACTAAGGAATTCCAACCACATTCTCTATCGCACAATAAGGTTTGGTTGAGTAAAAATGTATCTCAATCCCAAGTGTTTTGTCTTGAGTTCAAATGGATTTCCCAAGATTAATGCCCTCCACATCATTAAGGCATGAGCTATTGCAGCCAATTCTAAATCATGTAGTGTGTAGTTCACCTCATGCTACTTAAGCTTCCTTGATTCATACGCTACCACTTGTCCATATTTCATTAATACTGCTCCCTATCCCTCTCTTGAAGCATCTGTGATTACTATGAATCTTCCATTAGGATTAGGGATGGTCAGCATTGGTGTTGTCATGAGCCTCTCCTTTAGGAGTTGGAATGTTTGTTCACATTTCTCGGTTCATTCAAACTATGTTCCCTTTCTTTTGAGTGATGTAATAGGAGATACAATCTGGGAAAACCCTTGCACAAGCTTCCTACAATATCCTATGAGGCCCATGAAGCTATGGAATTCTGAAACATTCGGAGGTACTGACCATTTCGTGATCACCTTGATATTTTTAGGGTCTATAAAGACTCCTTCAAGTGAAATAATATGGCCTAGATAGTGCACCTTATCTTGATAGAACAAACACGTGGATAGCTTCCCAAAGAGTTTCTTTTCTCTCAATCACTGTAGCACTATCCTCAAGTGCCTATCATGTTCTTCAATGGAATTTGAGTAGACTAGGATTTTTTCAATGAAGATCAAAACAAATTCATCCAAATAGTATTTGAACACACTATTCATGAGGTTCATGAAAGCTACAGGTGCATTAGTCAACCCAAAAGGCACAATAGTGAACTCATAATTTCCATATCGAGTTTGAAAAGAAACCTTCAAAATATCTTTTTCCTTTATTCTCAACTGATGGTACCCTGACTTGAGATCAATTTTGGAGAAAACTATCACTCCCTTCATCTGGTCAAACAACTCATCAATCCTCGAGAGTGGATATCAGTTCTTGATGGTTTACTTTTTCAACATCTAATAGTCTATACACATATGCAAGGTTCCATCCTTCTTTTTCACAAAGTTAATTGGTGCTCCCCAAGGAGAAACACTAGGTATTATGAGCCCTTTGTTCAACAATTCCATTAGCTAGGCCTTTAACTCATATAGTTCAGTTTTGGTCATATGATAAGGTGCTTTATATTGAGGCTCACATCCTGGTACAAGGTCAATAGAGAAGTCAAATTCCCATTTCAAAGGCAACTCCGTAAGTTCATCAGGGAATACATCTTGGAACTCCTTGAGAATAGGACAATCATTAAGATACGGTTGCTTACTATCATGGTTACTACTATGGAAAACATAAAGTACACATCCCTTTGAATGGTCCTTCTGAAGTTGCATAGCAGAAATCTCTCTAAGCTCTAAGGGTCTTTACATTCCACAAATCTTGACTGGGTCCCTGTAATGATCCAAACAATTGACTACCTTATCCTCACAGTTCACTATAGCCTTATGCTCAATTACCATACTATACTATCCATGATTTTTCTATGTATCTAGGTCTAATAGGTATCTTGGAAATTATTCTAGGATCCATGAAACATTCAGTAGCTCTAGTATCAATTCAAATAGACACAATTTGGCCATAGAGCTTACCCATCAGCTATATTGGAAAAGCTTGATACTCTACCTATTTGTTATCCACTACAATGTGGATCTAGTGATGTTGAGTCTACTAATAGTTTCCTTCCTTTCACATCTTCAACCATTGTGAACAATTTGAGTCATAATGATCGCCTCCACAAGTATAACACCCATCACAAGGCCCTTTGTGACCTCCTAGCTTGTCCTCTCTGAAGCCCTTCTTCTTTTGGTCATCTTTACCCTTGGTTATGTTTTCCTTCTTGTTCTTTCCACCATTACCATCTTCACCCTTCTCCTGTGACTTACTTCCCCTCTTGAGATTGCATATTTGATGGTTCTTGTCTCTTTTATGAAATTTATTGTTACCAAACCATGACTTAGGATTTGCATTATTCCAGAAATTAGATAGCTACTACAGTTTTTAATCCTATTTGGTGGCCTTTAGGAAGACTCGTTCATGCTGAGAGGATTGTGCATATCCACTTCTGCTCCAATGTGGGATCTCAGTCCCAATATGAATTTTTGGATATGGAAATTTTCATCTCCCTAGTACGAGGGCACATACTTCAATAGTTTGGTGAACTTTTCCCAATTTTGAGTCACATTCATGCTCCTCTAAGTTAGGTTTTGAAATTCTATCACCTTCTTGTTGAAGAAAAGTTGCAATAACCATCTCTTCCTAAAATATTGAAGGAAGAGTTCCCTAATAATCTCAACAGGTTGAAGATTCCTTTTTGACTTCTCATTATCCCACCAAATAATTACTTCACCTAAGATCTGATGTGTAGCCTGTGCTGCTTTAGTCTATTCATATGGATTACGGAGCCCAAAGTATTTTTCCATCTCAATAATCTATGCCTCTACTCTTGCTCCAATAGCCTTACCATCAAACTTAGGTAGTGCTACTCTTTTGAGATCTTTTCTAGGTTCTTCCTCATTTTGACCTCATGGGCCTTCTCTTGGACCACCATTCCCTTGATTGAATTTTGCATTCTTGTGGTCCTGATCCTCACATGCCACTCAGACCTCTTATTCTATGTGATCCATGAAAGCTTCTTGCTGGTTTAGAAGCTCTAGAATCTATTCCAGCCTTTAGTTTGGTCCATTATCTATCCCACTACCACCTATCTCTTGTCTAGTGGTCACCATGTTGAATCACACTCAACATCATCAAATTCACATCTATTACATCTTAACACGGGGTTCTACGAATAAACATTCTTATTCTATATTTCATTACATACACATGCATATATTACTATTCATCAAGAACATACACATTCATGCATTGAAAACATATTTTGGAGTTCTTCATTTGAACACACCAAAAATATCATCTTGTTTTATTTATATTAAATGTGGTTCAACAGTCCCTTATTTACAAAGGCTTCTTGTTTAATTATTTAGTTTTCTCCTCATCAGAAAGAGGACATTCCTTTGGGTCCTTATTTGAATTTACATCAAGTTTTTCAGAAGAGGCTGGTTGAGCACACATGATCTCCTTTTCCTGCTTAGTTAACAAGGGTGTGTTGGGTCCACACCCTAGAGGCCAGTCTCTGATTGCAGAAAGATTTTTGATCTTAGGTATTAGACTCTCCTCAATATTCTTGCCTCTCTATAGCTTAAGTAATTTGAGGGCTTGAGCTAGATTCTCGTCATCGAGAATCTTAGGTTGAACCTTCATCTTAGCATTTTCTTCCATTACAACTTTCTTATGTGAGGTCCTAACGATTTTCCATTTATTTCATCTTGCCTTTGACCTTCCCATACTTGCAATCAATCCAGGCTTGTTCAATTATCAGGACAACTAAGTTTGGTCAAGGGTCAACTATCCCCTAGTCAAGACTATGCAGACTCAAAAGGCCTAGAGTTGAACCCTAAGCTATGATACCATATGTAATAACCTATTCTAAATTATTACTTACTTTATATTATTGCAAATGACATTATGAATATTCAATTAAAAAATAAATAACTAAGTAGCTATAGTCAATCATAGCAAGACATGTCTAATTAAATAAGTCAAATATTTATATATTCAAATAGAATGTCAAATTACAATATCCAAGTTTGACTTGGCTCATAGGCCACCTAGTCATTACAATGTAATAATTTTTTCATCAAGATTACATCATAGACTAATTTAGTCTTGTAATCATCCAAGGTTTTCCTCTTGATGCTCACCTCCACTAGTGGAAGAGAACATGGGTGAAGCACTTTACCACCCAACCATGAAGCTTACGCTTCCCCGAAATTCTTCCAACTTGGAGAATACCCGACCCTGCATGAAAATATTAGCAAGAGAATAATATGTAAGGTGGAATATGGTACATGCCCATACATCAACATGCATTTCTATCTAGAAGTTAGAAAATAAAATTCAATATCTATGCTATGAATGACAAAGAGTGTTATTACAAAGTCCATAGATACATAATGAACTAAATTTCTTGGCCAAGCATAAGAATAATGTTGCAACAAATTTATTTTTTTTGGTAAAAGCAAGAACCTATACTCTCTGAACTCCATTTTGACACCCATCCCGGAAGGTAAATTTCATCATCAATTTATCTCATAGCAACTAACTACCCTCTAGCAACATCTACCCTTAGGTGCTCTAGTCTATTAGGTATTGTTGTTTTGTTCTATTTAAAATTTAGAAAATAAATTAATGGATCTGATCAATACATTATCCATCTATTTCAAGTACATGCCAAATGATTACATTCATCATATTACAATATTCATTTAATAATTAAGAAAATAGGTAACAAAATAAGGTATGTTACAAGTATGTGTATGTACGTAGATGAAGGTCTACGTGCATACACATATATGTGCCAACTTAAGTTATAAATTTGTGCATATATTTTGAATTAAAAATGAATAAATCAGATTTAGCAACATTCAAATAAAGTTTTAGATTGACATATAGTTTGTTGGTTTATGAGAAGTAAAGAATTTAAGAACAAGTCTATTTGAATGGTTTCCCACATATTTTTATGTCATTTGTATCAACCATGCTATGATAGAAAATAATACTGTTGTAACCATACATCTACTATTTTACAAAATGATGTTGTCTACAACTTAACAAGTATAGTTTAAACAAAACAATGTCATGTGCAGCTATACAAGCATTTTTTATAATAGAAGTATGTTTTTAATAGCTAAACAATCCTATTTTATAACAAAATGATGTCATTTACAACAAATCAAAGACTATTTATAATGGAACAATGTTTTTTACAACTAAACAATTACAATTTATAACATAATGATATCATTTATAGCTAATCAAACACAGTTCATAATAGAATGATGTTGTTTACAACTAAATAATTATAGTTTATAACAAAACAATCTCATTTATATCTAATCAAACATATCTCATAACAAAATGATGATATTTGCAGCTAAACATTTACAATTTATAACAAAACGATGTTATTTATAGATTCAATTTCATATCAATCAAAGCTTTATTCATTCGAGCCTCATTTAGAACCATAGTTATTCATTACATTCATGGTCAAAGGTTATGATACAACATAACTTTCATTCTCACATTTAATTCAAAGATTCTATCATTCTAAGAACATTTATAAATAATAATGAGCATATAAAGAAAATAACCAAATGGTTTCATGGTACAGATTCTTGGAAGGTATAAGATTCCAATGACATATTGGTTTTTTCTCAAAAAAAAATTTCACATATACTAGGTACAACCTTAGCATGATTCAAGTTTTAAGAACCCCTGTTTACTATTTAATATCAACTATATTACTTTCGTTCTAAGGAATGATTGACTGTTCCTTGCATATTATTAGTGCATAGGTCGAACAACACATGCTAACCCAAAACTTGGATTGGAAACATAAAAACCTCTAAATATTATCATTCTCAGGACTTGATGGCTCACCAACTATTCATGCCAAAATAAGGATGGAGTGTTACATCGCTCAGCCATCATCCCTTATGGATGAGGTGACAACAACAAAGAATTACTATGACACAGAAACAAACAATAGAAAATAAAATTAATATCATTTATATCAAGGGTTGATATGTTCCCAGCCGTTGTTTTAAGTAAAGAGGCATCAACTACATCAAAACACCTTTCAATATTAAATTGAAGGAAAGGATTATGTCACCTACCCTCTAGGGTGATATGATTTAAGAATCATTATATTGTCATTCATCAGCTATCAGCTTCACCGATAGCCATGTGGGAGATAAAACATAACAGAAGAAAAATAATTAAAATAATAATGGCAATGCCTTGAAATGCATAGGGTAGAAACAAATGGTTGTCATGCCACTAAAATTACATGCACAATGCCTGTGAAACAAAGAAAATGGCTGACATGGCCTCAATGGAAGAACAATAAATTTTTAAACTGAGAAATGACATACCAAGTGCATCATACAAGTTTATTATGGCTCAAAGAAATTTTGATTTAATCCGACATACATTTTCACAAAATAGCTAATTGAAAAAAAAAATTCAAGGAAATTGCATCGAATACCTCTATTTGGGGTCGATTTCCTCTTGAATTTTCTCAAGAAAATCTTCGAACTGATCATTCTCTTTAGTCTTGTCAATTCTATGATATCAAAAATCACATCTTTTTTTCTTTTTCTCATGTGTCCCTCCAAAAGTAGTTTCATTTCATAAATGGGCATTGATTTTAGCCACCCCCATTCTCTGAATTTTTAAATATTTTCCATTAATATCGATTGTAGTCCATTATCGCATGAGATTTTCTTTAAATTCTATCAGTTCGATAATGATAGGATGGGTTTCAAATTCAATTGATAAGAAATATTAATATATATACCTTATATATATTTATGTATATGATATTTATATGCATTCATTCACTTATGTTTATTCTTCCATATATATATATATGTATTCATATATATACATACATGTATATATATATATATTTGTTTGAAGATGTTTATGTGTTTCATATACCGACATTTAAATAAATAAAAGAAATTTAATTTCATTTTGAGCATCAATATTAAATAAGCAGGGAGTTTTAATTAATTTCATATAATGACATGCTTGTCCTTTTTAATCATACTTTTGAATACATACTATTGTTTTCTCCCGATTTCTCAAAACACAAAATTAAGATAAATAATTTAAACATGAAATCATGGGTTTAACTTTCCACAAGACATTTATTTTCAATTATTGGAATAATTCAAATCAAGTAATTTAGTTCTTCTATATGAAAATATAAAATTCAAATCATCATGCCATTTGTGGTGTGTGCACCCAGGTTCCATCTAGCTTATCGTTTGATCCGGCTAAACAATCCTACTTCAACCGTGCTCTCATCCTTCAACCTGTCACCCTACAATTGCACACACTTGCACTTGAAAAATTCATTAGTAACATTCAATTGAGGATAAAATAAAAGATAATTCAAAATATCACATAGTCAATGACAGTCAGCTTCTTTCAATCTTTTCATAAATATTGAATTTCCTCAATAATTCAATTTATCATATTATAATTAAAATTGCAATAAATTTGGGTTATGACAAGATATGGTACTTGATTGGGAAAGTGGATACCATTTAAGAGAGGTATCTTCTAGATAGAGTCCTCTGCCAATTTGGAGAGAGACAGGTCACATCTGCAAAAGACTATCATGCCAAGTATGCCCGCACAATGAGAGAGATCAATGCATGGGGTCCTTTAGAGGATTCTAGGAGAGCAGTTGTTGATTTCAAGGAATTGGTACCTTTTGGATGGGGTTGGGAAATAAGACCCAAAGATCTAGGGATGACTCATGATTTTGATACATGGTGGGCTAGGAGATGGCCACGAAGGTTCACCCTTCTATCAAGTGGAGCAAGTGTAGGAGGCATTGTTATTGGCTAGAAGAGGGGAGGAGGTGCCATAGGGAGAAAGGAAGCTAGAAATAGATAGTGCATTAATCATGAGCAACATTATGGGGCACAACAAGATAGGTAGGAGGATGGGTAGCATGACAGGCATGTTCCCTAGGATCAGAGAGATGGGTAGAGGGATGGATAGGATCTCAATCATCAACATGTATAGGTACCTCAGACACCGCCACCAGATGGAGATTTAGTAGCTCGGCTCACAAAAATTACCATCAAGAGAGATCAAGCTCACGTAGAGTATGACTAAGCCATTCAGAACAGAGATACTTGGGAAAGGAAGATAAACATAGAGATAGCATGAAGATAGGCCTCCAATGCATAGATAGTCATCTTTACCACTAAGTAGGATCGAGCCTTTAGGGAGAGAGATGTAGCGATACAAGAGCGAGATACAAAGAGGGGCTAGATCAAGATACAATTGGAGATTACATAGGCCTCATCCATCCCTCGAGAACAATATTAGTTAGAGAGGGGTCAGATAATGAAGGAGAGGACCTATTATAGGACTCTCTATGAGGCTTAGGTTCCTAGAGCATAGAGATAACCTAGGTTTGAGGAAAGGAGTAGGACTACAACCATAGAGCTGAGCAGATTAGGTGAAGGTTTTGTTAGTAGACCCTTAGTTCAACCTATAGGTCCTCTCCTACAACTACACTGAACTCCAAGGAAAAACCAACATGATCAAATATCTCTAGCCCATGATGGTCATTAGGGACCACCTCCAAATGGGAATCAACAGGGCTGACTTATCTTGATCTTATTTCATTTCTTTCACATGGACTTGATGTAGACATATATATATATATATATATATATATATATTCATCGACCATCGAGCCTCGTATATATGTATAATTTTTATTTAGATGATTGTATCACCCATTATTTATTGATGATGATGATAATGTATTGACTATTCCATTTTTTATGATATATGAGAGATTACAATTTTTTATGTGACATGCAATTTGTTATGAGATGCTTATGATGTTATTTATGTTTATGATATGGAGGGATTTATGCTATGCTATGTAATGATGATGTTATGATATGATATGTTGTTGTTATGGTATGCTCACTTTTTAATATTTTCTGATGCTTTGACATGATATGCATAATGTGGATGATGTATGATGATGCATGTATGTAATGAATGATGATATATGATGAATGATTCTCTATGGTATGATTGTAATTGTTTGTAATGATTTCTGGCTTAGATTGTGTCAGATTTTTTTCATCTAAGCCAGAAATCATTACAAACAACATTATGGATTGTGGAAACTTGATATCATTAAATGATTGATATTATATTTTGATGATTTTGTGGATGCAAGACGCAGGTGATACTAATGATGTTGTGATGTAGGATGGATATGTTAGTCAAAAGAAATGTTAGTAGGTTTAGAGGATAGAAGAAATTGGATGATTTTGATCTAATTACTAAAAATCCATAGATTATGATTGTAGATGTGGATGAATGAATGGACGAATGATTGACAATGATTGATGATGTGTAAAACATGATGAGTATGCTTTTTATTCATGGAAAATACTAAGTAATTTTCATCATAACCATCCTTATTAATGTAGAAAATAGACACGATTCACCAAGGTATTGATGACCAAGGTGACTTTTTATTTATTGCATTGACTTTGAATCTACAAATAAGGAGTATTATTTCTCATACAAGACAAATGCAATCCTTGTTAGAGTGGATGGGTTAGAAGTTCAGAGCATTTTGGAACATTGCACAGAGAGGTATGAGGAATCAAGCATGCAAGGCCACTTTAGTTACTTGAAACAACTTCCACACACACGAGGCAAGTATTCACCATGGTCATATTGAAAAAATATCCAACAAGAATGGCATACAAAATCAACAATAAATGCCCCATTCCTTCCTCTCTAAATCCTTATGGATATTCTTGAGAGATCTTTGGAATGAGAAAATAAGATAAATCAAAAGAAAAGACTAAAATAGATAACCAATGTTGAAGTATCACTTGCCATGAATGTTTTTATGTTTCAGGGTATTATCCATAGATGAGGTCTATTGAAGGAATGATTTATCCGTTAAGACACATGTTAGGATTTTGATGATGGTGTCATTAGTTAGGTAGTTAATACTTAGGCATTGTTTCGATATGATAGTGATAAAGTCTTTACAAACTTTTCTTGAATGTTTATGAGATTTGGATGCTTGCTTTGCTTGTTGATTGCTTTTTCAAAGGGTGAGGGTGATGATTTGTTTATTATGGATGGATAGTTTATTGCAGATAGGTGATAACAAAAATAGGATTTTTTTGAGGTTTTTTTAATGCTTTTGTGCTTTTGAGGTTATTTGAGGCTATTTTTGATATTTTTAGGATATTTGGATTTTTTTGGTGTTTTCGAGAGATTTAGAGACCAAGAGGGGAACCTAAGGGGACTAACCTAGTGCCTTGAGGGCTCATCGATTGATGGCCTTGCCTACATTATACGCATAGAGACATCATAGTTCGTTTATTGGACTGAAAGCAACTAGCACAAAGATGACCAACAATGTTTTTGGATTTTGATGGATTATTTGGATGTTTTAGTTTTTTTAAGGATTATGTTGATAGATAAGCTAGGATCATTTGAATTGGTTTGATCATTAAAAACTAAGCCAAGGCTCAAGATTTCATAGATAATAATGTAGTACAAATTGTTTTAGATCAATTTTTCTTTTGTTTGAACATATTTAAGCCACAAAATGAGCTAGAGGATATAGACCAAGAGCTAATTTAGAATAAGGTGTTCATACCTTCTGCCAATGTCTAGTAATGTATAGAACATCATGAGTAGATAAATGGGATTGAGTGATAGACAGAAGAAATTTTAGAATGAAGAATCTTACTTCCAAGGACTACCTCATAGTGATATACCCTATTAGGATAAAGGATCTATATTTGGATAGGGTTGGACAGTGATGCATATATTTGGATAGTGGTAGGTGTAGGTGATAGTATGGTATGAAATAGGGTATAGTAGATGGAAAATATTGTGTCAAGATTTTGGAGGAAAGCAAAACCAAAGCATTTGCCCCTAGTTTTTTCAAGATCAAGATGGGTTTGAAAATGGATGGATTTGGTGTGAATCATGGACTTATTATGGATAAGAATGGATATGAATGCAAGGTTTTTTTACAGACAAGATAATCTTCTTCCAACTAGAATGATGTACATGGATCCTTGATTCTACTCATAGTACCTATTTGTCAGGTTAACATCATGGTACATGTCCAGAGTGCCATCGAAGTGGTTTTCACTAGAGGACACAATTTTTCTATTTACTATTTTCTTTTTGATTTTTTTATTTCTTTTGATTTTGATCATGTTGAACCCTTTACGGGTGTTGATGTAGATGCCACCATCATGATATTCCAATAGTATCTTATGTTGGTTGTTTTTTATGTATGAACCAGGTTTGTCTCCTAATCTACCTATGGAATTGCCAAATTTCCAATCAAGGACAGCTAGAAGGACCTGGACCAACTGACGAGGATTTTAATATTCAATAACCTCCTACACTTTGGGCTCTGCAAGACCCGAGAGGGTAATCCCTGTAATGAGTTTACAACTTCTGCAACAAAAATCATAAATAGTCATTAACTTTGAAAAACAGATAATCCCACTTAATAGCTCAACATAATGGGATAAGACTGAAATGAATTGGCTGTTCATCAGTAATATCAACCACTTGGAGCATGAGATGGTTATAACACAGTTTCATGGTGAAAGATAAATCATAAGTTTTAAAATGGTGGTAGCAAGCCCTAGGTCAAGACAAACAAAACACTGCATCACAAATAACAGATGCAAATCAGACCAGTGTCATATCCATTGGAGGAGTCAAATTCACCAACACCTAATGGTTCATAGCAGATTTTAATACATAACATATAATATCTCTGATCATACTGCTTTACAATATCACCAATTTGTACCTCAGCTCAATACTTCTTACCCAATCCTTGTACAAAACATATCAATCTGCAATCTCATTTAAGTAGTTTAATTAATTCCTTGAATCAAAGCTAAAACCAAAATTGCACACACCACAACAGTGAGAAGAACATAATAACCTTTGATTACTTCATTCAAAATTCGAATACATTTGCACATAGGAGAAACATGAGCCTGGATTTGTTTAGTTAAACTCAAATGCCAGTACTGTAATGAAACACTAAATCCCAATAAACCAAAATCCTACAGCAAAATGACACAACACCCACTTGTATTGCCTCTGTAACTACAGATTTTATATTTTTTATGCAGCTCCACACCAGAATTTTGACTAGATTACTTGCTAACCTAACTTGCCAACAACTTTTTTACAATGAGAAAAAAAGAGAATAAGAAGAGGAGAAGAGACTCCAGAAGAAACCCTAAATTCGAGCAGCAACAACTATCTGGAAACATCTTCACCATTGAACAGTGGTGATCTACAGAATATTCTCTCCACTTCCCTGCAACAAACTTGATTTTGTTTCAAAAAAGCACATGCTTAATTCATTCTTCAACAAAAAAACTGCCCATGTGTCCACTCCACTCATTGTTTGCAGCTGATAGAAAACTCTCTTCCCGTGAAAATCCTCTTTTTGTTGTTTTCTGCTTTCACCTTTGTTGCATTTTTACTGCTGTTTTTATTTCATTCACTGACCAATAAATAAAATATTACAATTTATATGCAAAGTATTAAAAATACCTTACCCAATAACATAAAATATTTAGCTTTTACTTTTTTACCTAGCAAAATAAATAATAAAATATTTAATTTTATTCATCCTCCCTTACATTTTCCATTCAAATATTTAAGCACTCCCAAGTCTTAAAATATTTAAACCCCACACTCAACTCAGCATACTTAAAAATTTAAGAAAACCCATTTTAATATTTCACCATTTTAATTTTATTTGGGCAACCTCAAATTTTACTGTGCTTTTATCACTTTACATTTCATTTAAAATATCATTACCTGAAGAAAATCAGGCCCCACCCCCCATTTCCTTCTCGTGGAAAGACAATTTAAAAAAATAAACCTGGAGGCTTCCACATAAATTTCCGCCAACACTTAGAAAAACAAAGAAAATTAAAAGTTTTATTTGCCCCCTCCTCCCCGCCATCCCGCAATCAACAATAGCCTGGCATCTCCTGATCACGATATCGTGGGCAACGGTTTGGATGCAGTTGCACCGGCCCCACCACCCATTTAAAATTCACTAAAACCTTAGCCAATTTATTAAATGTTTTATGCTCTTCCTTCCTCTCCCCGGGATCACGCAATGATTATCTTATGGACATCCCCCGATCACATATCGCGGGCGACGGTGGAGATTTGGCTGGAGCCAACGTTGTTTGCTGACCGTTGATCTTGCTTCAGCTTGTTTTTGCCCTAATTTTTGCTTGCTCGTGCTCGAGCCCTCTGCAACTCCTCGCATGGCGGCCAACTCCATTACGTTCCTTCTCTTCTGCCAGTCGTGGGCTCCTTGCATTTCCATCGGCCTATGCCTTCTACCCATCTACTCCCTTTGCTAGCCACGCCCTGGTCTTCTCCATTTGATGGCAGGCCTCCACACTCCCGGTCTTCTCCTACTCCGGCCATGCTTCCCGTGGTGGTCTCCCATCATACTGGCTGCGTCCATCCTCTGTTGGCCGCGCCCATTCCCATTTCCTTCCTACTGCGTGAGCTCCACTTACTTTGCACGGGCTAGTCTTTACATGTTGCGGATCTCCTCTCACATGCTGGCTGCTGGTCGCACCTACTTCATATAGCTTCCTCCACACCTGCAGGTCGTGCCTCCTCTCTCTGCTGGACGCCATCCATTGTGCTTGGCAGTGGGCTTTCCTGCTGCGTGTTGCCCTTCACCTGGTGTGAGCTCCCCTTGCTTGGCGTGGTGGTCTACACACTGGCCGCGGGTTACCTTTACTTCTGCAGTATGCGCGGGCTCCCTCTACCACAGGCTATGCCTACCGCTGGCAGTGCCTTTCCTTCACCTGCTCGCGTGAGCCATGGGTCTTCTCCATCTGTTGGCGCGGGCTTTCCTACCACCTGCTGCTCTTCATCCTTTGTTGCTCCCTGCCATACTCTCCATGCGCTTGGTGATCTCCAAACTTACCTCCTGCTGACATGGGCTTCTCCCATTTGCATTGGCTGCGTGGTCTCCCGTCCTCCATTTTGTCTGGTCTGTGCCTTTGCCAGTTCCCTTTTACTTGGCCGCGAGCCCCCTGTTGTGGGCTTCCTCCTTACCATTGGCGCAGGCTCCTCCCTGCATTTCTGGCGGGTCTCCTCTGGTTTATGCTTTCCCCAACTGCTGTGCGTAGGTTCCTTCCATTCTTCACTGGTTTGGCTGACATTGTCAACTGGTACCTGCAAGAAAATCTCAAAAGTCTTTTCGACACTCCATTCTGTACGTAGCCTCTCCACATTGTTTGACTGCCGGCTCCAAGTTTCTTGTATTGCCCGCGGGTTTCATGCTCTCGGGCTTCTCCTCCACTTTCAGCTGCAGGCCGCGCCTGGCTTCTCCTCGCACCGGATGAACCCACCTCACACCAGTACGGGTCCTTACTTGCTGCGTGAGCCTTCTCCACTGGCAGCGACCCCTTATTTGCTCACTGGTGGCGTGTCCTTGCTGGCTGCGGGCTCATCCATCTGCTGTGGACCTATCTCTGGCTTTCTGCCATTCGCGGGTTCCCTTATTGCCAGTTTTTCCCTTGTCTTGGTGCGGGCAAGTCCTCCATTTGGTAGCGCTTCCCCTGTTGCTATCCGCGCCCAGCATTTGCTCGTGCTCTACCTGATGGATGTTCATACCCCTCTTCTATGGTGCGAGCCCCTTCTTCTGCAATTCACACCTCTCTGCGTTTGATCTCCACTGTTATGGCCGCGCCCAGCCCTTAGTCATTGGTGTGTGCGGGCTTTTTGCTAGCCACGAGTTTCTCCACCGTGGGTTCTTACCCTTAACTTGGCGTGGGCTTTGTGAGCTTCCTCCTGCTGCGGGCCAATCTTACCTGCTCTTGGTGGATGTCTATGCCCGTTCCAAAGCTTCCAAGCTGCGCACCTGTTCTTTTGGTCTCAGGGCCGAGCCCTCCTTGTGCAGCGTGGGCTTCTATCTCACTGGCTCTTCCCACTCCTCTGGCGGGCATCCCTTTGCTTCTGGTTATGCCAATAGTCTCCATGCTTTCTGGTTCACACCCAATGCCATCTCCCACATTCAAACATGTGGGACCTGGTATGAGAGAATTCAGCCTCACATAAGCCAATTTCACTTGCCAAAGGGTTGCAGAGGTCTTCTAACAGAGAAAAATTTTGTGCACAAATCGCAATCATGGCATTCATGAGATCACACTTACAAAGCATTGTGGTATTCCATAAAACTTACATTTAACTGAGACTCCTTATTTCTAAAGGTTTCTGAGAAATTTTCAATAAGTCCATCAGGCTTTCCCTTGTGTTTTGATGGATGTCCTCTGCAGCATTCAAACTCGTCCCCAATAAGACTCAGTCTCTTAGCACTTAGGATATCACCCTCTTTTATTTGAAACAATTTTATCCATCTTAATTGCACTTTAGCCAATCAAAAAGTGACCGGATCTTTTCCCGAATTCGAGCCATGTGGTGGATACAATAGAGCTCAAGCATGGGTGCAAACTCTAATAGAACTACTGGTTTAGAGAAATGCCTGCCTAATTAGGATTTATCCTTCATGTATAATGTGATTGTTCATTCAATTTTGCAGGATTAAATAGTATGGTGACATTACCCCATGATAAGTCAAGTGGAACAATATCATAAGGTTATGTTTATCAACTTCTTGAGACAGTGACACTTTATCCTTCTATGCATCCAATTTCAATTAGCAAACAATCATAAAAACAATTTTATCACCCATATCCTTATATAAGAGAAAAGGTGAAGGGCTTCTACCTCGACGTCTAGAATCATTAGAAACCACTTATATCAGTAATAAGCATCTAGACCTAAAGTCTGGATATATGACTCATTTCCTCATTCAGATAATTTAATGCCTTCCTCAAACTGTCATATGTCGGGCTCCCTTCTGGGCCCGTCTTAAAAAAGAATTTGTTTTCAAACAAGTTTTATGCTCAACCTGACCTGACACAATTTCTGAGTGCTTCAGGGTGTTTTGGAAGTGAAATGCTAAACTGGGTTGCCACCAAAAACTGTTTTCTGTCGCTTTTGCAAAATGACCAAAACAGGCCAAGTTGCCTCAGGAATCGATCTTGAAAATTGGGCAAATGACCTCATGAGACCTTAAAAACTTGCAAGCACATAGTCATTTGATCCATCAGTATAGTGCAAAAGACGACTCGGAGAAATCAATTACGAGGTGAAATATATTAATCCGCCAATTTGCTCAATTGAACCTTTTTGAAATAGCAGTTGTTCTGAACCAATTAGAACACACTCGACTGTTAATTTGTAAGCATAGTAAAACAACTCCTGACAAGCTACCATCAGACACAATAGAACATTAAGATACCCTGAGCAGGTGTGCAAAAGGAATTTGCATGAAATATCACCGGTCAAAAGATATTAACGATCGAAATTGGCCTCTCAGAAAGGCTGTCAGGAATGCAACTGCAAAACAGAACAATCTGCATTTCGTTTCGGTCTGCTAAAAATAGCAAATCAAATAATTAGGCTCTGAAAACTGACACCCAAGGTCATTTAGGTATGGAGAACACAAAACAACATTCATTTTGACATAACAGTCAACTGGTTGCGAAATCGAAGCTCAAACAGGAGGCTACTTTGCAAACTGACAAATCTGCATACAGCAGAACAATGCAAAAACCCTCCAGCTTCACTTTTCAAAACCCTGACAAAACGTATCGTGGGAAGCTAAAAATTGACACACACGTTCACATATGTCAATCAAACATGTCCGCAAATGGGTTTTGCTTGGACAACAACATGCCTCAAGTTCTGATTCTCCAAAGTGGGTCATTCAAACTGACCCCTCAAGTGCACTTCTGAAAGTGCAGAGGCAAATTTCTCAAAATGGGCACCTCAAATTTGCAAATTTTGAGAGTGCCAACATCTTAAACGATGAAGTTGTTGTGCGAAGACACAAGCGCTTACATAAAAAACTGAATATGTTTATCATCATAATTGATACTAGGAATTAACCTTATCTAAGTATGCACATTTCCATAAAGTTCCCTTAGAGTCCTTATGATAAAGAGTAGTTGCGAGGACATGGTTAATGTGTGATTTGGATGTTCTTCCTCTTAGGATTGCTGATAAATGTCAATAAGGGATATGAGATAGGGATGGATTGGTTGATAGCTTGGATAATGAATATTTTGTTTTCCAAGCTTTGGATGATGAGGTATGAAATGTGGATATGGAAGCTTGCATAAATTTAGGACTAACTTGATCATATGATTTTGAAGCTTTATTTTGTATTGATGGACACTTTTGATAACTGGATTTTTCTTTTTGTTGCTGCTCCATAGTTTCTTTGACTACTAGAGTTAGACTTGGATTATTTACTTTTTCTTTCTTCAGAATCCATGTTTGAATTTATTTGTCCATTTTGATTTTTTGATTCATTAGCTTCAACAATTTTCTCTTTTCCTTTATGAAATTTTATTTCTTGTTGGCCCAAATTAACGAGTGGGAGGATGTGATGGTGGTGATTCATGACATGGATGGTAGAAGTACTAGTAGAACATTCATCACAAGAACCCTTCATCACTCCCATGTTGATATTTGCACTAGATAAAGTTTCCCCCAATACCATTGAGGTGTCACCATTATGATTAGATTCTTTGACTATTAAACAATTGATATATTTTTGTCAAGAAGTGTCAAGAATAGGGGTCTTCTCATTATGTGTTGTAGATCCTTGGTTGATGCACTTGGCTTCAACTTGAGAAGTGGTAGATTCAGGTGATTCTTCAAAAGGTTTGGCTATTCCAAAGTTGATATAGAACCGTTCTTCATGGTCTTTCTCTAGTATATTATCATGAGATTCTATGAACTTGAGTATAGCTTCATCATTTTCAAATATTCTTGAAGTAGGAGATGATTGTTTTTAATCAGTGTCATCTACATATCCAACAAAAAAAGGTACATCGTGGGTAGATGTAGCAATTGTTGGTGTAAGGTTATGATCATCCTTTGTGAAATATTAAATACATTGGAAAATGCTCATTAGGTCATAATAATACTTTGAGGAAGTTGTAAGCTCTTTGTCTCAGCTTATTCCAAGAAAACTATTGTTGAAAGATTGAGAATGTTCATTAGTTGATGGTAGTATTCTGGAGAAATAGGATCTTGATCTTAATTCATCCTAGAGCAACCCTCGTCATGCTTAGGAGTATTTTCTTGACATGAAATTTGGGTCAATGGTGTGTAATAAATAGAGGATTCTAAACCTTAAGTCGATATAGAAGGTGATGGAGAACATGGTTGTGCTTGACTTGGATTTTCTTGATATTGCATTTGGATAACATCATTTTGTGAATTTTCTCTAGAATTGGTATCATCTACTATAGATATCCCTTAGGCAAGATCCTGGGAATTAGATAATGAGTTTGACAAGGAAGGTATGGATTGACTTCGCAAAGATCTTGGAGATGGAATAAAATATTCTTCAAGATCAACTTCTTCAACATGGCCTATCATATGGTCAAACAAAAGAGGAATATTGTGACTTGATATGCACTTAAGGGGAGTATGTTGATGTGATACATTGCTAGAGATAGGAGAATAGTTTTGATCACCCATTAAAAAATATCTTGATTAACATCCATTTTCTCTTTAGGAGACTCAAAAAGATGATTGATGTAAGCATAAGATCCTTAAATGTATCCTAACACACTATCATAGATATAGCTGGATTTGTTACAGGAATTGTCCTTATTAGAATCCTTTTTTCTTTCCATGATCGATCACTATTGTTTGTTGATCCACATTAATCTCGCCTTGCTCAATGAGAGATCTTGTATAATTTGTTTAAGTTTGACACAAATATGTGTTTTGTGACCCTTTATTCGATGAAATTTAAGAAATCATTGTCATTAAACCACGAAGGTTTGAATTGGGTTCATCATATTGTTTCACTTCAGGAAATTTGATAAGATTTTATTGGAGTGGTTTTTTCAAGACTACCTCGAAAGGTTCCCCTAAGGGAGTGAATTTTTGTTGTGTTTGATTGGAATCACTGTTATTAAATCATGATTGTATTTTTGGAGGATTTTGGGTTTGATCCATTTGTTGATTCTTTGGAGTAATATTTGATTGATTGTTTTGAACACTGCTTTGAGGATTGTTAGATAGAAATTGCATGTTTTGAACAAATTTAGCATCAACCACTCCATCATTGGTGATATTTTTGTTCTTCACCCCTATGCGGGGTTTATCATTTGAACTAGATACTTGATCTTTGTTATTGTATAGTTTAATGGCCCCGTTTGTGATGAGAGATCTTTCAATGGTTAAACCCTTTTTAATGATGTCCTCAAAGGTATTAGGGCATAGCATCATTAATTAGAAGCTTATGTTGGTTTGAATATTTGAGATAAATATTTCAACAAGTTGTTTCTTAGGAACAAGCCACTTGTATTTACTTGCTTTATATCTCCATCGTTACAAGAAAGAATCAAATGAATCACCTTTTTTTTTATATCTTATACAAATCAAGAATGGTGATGTCTTGTTCGATGTTATATGAGAAATTATTGATGGACTTATCAGATAGCTCATCAAAAAATTTAACTCTAGGTGGTAGGCAAGAGAAACATTCTATAGATGTGCCTCCAAGACTTCTTGGGAAAAGTATCATTAGATAAGAGTCATTGTTAAGCACATCCATGCAAGCTATGAAAAATTCCCACACTTGTTCAATTGGGTCCCCTCTTCCTTTATATTTATCGAATTTTGGAATTTCAAAGTTTTTCAAAAAGGGGATCATTGATATGCTACAATCAAATAGATATGGACATATGTCTTGCAATGCATAGCTCTTCTAGGGTTTGCAAAGTTGTATATCCAATATCCCTTGACTGAGGTTTTGAATTCGCAATGCTATATTGTTACTAGGTGTGTTCATTTTAAGGATTAATCATGTTATAGCTTTTTTGTCAAATAATGAATGTTGAATCATATGATGGGTTTTATGTGGGTGTAGGACCTTGAGGAATGTTTTGCGTGTAAACATGAGGGTTGGGTCCTTGTTGAATTTTATGTGTATATTGTGGATTGATAGTTTGATGTTGTGGATTAGGGTTTTGATATTGTTGATTGGGGTTTTGATATTGTTGATTGGGGTTTTGTTGTGTTTTTTGATGTATGAATGTTTGGTTTTATTGTGGTGGATTAGGCATTTGATATTGTGGATTCAAGTTAATTAGTTTTTGTTGAACAAAATTTTGATGTTGAGGATCGGGGTTTGTTTGTGGTTGTGAAACGAAAGTTTTATGTTGAATATGGGGGTTTGTTTGTTGTTGGGGGTTTTGAATGAGTGAAGATCCATATTTATTTCACATGACATTAGGATCTAGATTTTGTTGTTGTAACCCTTGTTGATATTATGCATTGTAAGAATAGTCATATTATTGGGGTTGTGGTTGCATGTATTGTGCTTGTGTTTTATCTTGAGTATTTATTTGATACATGCTTTAATCTTGAGGGATGTCAATTTATGTTTGTTGGTAGATAGGTAATCTATGTGTATGAAGGGATGGATTATTTTGATTGGGTACATTATAAATGGGTGATGTCATGTGTTGTTATTGTGGGGGTATGTTGGCATGTAGTTGTGGTTGAATGTTGGTTTGTTGATTTGGTGTGTGATGTGGTGGTCTAGGTGGAAGGTTACCCATGTTTTGTATGTTAACATTTTGTCCTTGTTGTAAGGATGTCTCATATAGATTTCTTGTTACATTAGGCTTCCTTGTATTTGTTGACACATTGTGTGTTACAAGTGGTGTGAAGAATGGAATAGTCAATTGTTGAGGCATGTTTTGGGTTGCCAAAGCATTTGGATTCACTTGACTATGTTGAGCAACCATTATTTATTCTACTTGAAATGGATGTCTATATAGTGGATTATCGACATGTTGTCCATAATGTTGTTCATTGATTGGTGCTTTTGAATTATAAAATATAGATGGTATATTTGGATCTAAAGTTGGTTTAGGGATTCATCTAACCACCATGTGTTCATCCATGTGAATGAGAGTTGGATATCTGAGAGCTTCCATATTCAAGTCCATAGGTATTGTAGTGAGGGAAAATTCCAAGTTAGCAGTATAAAACGTAATCAAACTAAACCCCAAGCTAATAATGAAGAACAATAAAATCTAAAACATAAACACATAAAAGATCTTACCAAAACCTTATGCATTCCATGAATCACCTTCATTACACTCCTCCATTTTGCTATAATATAATAAATGCCCTCAAATTTTTGTTGAGTATGCAAGTATGACCTAAAGAAAATGGCAATAGAAAAATATTGAAGATTTCTACAATGTCTAAAACTTCTAAGATTTTCAAGAGATCCAGAAATGACAATGATAAATCATTTTTATAGGAAAAACTGATTTTGAATGAAAGGTTGAGATTGAAAGACAATTAATCGATGGTCAAGATTAAAAGATAAGGCATGGACTAAGGTTAGGGCTAAATTATAAAATATGAATGGACAAGATTAATTTAAAAATAATTTAATCAATGGTGAAGATTATTCGAGACAAGGAGGGATAAGGATGGAATGTAGAAGATAAGATCATCATAGAAAAAGAAGTGAGTTAGAGAGAAAATCAATTTTTTTTCCATTTAAGTGACCAATGACTAATTAGATAATAAAGATATTATCTAATTATGGAAGATTGTGATAAGAGAAGAATCATCATTTTAAATTAAATAAAGATATGGAATCTAATTAAATAAATAAAGATTTATTTAATTAAAAAGAGGAAGAAAGCCAACAAATAATTAAAAAAAATATTTAATTATAGTAGAAAATGGCATAGAAATTAAATAAATCATTTATTTAATTTTAGAAATAAGATAAGTTTAATTATTGACATAATTAAATATCAATTATTTAATTAATCAAAGGAGAACAAAGATAAGAATTAATTAATTAAATAACTAAAATTATTTAATTAATAGAAGACATATGACTTTAGGAAATAATTAAATGATTAAAATTATTTAATTATGAAGAATGAAGATGAAAGAATTGTGAAGAAATTAAGGGTCACAGGCCTAGGACAATTTTTAGTGTCTACTACATTTTTCCCCTCTTTGATACAATGCCCTTTATCACATTGTGTCAAAGAAATTTGAGTCAAACGTGCCCTAGTGTCAATAGGGTAGATCTATGCCCCCTTAGAGGAATTTTACAAAATTTTCAAAAAAATTGAAAATTGTTTCAAAAAGTCAAAATGATGAGTAGAAAAGCGATGGTGATGAAATAAATTATTTTTAGCACCCTTGGAGTCGACAAAATACAATTTGAAGGCCCAGGCAAAGCACAACCAACACAAACCCTTTAAAAAAGCCCTAATTTTGGGGGGATATAAATAGGAAATTGGAAAGTCAAAGCTCATTTTGCACTTTTGAACCTTGGAGATTAGGAGCTCTGAGTGAAGATGGAGCGAGTTCCCTATAGTGAACATAGGGCTTATAGAGTTCACACATTCAAATAGTTAGAGGGTGCAAGAGATCTAATAAGGCTCTTTGAACCCACTTTGTCAATTTTTTCTTTCACACATTTCTAGGTAGGTTAAAAATTTGGTATTCAATTGCATCATTCCGTGATAGCCATAAATGCTATCATGTTTGACGCAATTTTTTGTGAAATGATGCAATCGTTTTGAACACTCTAGGCTAAGTTAGGGTTTGTAAATTTTTGCAACACAGCTACAAGTGTTTGATGCATCCACGAATTGCTAAAACTCATCTGCATATGTGTGACGCATCTAACTATGGTTGTGTGCAACAACTTAGGGATGAGTCACAACTGCATAGGAATGACACAAGTGTCATATTAGGTTGCAAATAATTTAGGGATTTGATGCAATTGACCTCCCACAATGCATCCGCTAAGGAGCGACGCAGTTGAGAGTTTTTGATGCAATTGAAATTTATGCGACACAATTGACTATTGGAAAATGTGCCTCAAACTTACTGACATGAAACTCCTGAAAGAGAAATATCAATGAGACTCTTGGAATGTATTGTTGGAAAGAAGCTTGGTTCTGAAGGTTCAAAATGATCATGTTGGTGTGACTAATGGTCAGTCTTGTCAACGAGATCCATCGATATGACCTGAACGGTCGACGCAAGTTCTCTATCTCTTGGCGAAGGTAGAAGTCTAACTGATAGGTGATGATGGGTGTGAGTCTTGCCGATGGTTCTTCATCGGTATGAAATATGACTTCGGCCTAGCCTTAAGATCTTTGTTCGATGGTTGAAGTCCGACCGATGGATTGTGATCAGGGTGAGTCTTGCTGAAGAGATGAATAAACAAAAAACTTTAGTATGAAATGAACTATCAGAGGAGCTTTGGAGACTCCCTCCGAGGTAGGATCTTAGCTCAATGGTATTTGGTTGGAGAGACTTCACCAAGTTTGAGCAATAGAGTGATAGAAGACTATGTAGTGTGTGATTTCCAAATGGGTAGTTTGGTATCAGTGAGACACGGTCTTGTGTCTCACCGATATGTGATGCAGTTGAAGGAAGATGAACTGAACTATTGGTTGAGCGAATGAATCGACCATGGTTATGGGATAAATTGCAGTGTATTGCAATTGATCAAAGGTTCGAGTAGTTAGTGTTTTGAATTGTATGTTGTATGAGCATTGGAATAGTAAGACATAATAAAGTGTGATCATAATTTGTTTTGTACAAGGTTGATTAGGGAAATGTTGCTGCTATAATATTGACATCTGAAAGTGAATTCTTTATCTTTGTATGTATTTTTTTTACTGTAATAGAAAGAGGCTTTACTTGGTGTGGTGGGTTTTTCTCGTGTAAGGGTTTTCCCATGTAAATATGGTGTCCAATTGTGTATGTGTTTATTTCTCTATTTTTTTATTTCTTTCATGTGCATCATAATGAACTGTAATTGCAAAATTTAAAGATATGTTTGCATTCTTCTCCGAGTTTTGACATTAGGAGAGTTTGTTCCACACCTTAAGCTTTCCTTATAAGTGGTATCAGAGCCTATCGAGTTGTGTTATCCTTGTGGGTAGGTTGGGATTTTTGTGTCAATTTTGTTCAGTGGGAGTCTTGTAGAAGTCAAGTAATTGAAATTCAGATTGTGATAGCAATGGAAAGTACATCAGGAAATATTGAAATTAAGAAATTCACTGGCAGCAATTTTGAGTTGTGGAAACTCAAAATGAAAGATCTATTGGTTGATCGTGATCTTTGGGTTGTTGGGTCTAGAACGAAACCTTCTGGCATGAAGCAAGAAGATTGGGATTTGGTAGATCAAAAATCAAAGGGGCTGATAAGGCTCTGTTTGGTGGACTTTGTTCTTCTAAATGTTTATGAAAAGAAGACTGCATCTTCTTAATGGAAAAGAATAGGAGATATTTATTAGGGAAAGTCCTTGGTGAATAATTTTTTCTTAAGGAAGAAGTTGTACTCTTTGAAAATGCAAGATGGATTGTTTGTTGCTGATCATTTGAATACTTTTAACATGTTGATTGCTTAGTGAGAACCTATGGGTGTGAAGATTGATGAAGAAGATCATTGTATGCTTTTGTTATGCTATTTTCTTGACTCTTGGGATCATTTAATGATGGCGATTGGGAGCATGACAACCACTTTCAAGATGGAAGATTGGGTTGCTTCTTTGTTATCAGAAGAGATGAGAAGAAAATATTATGAGATGGTGAAGGAGGCTCTTGTTGTTTGATGCAGATCAAAAGAAAAGGAAAGAAGAAGGAAAATAAGTCCAAATTGAAATCAGAAGGGAGATCAAAGTCTCCTAGAAAGAAGTCCAAGGTAAAGTGTTGAAACTGTGGGCATCCTGGTCATGTCCAAAAGGATTGCAAAGACGAGAAAAATAAGAAGAATAACTCTTCTGATAATGATTCTTCTCAGAGTGATGCAGATCCCTTCATTGTAGCCTTGGAAACTCGAGCATCAGATGATGTCTAGCTAATTGATTTTGGATCATCTTTCCACATGACATGTCATAGAGATTGGTTCACAAAGTATGAAAAATATGATGGTGGAAAGGTGTATTGGCAAGTGATTTGTCTCTGGAAATAGTTGGTAGTGGAAGAGTCAGAACTCAATTCCTTGATGAAAGAATCAAGGGAATCAATGATGTAATGCTTATACCAGGTCTGGATCAAAATTTACTTTATGTTAGTAAGCTGAACAATGTTGGATTGCAAGTGTCATTCTCTGGAAATGGCGGAAAAATGACTAGAGGGTCAATGGTTTTGGCTAGGGGTGCTCAAATTGGTTCTCTGTACAAGCTGGAAACACTTGTTGTTCAATGCAATAATGTCTCTGCAAAGTCACAAAAGGTCGTTCATAAAGAGAAGAAGGAAAATTTCCCTGATAGTGCAAACTCTATGGAACTTAAAATTCCAGCATAAAAGACTATGCTCTAGCATCATTGGCTTGGCCACATTAGAGAAAAAGGTTTAAAAACTTTCAAAAATAAAAACCTGGTTGAAGGGCTTGATGATTGTAACCTTGAATTCAAATTTTGTGAACATTGTATATATGGCAAACAACACTGTGTTTCATTTTATTCCAGTCCTCATAAATCTTCTAGTATACTTGATTACATTCATTCTAATGTGTGTGGTCTAGTGAATGTTCCTTCGTTATCGAAATATAAATATTATGTTTCTTTTATTGATGACTATTTGAGAAGGGCATTTTTGTATTTAAAAATAAATAAATCAGAAGTGTTCAGTCATTTTAAGGAATTTAAAACCTTGTGGAAAATCAGATAGGAAGAAAAATAAAGTGTTTAAGGACTGACAATGGTAGTGAGTTTTTTTCTAATGAGTTCAAAAGGTACTGCAAAGATCATGAAATTAAAGGACATAAAACTACACCCTACACTTCGTAGAAAAATGGAGTTGTTGAAAGGTTCAATAGGACGGTGATGGAAAGGGAAAGAAGTATGTTGAGAAGCGATGGCTTGGAGGATAATTTCTGGGCTAAGGAAGTTTGCTCCTAACTTTGCTTTTGTTGATAAAAGAAGCCCTCTCTAAGACATATTCGAGTCTTTGGATGTGAAGCATATGCATATGTGCTGAATGAAAAAAGATCTAAATTGGACAAAAAGGCTATTAAATGTATTTTTATTGGCTATAGCACTAGAATAAAAGGATACAAGCTTTGGAATCCTGAGACTGAGAAGATTTTGTACAACATAAGTGTTATTTTTCATTAGCTGAAGCCTTCTACTTTGGATCTGTAGTCAAAGACAAAATCAAAAAACAAAGAGGATGTAGTTGAAATTCCTCCCACACCAGATATAGAGGAATTAAAAATTAAAAGCATACTTGAATCTAAGGAGAGCCCAAGAAGCTCTAAAATTTTTGAGCAAGATGATGAACAATTTTCTCAACCTCAACCTATGAGGAGGTCTACATGTGAAAGGACAATCAGATAGGTATGGATTCTCTATGTTGGATTCTAGTTGTTCCAATGCTTTGATTACTAACACTGATGAGCCTAGAACTATAAAAGAGGCAACTAAAATACTCGATTCAGATTCGTGGTTGGAAGCCATGAATGAAGAAATGGCATCATTAAGAAAAAATGATACTTGGGATATGGTTCCATTGCCTAAAGGTAGAAATCCTATGGGCTACAAATGAGTATTTAAAAATAAAATTGGTCTGGATGGCTGTGTTGAAAAGTATAAATCGAGGTTGGTTGCAAAGGGATATTCCCAGGTAGAGGGAATTGATTATGGGGAAAAAATTTCTCTAGTAGAAAAGCTGACATCTATTAGATTTATTTTGTCACTTGTAGTAGCATATGACTGGGAGATTGAGTAGATGGATGTGAAGACAACATTTCTTCATGGTGATATTGAAGAAGAAATTTATATGCCCTAGCCAGAGCACTTTTTGAAGAAAGGTAAATAAAATTTGGTTTGCAAGTTGAAAAAATATTTGTATGGATTAAAAAAATCTCCTAGAATGTGGTACCAAAAGTTTGACACATTTGTTTTGTCATTGGGATTTGTAAGATCAAAATCTGATCATTATTTGTATTACAAAGCTAAGAATGATCGTATTTTAATTATTGCCATGTATGTAGATGATATATTATTCATTGGGAATAGTAAGTTTATGATTTATGATCTACAATCTCAATTGTCTAAAAATTTAAAAATGAAAGATCTGGGTGCAACAAGGTATATTCTAGGGATGGAAATAATTAGGGATAGAAAAATTAGAAAAAATTGGCTCAACCAGAGCAAGTATATTAACACTATTCTGGAGAGATTTTGTATGACTGATTACAAGCAGCTAGATGTTCTAGTTTTCCAAGGAATGAAGATATCTGTTGAAGATTGTCCAAAATCTCCTACTGAGATGGAGGACATGACCAGGGTGCCTTATGCAAGTGAAGTTGGCAGTTTAATGTATGCAATGGTCTGTACCAGGCCAAACATTGCCCAAGTAGTAGGAGTACTTAGTCATTTTATGGCGAATCCAAGAAGACCGCATTGGGATGTTGTGAAAAGAGTGTTTAGATATCTGAAGGGCACTTCAGAGTATTCTTTGTGTTACCATGGAAATTTGGCTGGATCATAGAGGACTCTCAACATTCATGGGTATGTGGATTTTGATTGGGTAGGGGACATTGACAACAAAAGATCCACTAGTGGATATATTTTCATTTGAATGGTGGTGTTGTTAGTTGGATGAGCAAGCAGAAGGTTGTAGTTACTTTTTCCACTATGAAGGCAAAATACATGACAACTACACACACCTGTAAAGAAGCAATTTGGTTAAAACGTTTGTGTTCTAACATTGGGTTTGATGTAGGGAAGATTAAAATTTACTGTGATAGACAGAGTTCTATTTTTTCTGGTGAAAAATCCTACTTTCCATGCCGGGACGAAACATATTGATGTACAGTATCACTTTGTACAAGATATGGTGGAGGATGGAAATGTCTATTTAGAAAAATTGGATACTTTGGAAAATGTTGCAGATGCATTGACGAAACCAGTGAGTACAAACAAGTACAAGTGGTGTACAAGTTCGATGGGCCTTGGTGCTCATGAATCTCAGTATTTTTTGAATGCTCTGGAGGTGTCAGTAAGATCTTCATCAAGTGGGAGATTGTTGGAAAATGTGCCTCAAATTTATTGACATGAAACTCCTGAAAGAGAAAAATCGATGAGACTCTTGGAATGTCTTTTCGATAAGAAGCTTGGTTCTAAAGGTTTGAAATGATCATGTCAGTGTGAATAATGGTCGGTCTTGTTGACAAGATCCATCGGTATGACTTGAGCGGTTGATACAAGTTCTCTATCTCCCGGTGAAGGTAGGAGTATGACCGATAGGTGATGATTGGCATGATTCTTTCTGATGGTTGTTCATCGGTATGAAATATGACTTTGGCCCAGCCTTAAGATCTCTATTTGATGGTTGAAGTCTGACTAATAGATTGGGATTAGGGTGAGTTTTACTGAAGAGATGAACAAATAGAAACCTTCGGTATGACATGAATTGTTAGAGGAGATTTGGAGACTCCCTCTGAGGTAGGATCTCATCCTGATGGTGTTTGCTCAGAGAGACTTCACCAAGTCTGAGCAATAGAGTGATAGAAGATTGTGTAGTGTGTGATTGTCAAATGGGTAGTTTGGCATCGGTGAGACATGTTCTGGTGTCTCACCGATATGCAATGCAGTTGAAGGAAGATGAACCAAAGTGTTGGTTGAGAGAATGAATCGACCATGGTTGTGGGATAAATTGTAGTTATTGCAATTGATCAAAGGTTCAAGTAGTTAGTGTTTTGAATTGTATGTTGTATGAGCATTGGAATAGTAAGAGATAACAAAGTGTGATCAAAATTTGTTTTGTACAAGGTTGATCAGGGAAATGGTGTTGTTGTAATATTGACATCTAAAAGTGAATTTTGTATCTCTGTATGTATTTTTCTTACTGTAATACAAAGAGGATTTACTTGGTGTGGTGGGTTTTTCTCCTGTAAGGGTTTTCCCACGTAAATCTAGTGTCCAATTGTGTATGTGTTTATTTCTCTATTTTTTTATTGCTTTCATGTGCATCATAATGAACTGTAATTGCAAAATTTAAAGATATATCTACATTCTTCTCTGAGTTTTGACATTAGGAGAGTTTTTTCCACACCTTAAGATTTCCTTACACTGACTAGTTTCAAAGCTGCCTTAGACTAGGATTGAACTTCTTTTATGACATGTGCACAATAGCTTGAGGTAGGTTGTTTAACCGACATAGTGGTTGTCATGTTGGTCAGAGGTTCATATAGATTCAATCTATACATGGGAGTCTCGACCGCCTAAGACTTATTAGTTGAGGCACCAGTTGATCAATACTAAGAGGCATAGGTTATGACATCTTGGGCTATACCATATGACATTCATTCCCATCATTAGGGAAACAAGGGGATGTTGATTACACTTGCCAAGTGGTGGCATTCAGATACATGTTCCTTTCATCTGCCTACAAGAAAATCTACCATCACTTTGGAGGATTTCTACAAGATCCTTTGAATTTTGATCCAAGGTGAGGATATCAAGCCCTGACCACCTTCTATGTGTATGATGATGTGGCAAAGCTAGGTATTGATTGAGATGATATCAGATGGGCAGCACTAGCTACTAGATATGAGCGATTGGATTGTATATTATGCACTGTGATAGTTGGGGTAGTGATTCCAAACCACCTAGGACATGGATTTATTGTTGGATGAGGGGAGATTCTTGTTGGTATGATGGCTAGAGAGGTATTATATGCATGAGGGTCATGTTTTTTGGCAATGGTGTATTTCATTTGCATGACATAGTATATTGGTGGGGACAATCCATGAGCTGTGGAGTTACATTGTTGATGGTCTAGGCATGGGAGCACATTGCCATGTTTCATCCACTAGTTGGTCATCAGTTGGAGACCACCATACCCTATGCATAAATGTATATAGGAGCAGTCATGCAGACACACGTTAGAGACATTGGGTATTGGCGACATGGACTAGATACTTTGGTAACTTTCATATGGAGGCCATATATGGATTTTCCTTCATGGCTAGATGAGGGTGAGCATATACTATGGTGTTGATAGGAGAGGTATCTGATTGGGTGGATTGTCCAATCAATGCATATTATTGAGATGTATCTACCAGATCGGGTGTTGGCAGTTCAGGGAGTAGTAGGGGGAGCCATAAGGATTATCAATATTTTCTTGATCATCCAGAGAGATGATACCATGGGGTCCTATGATTTTAGTGGCCACAACAAAGTAGTAGAGGCTATAGGAATAGTAGTGGGCATGGAGAGGGGGACCAAAAAATGTAGGTACCACTCCTAAGTATGATGGATGGTGGTGGGTGCATAGACCAGTTCCATTGACAAATCCGGATTATCCACTCCGGTGGTCAGACGAGGGCGGGGTCCTCAAGGAAGGAGAGGTAGAGATAGAGGGAGAGGAGATGGAGGTAGAGGAGGTGGTGTCTAGGATGATGATGGAGGAGACATACGAGATGGAGGTGATGGGGGCAAGGGATAGAGAGGAGGAAATGGTAGGAGGCATCAATGGAGTTTGAGGAGGAGGAGAAGTGGATCACTCTATCCCATCCGAGAGGAGGGAGAGGAGGAGGAGAGAGAGAGGAGGAAGGTAGGCAGGAGGAGGGCCGATAGGAGAAGGTCATACCATATGTGGAGATAGGGGTAGAGTAGCCCAAGGGGAAGTATCTAGATGTGTTAGCTAGAGTAGCTACCATTGATGTGGATATGGTAGGTTATGAGGATCAACCAGAGGAGGATGAGATGGGGGTGGAGTGGATCCTCCATGAGAGGATTCTATATGGAGAGGAGGGATTTGAGGATGTTCCTATCTGAGGTAGGACATGAGATAGATATCAAGAGATGGAGCATCTGCAGGCCAAGGTATAGGCACTAGAGGCTAAGGTTTAGGCTCTACAGGAAGAGAGACACTGCAATCATCAGAGTACAATAGACAAAGAAGAGGAGTCTAGATTTTATAGCCACCTATAGTGGATCTACAACAGATATAGTTAGAGAGGTTGCCCAGATTGGGCACCAAGAGAAATACTATAGATAGTTGCATGAGGATGCAGTTCCACTAGAGTTACCGACACCTAGCACTTCAGAGGTTGTCAGCAATGGTCTGTCTCATAGCAGACAGTCACACAAAAGATCTAGCTGGAGTGAAAGAAGCAACATGGGCTCTAGGCAGCAATGGATAGACTGATTTTGACTCATATCTTTTGACATGTATATTTTGTATCCATCAAGCCTATGAGCTCTTATTTTTGGGAGATACACTATGACATTGTATTGTGAGACACTTTTTGAGATATACATATCATTTTTGGTGTTGATTATATGATATGTAGTTCTTTATATGATGTGCAATTCTATATATGTATGTGTTATGGATTATGATGCATTCTTTATGATATTCATGCAACCTATGATGATGTCTTAATTCTATATGATGATGTATGCCTTTAGTTTTATGGTGTTATATATGTCATGCATGTATATTATGTTAATGATTATGAGATGCAATGTGATTTTATTTGTTTTTCATGTAATTTCAATGTATTTAATGTGGTAATATGCTATGCAATGTATGATGGTTGTGAAATGGGATGATAATGAATGTTTGTTATGCAACGGTTTCCTAAATGCAAATAGATATACATATTTTTGTATTTTCAAATGCATCATATATGTATGATCTAATATGTATGTATGTATGACAATGCATAAATGATGCTTCTAATATGAATGTATATGAAATGATCATTTTTTTATGTGTCACAAGATTCTGTCATAATGCAAGGAAGAAGAAGTGTTAGTGTGAAAGACATGGGTGTTAATGTGAAAGACATGAATGCTAATGTGACAAAAGAATCTTGAATATTTTTCCAAATACATAATAGGCCTTGCATGAATCATCATTGGAATTAAAATGACACAAATGGAGAACAAAAACCTTGATATGAGATAGAACAAGGTGTGCAAGGTCACCCACTTGCAAAATAGATAGTCATAGACAAGGAAATGTCCTAGCTCATACTAAGGGAAAAGTTACCCTAGTCTTTTTGCCAAGACAATCCATAAACAACAGTCAAAGAAAAGAGTTATGAAACATCATCGCTCCTCTAAATCCTTCATGGGACATCCTCGAGGAAGCTAGTTACCTGAATCAAAGAAAAAGCCAACAACAAAAGATAAAACAAAACGAGCCATACTGTCAACAAATGGTAAGAGTGTTTTCCAAAATTTGATTGTTTGACAAAGCCTGATTTTAGGAAAGACACATATCGTATAAGACATCTAGTGTGGTTTCAATCATGTGACCACCTATATAAGGAAAATGATGATTTTTGACTAAATGGTGATGTCTGATTTCAAGAAGGACACATCTTGTATAAGACATTTGATTATTTTGATGATTTGACCATTTTGACAATTTATTTGATTTGACTCAATGAATTTGTTGGATTTTTTGTCTTGTTGATGCATGACTTGCCTTGATGTTTTAATGAATTCTTTTGTGTTTGATGACAGTGTCTGATTCATTTGATTGACATGATGAACCCTAAAGGATTGACCTAATGTGGCCTTAGGGGCTCATTGATGGATGGCCTTGCCTACATAACAATGCATAGAGACATCGTAGTTTGACATGACCATTGAATTTTTTTTATTGACAACAGACCAAGTCATGATTTTATTCTGACAAACCTAAAAGGATTGACCTAATGCCTCGGGGGCACATCAACAGATGGCCTTGCCTATGTCTAGTCGTAGAGGCACCGTAGTTTGACAATGGACATGGACTAACTAACATGAGCAAATTGAAAAGTACCAAGTGACGTGTGCAGAAGACTAACTTGGGTGGTCTTGTGGGCTCATTGATAAATGGCCCTTCCTACGTAGAAAATGTGTAAAGACCGTGTAGTTCAACCATTCTAACTATGAGCTGACTTAGACCTATTTTGACTCCATTTTTGTGATTTTGAGCATTTATATGAATGATTTTGGGTTTTGACATGTTTTGTTTTTTTGGTCTTTTTGAGGTTTTACGTTTTTTTTGGATTTTGATTTTTTTATTATGTTTTTGGATTTTTTTAGGACATTTTATGATGTTTTTGGATTTTTTTTGGGACATTTTACAACCTTTGAATAGAAAGTGGAAGATCCAAATGATGTAGGTCAAGTATTTTCCTCCAGTCAGGTATACGACCAATTTATTAGGAATATGATGGAATGGGGATGCAAAGTGTACTTGATGTCAATCATTTTAAGCTATGGAACATATAACCATTTATTGCGGGTGATGATAAGGATGGTAAATCATAAGATGTGAGGATAAGAAAGCTAAGTGGTATGAAAGGGAAGTCAGGTTGGAATAATGGTAGACGAAGGAGAAAAGTTGACTACACATGGCACCTATTTGCTAGGTTTTCACAATGGTACCTATCCAAAGCACCACCGAAGTGGTTTTCACTATCGGAGGAATTGTTTCTCGTTACAATTTTATTGATTTTTTAATTTTTTTGGTGTTACCAAGATGCCTGTTTGCTAGGTTTTCATCAAGATAATGATTTTTTTTTTCTATTATTTTGTATTTTTCTATGATTGAGACAAGGCTCTCAGAAGCTATGTGTAAAATATCTTCAGATGAAGACTATTATTGGATCTAACAATAGTTATCCTTCAAGGGTAGAAATATGGTATGCTCTTGATCCAAAGACTTCTATAAAAATGTAAGGCCCCAACTAGTTTGGTTTGAACTTTCCTGGATTTTCTCTTTTTACTTGATTCTTTGGATTTTCCATCAAGACCAGGTCACCAATGTCAAAATGTCAACTCAAGAATTTATTGTTATAGCTATGATGAAGATGATTTTGATATGCTTGGAGGTGATCTACTGCCTTTTGTCTTCATTTGTCGAGGAACTCTAGCTCATGTAGTCTTGATACATAGTACTCTTCATTGTCGATATGCCCTTTCAAAGATACCCTTAGGGAAGGGATTTTGACCTCAATAGGCAAGATGGCCTCAGACCCAAATACCAAGTAATTTGATTTTTAAATGGGCAGCCATTATCAGTAATTATGGATTGAGGACCCCATACCGACAAATGATGTAGTTAAGGATGAACTTATAAATTTGTATGCTAGTAATGTAAGTCAAGGGAATGGATTCAATCCATTTGGTGAAGTACTCAATTGCAGTAATGATGAATTATGGACGTTGGAATGTATCTTCCCAATGAGGTTGAATCCCCATTGGGAAAAGGGCCAAGGTGATGTGATTGGACGAAGATCCTATCCTGGCACATGCATCACGTCTCTATGGATTTGGCACTGTCGACATTTCTTGACAAAGAAGTATGAGTTGTTAGCAATCAGATATGCACCCCATCAGATTTGCAAAAAATCTTGACTATCTGTTGCAACATTGAAACTCTTTCCAGACGTGGGTAGTCTATAAGGAAAGAGAATCTCCAGAGCGAGCTATTTCTCCGTATAATGATCCTATTCTAAAATCCTCTGTGAAAAGAAATAGAGAGAAAAATAGAACTTACAAAAAATTATGACTTTGCAATGACTTTTTAATATTGAATGATGAAAACTGACTATTCTAGACTTTCCTCACAAACAGTGCTCAGAAAAACTAACAATGATATCACAACCTCTCACAAAACAAATTTACATAAGTACTTCACATGAAGGTTTATTCCAAACACAACATGCAACCTGTATTTTGCACTTTTCTGCATCAAATTACAGCCTAGGACATAACAAGGATCTCAAATTGAAAATCACAAGTATAACATCAACTAAACTACAAATGGACAAAAAATATGATAGGTAGGAATGTTGTTCTTCTATTCACTATAGGAGTATGCCAAAAAAAAATCTCTCTGAGTACCAAAATAGTTTCAGCTCAAAAATGTGTAAGAGCCAAAACAAACTGAACTCCTTGAACCCTAAAATCTCTCCAAAGATATATGCTTCAAGCCCTAATTCGAGCTCTTGAAAAAAGCTTAAGGAAAAGGTTCCAAAAACAATGCAACAGGTTGGCACAAAAGTGGAAAGTCACACTTTTTGCATACATCAACTATTAAGCCTCTAAAAAAAGCAAAAAATTGCTTTTAAAGCAAGAAAACAACCTTATTTCCCCAACTGAAATTCCAAATTCGACCAAGGAGAAAAGTCAACCTTAACAACTAAAAATAGCAAGAAAACAAATAAATTTATAAAGCATTGCTTTGCTTCTGCTTTACATGATGCAGTTTGTCTATTATTCCATTTACAAAGCTTTGATTTTTTCCACTAAAAAAAATCATAAAAATAATATAGCTCCTCTTTAAATACTTAATTGTTTTCTCAAAAAACAATTAAAATAAAATAAACCTAGGCCCTACCCTTATCATTATTAATTGATTTCTTCCAAAATCAACTGAATAAATGCCTAATTATGAGCCTTAATTTAAAACAAAAACTCTCCTTGACTCAACTGATTTTCAGAAAAATCAATCATAGATTTAAAACCTAGGGTATTAAGGCATAAGCAACCTTCACTCATGTTTTAATGATTCTCCTCCAACTTAATTAAACACTAAGGACTTAGGAAAAATTAAAACCTCCCCACAAGGCTCGACCTAGTAAACAAACCCAACCATATTAAGTATTACAATCAACTTAATACTTTACGAACTATGCAAAAATACTCCAAGAGTCGAATTAGGACACTTTAAGATGATGAACAAAACTTGAAGAAAAACCCTAAATCCACTTCATTCACACTTTGTGACTTTTGGAAGAATGCTTTTCCTAGGAGAAGCACCACCACCAAGAGGCTAGGGTTTCAACTTGCAGATGCTACGAACTTCCAATTTATCGTCTATTGTGGTCAACTCTTTCTTCTGGAACTATGGTAAGTTGCTTTTGTGGTTTTCAATGGCATTTTGAATGGTAAGAGAGGCCTCTTAAGGCCGTGGCTTCTCTTCTCCAATTCTGATTTCCTTGTCCATTTACTTTTGTGCTTTGTTTATGTATTCTTCTTTAGCCGCCATGGGAGAGCTCGAGCTTAGTTTGTGAGAGATCTCAAGAGCTTGGTCACGCCACCTCTACTCCTCTACAAGCAACACAAGGTAAGCTGCTCCTCCATGTTTTCCCTCTCAAACTAAAGCTTCAGAGCTTTATTTATGTAGATAGTGGTTTCTATCTTTTAAACAATTGTAGGCCTATTGACTAGCCACACCATGTTCATGTGTTTGTTGTCTTATTTGCTTGTAAAATTTATGTGCATTCTCTCCTTGATAGGCCGTGACATGTGTAGCTGATTGATGGCTTTAAATATGGAGAAACTCGTACTCTATAAATTTCCATGACTCTGCTCTCCAATGCAAAACTCGAAAAAGCCTCTTCTCATTTCTTGTAACTTGCAGTTTGTCATATAAGCCGCACCATATTCTTGTGTTTTACTATGATTTTTGTTGTTCTCCATTTGTATAGAAACCCCACTTGGGTATTCTAGAAAATGCGTTGTTTTGACCTATTTACAAAACCCCCATCTGGGTGACTACAAAATGATAGTAAATCTACACCTTTGTGGAAAACTCCATGTGGGTATCTCTGTTTTTGAGTAAAATTCATTTTCGAACAAACAAATTGTATGTGGCCTTCTTGCAAACTTGAAAAGAAATTCCTCCATTTCTGATTTTTGTGTCAAAACCCCAAGAAAGAATGAATTGTTTTGAAAGAAATGGTTAGAATTTGAATATGGGTATTTGCTACTTGTGAAGAAAAATGCATTTCTTAATGAAACCCCAATGTGGGTATTTCTGTATTTGAAGAAAACTATGCTTTAAACTGCATTTTCCGTTGTATTTGAACTCGAACATGAGAACACTATATAAATCCTTGCTTTCTAAAAAAACCCCACCTGAGTGCATAGTATTTTGAGCACAATAACTGGCTGCTTCATAAACAAAATCATGTGGGTAACTTAAATCTTTGTAATCTTTCCTTTTTTGATGAAAACCTAAGACTCTCCACATATCTCCATGCATTTTTAGGCTCTTTTTTTATTCTGGCAACAAACTCTTCAAAAATTTCACTGTTCTTGAGATAAACTCCATAATTTTCACTGTTCACTATCGTTATTAAAAGATAGGACACTAATGTTCCAAAATAGAAAGTATGAAACAACACTTCAAGGCAAACAGTCTTAAAAACAACAAAACAACATTCAAAACAACAGCTTGAAAGCATGGTAGAATGATAACTTTTACTAGAACAAGTTGTCTAATTGGTGTTCCTTTGCATTTTACTTCTCAATGTTGATCCGATTAAGTAGATTAAACCCATTGTTCGCCTGTAGCTTTAGGAAACTCATTTACCTGATTGTTATGAATGCACAATTGTTTTAATGGCTTGATGGATAACTTGCTTTACTCTTCTCAATTGCACTTACTTTCCTGATGACTTATGATGACTGTAATTACTCTCTCGGCCCTTTTGTGACATAAAAGGGCAGCATGATGGGCTCTACCCTTGTGGGAGCCTATTTTTTCCCACATGCTTGGTCTTCGAAAATAAATAGCTACATGGCTTTTCCTATACCTGCACAAGGAAACAAACAGTGTTAGCATAAAAAAACCAATAAATCATGTTTGTGTTGATGCTTATCCTTTAGCTCATATCTATGTTCTTTTCTTTGATTGTTTCAATGCATGATCAGTAGCACATTATATTATTGTTGATGGATCATATAGGTATATTCATAGTCAGAGCCTTTGACATCCCTCTCTTTCTTCCTACAGGTCAATGGAGCTCGAAGAAGGACAAATGGTGCACCACTTCTGCGTCGGTCATCAGCCAATTAGGCAATGATGATTATGCTTATACTTATGTGATTTCTCCCTTATGCATCTTTTATAGTGTAGTGTGCTGCTTTTGATGCACTATAACAGTTACATTCAAGGCTTGTGTGGATACTTGTTTTATTCTTTCTACTTTTCATTTGGAAAAGAAAAAATGCATTTTTATGCAAATTTGTATTAGCATTTGTATTCTCGCAATCAAATGAAAAGTTGTAAATATGAATCACTTTATGAAATGAATGAAAGCATTTGAAAAGCTTTATTGTTTACTCAATTGCCTATGAAGTATTGAATAAACAACTCTTAAATTCTGACTCCTCTTTTCAAAGCATAACTATTACTTAATGAACTAAATGAAGTGCAAAACAACACTCAAGAACATTCAAAAATAACTATATTTCACTTTTAGATATAACAGTATTTAAATCAGCTCCATTATTTGAGTTGGAGGAAAATATTGGTAACATTTTGGTGATTTTTGCTAGATGCTTGCCAGCTAAGCATAGATCAGTTGCCTTTAAAAACTCCATTGGACATGGAGTCAAAATTTTCCCCTTCATGAACTCAGAGGACTGAACAACTCCAAAACAACAGCAAAACAAAAACAAAAAAAGCTGAAAGCAAACTAATAGGCCCTGATGGCCAACAGAACAATGCGCAACAACACTTAGGGAAAGAAAAAACTACTGAAAAGAAAATGTGCATAATGCACTTATTTGCAACAACTACTTTAACTATTTACAAGATAGAACTTATCTCAGAGGCAATGTTTGAGGTGGATCCCATTAACTGGGATAGACAAAACCTCTTTAGTAAGCTTTGAAAGCTAGAAAGCGTTGTGCTCCTTGCACTCTGTGATTATATAAGGCCCGTCCCAAATTGCATCGAACTTGGAATGTCGTCCAGGTCTGCTCTTGTATTCATTCCACTTGAAGACCATATCACCAATGATAAACTCTTGTGGTCTCGCCTTCTTATTAAAAGAGCTCTTCATCTGAGCTTGATGTATTTCAAGTTGTTTTAAGGCTTCCCTCCTAGTTTCCTCAAGCTCTACTAGTTATGCAAGCTGCACTTCAAGAGGCTACTCATTCAGTAATTCCAGCTCTTTCACATAACTTAAAGTCGACAGTTCAATAGAGATGGGTAACTTAGCTTCTTTACCATAAGCAAGTACATAAGGAGAAAAACCAGTGGCCCTTTTAGGTGTCACTCTGTCAGCCCAAAGGGATAACTTAAGCTTTTCATTCCATGTTTGTTGATTATCCTCGACAGTCTTCTTGATTATCCAAATCAGATTCTTATTTGTAGATTTTTCTTGTCCGTTTCCCTACGGATAATAGTTAGAAGATATATTCAAATAAATGTTATTTCTAACTGACCAATCAAAAATTCTTAAACTGATAAAGGCCAAACCATTATCAGAAATTATAGAATCTAGAGTACCAAATCTTGACACTAAATCTTGATAAAGATTAAGCACAGAAGTCTCATTTGCTTCCTTTAAAGCAACTACCTCTGTCCATTTAGTAAAATAATCGGTGGTGGTCAGTATCCACTTATGACCTACGCTTGAAGGTGGGTTGATTGGCCCTATAAAATCTAAGCACCACTTAGCAAAGGGCTATTCTACTTGAATCAGATGCAACAGTAAAGCTGCAAGCCTCTGTTTTCTTGAAAACAGAGCACATTTTTCACATTTTTGGGCCCAAGCAATGGCATCCTTGAACAAACTTGGCCAATAATAACCAGCCTGCATAATTTTTAGGGTTGTTGTTCTAGTAGCAAAGTGGCCTCCTGAAGGCCCATCATGAAACTCTGCTAAAAGCTTATCAACTCGGTTAGGTTCAATGCATCGTAACAAAACGCCTTGAAAATCTCTCCTATATAGAATGCCATCAATAATTGCAAAAGGAATAAACTGTAATCTGTAATACCTCCTTTTTGCTATGTCTAGACCTTCAAGACAATCACTAGTTTGCAAATAAAGAATCATTTGTTGCACCTAGGTAGCAGTAGGAACTGGAACAACAATTGTATGATCATTGTTTAGTACTATGCCAACCTTTTCGGTCTCCTCTAGGCTACTGCCTGTTGTGTTTTCTGCAATCTATTCACATAAACCCTTACCTCTGATGAGCTTGGTAACCTTAATATCTATGTCAAACTCCACGACCTTGGTTATCCAACCAACACGCTTATCATTAATTTCATGAATCAACAAGAAATATTTAACAATTGAATGCGCAACCATCAAGTGAATCTTGCTGTTCAACAACATATAACTGAATTTTTTTAAACTTCTTACAATAGAAAAAACATGCTTCTCAACAAAGGAAGACTTTACCTCATAATCATGACGTACCTGGCTGAAAAAAGCCACTGGTTGCTCTAAACCTTCATCGTTATGTTGGAAAAGCACAACATAAATAATATCAACTCCTCCAAATGCGTAAAGGATGAAATCTTTGTCGTACTTTGGATTAATGAGAGTAGGCGTAGCTAGGCAAGCTTCTTTGATCTGATCAAAGCTCCTTTTACCCTCCTTGCTCCAAGTGAAAGATATATTCTTTTTCAACATAAGAGTGAGAGGTTGCAGCAAAGCTGCTATATTTGGTATGAACCTCCTCACAAAATTTATTCTTCCAAGAAATCTTTGTAAGCCTTTCTTGTGAGCTGGCAATGGCAATTCAAGAATTGTTGAAATCCTTTTAGAATCTATGGAAATGCCCTTCTTTGAAACAATGTGTCCAAGGAGTTTACCTTCGTGTATAAAAAAAATAAACTTCCTTGGATTAAGAGACACTCTGAACTCCCTGCATCTTTGAAAAATCTATTCTAAATGGTCAAGATGTTCATTAGCATTTCTAGAAAAATAGTAATATCATCTAAATAAACCAGAACGATCTTGTTCATGAGGCCGTGAAAGGCCATATCCATCACTCGCTGAAAAGTTGCTCCAGCATTGGATAAGCTGGAAGGCATCCTTTTGTAGACCATTGTGCCCCACTTAGTCATGAATATTGTTTTGAATTGATCTTACTACTTAACTCGAATCTGGTTGTAACCTGAGTAACCATCTAGCAAAGAAAATTTGTCAAAACCCGAAACCACCTGTAAAATTTTCTCTATGGAAGGGAGTGGGTAGTGGTCTTTCAGCGACGCTCTATTTAAATCTCAGAAATCAATGCATAATTTGATCTCCCCACTTTTCTTCCTAACTGGAACTAGGTTTGAGACCCAAGAGGTATGCTTGATGGGAAAAATAATACCACTTTCAACTAGTTTATTCAATTTAGCTTTCATAAGGTGCTCTAGTTTGGGATTGAGAGGCCTCTGTTTCTGCTTGATTGGTTTTGTAGCAGGCTCTAATTCGATAGTATGCTGGGCTAATTCTGGGTCAAACCCCTTTAAGTTATTATACTCCCAAGAAAAAATATCACTAAATTTTTGACATAACAAAATGAACTCTTATTTTTCCTCTTTATTACATACCTTTCCCAGCTTGAGAAGCTTACCTTTGAAAATTTTGATTGCTTCATAGTGTTCCTCTTTAACAGTCAAGCTGCACTTGTCTCTCCTCATCTGGTCATCGGAATTGAATGCAAATTCCGAAGTCACCAAACCTCTTGGCAGCTTGTTAGTTCTCAACTGCATAATCTGATTGTCATAATGCTATTGCCATTTCTGTTGGTTTCCATCTGCAAACTCAGCTTCAGCAATTAAAAAATTCATAATTTGCTGATCGCTATCAAAAACTTGCCAACTCACATTATTATCAAGAATAGAAGGTCTGATGACTATCTTTACATATTGATGTGCCTCTACTTTATGAATTTCATTTGGAATATCAAACTGAGCCCCTATAGTAGCAAGCCTATCTGCAAGTTTATTTTCATTTTTGGGGACCGAACAAATATTAAAAGCATCAAGATCCTCTATTAAATCCCATACACGATGCTTATATTTCTTAAGTAAATCATTCTTTGTGGCATTTAGATTTTTGACCTAATTTATGTTTAACTCAAAATCACCATAAACACGCAAACATTTGATACCTCTTTTTCAGGTCTATTCAAGGCCGTTTACAAGTGCCTCGTATTCAGCTGTATTATTTGTACAACTGAATGCAAATCTGAAAGGAGAGTAATAATTCTCTCCTTCTGGTGAAATTAGCATGGCCCCGCCACCAGCACCTACACTGCTCCTTGAACCATCAAAATAGAGTCTCCAAAGTTCATTTTCCTCCCCTGCAAGTTGTACTTCCCTTTTGATCAGGTTAGGCATATCAAAATCAGGTTTGCGAATCATGTAAACCCCTAATCCTACCTCATATGTATGCTGGAAGGGATCAAGCTCGTGATCTTCGGCTGACCATTCATCTAGATTTATATTGTCTACATGGGTGTTGTGGTCTGATGTCATGGTTTGTTCCTCCAATATAGGGGTGACACAGAGTTTAGCGTTTATAGGACTTAGAAAATATGGTTTGATGTGGTCTTTGGCTAAAGGTTTGGACTTTATGGTTACCTTTGTACCATACCTTGTTCTAAAAAATAGATAAGACCAGTCAGATGACAAGAAACCCCCCAATTTGGCTATAAAATCCCTTGATAAGCAAATGGCAAAGTGTGGTGGCAAATCAATTACATGTATGTCCTGATGGATCACAAAACTAGGAGAGGCATGCAAGGTAAGGGCTAAATTCTTTACTATACCAGCTATCCTAACATCAGAGCCATCTAACTAAACTACACCCTTTTGTGGGTTGGGTTCATAGACAAGACCTAAAGCATCCACTAATTTTTTAGGCATGACTAAGCTACTTGCTCCAAAATCAACCATGCAATTATGCACTAATTTATCCCCAATGATCAGAGTTAAGTAAAATGAAGGAGGCTTTACTTCTTTACCTTTCGGTTTGCTTTTACCTTCTGAACTATTAGTGAACACTGCTTTGGTAGCACTTTGATTAGCATCATCGAAAATAGACAACCCAGCTAAAGCATCCTACAACAAACCTTTCTGACCTAGGATGTGTAAAGCATCTAATATAGACATGCTATTAGTAGTCTTCCTGAGATGCTCGACAATATTAAAAGAAGTAGTATTTACCTTCTGCTGGTTTTTTGAAATAGCAGCATCATTCTGCTTCTACGAGGGCTGCAAATGTGTTTTTAACTACTCTTTACCAAGCATCTCTTGCCCCTTTTGCAAAAAAATGTACTCTGGATTGTGTTGCAGTGTTAGTACTGGGTGTTGAAACCAGTTGTTTATCTTTCGTAGGTTGCTGCTGTGAACCTCCAACTTGTTGTCCTAGGTCCATTGCTCTCTTTTTTGACCTTGTGTTGGCTGCGACAAAAGAAACTTGTTGATCCTGGCTGTTCATGCCACATAACTTGGAACTCTTCCAGTTTGGCAAAGCGACCTCAAAACCTTCTTGTTGTTCCACGCTCTGATTTGAAATGCTTTTTGAACCTGCATAAATATTCTGAAACATCAAAGCCTAGTTTCTCATGCCATTATCACACACTGATTGGTTATGGAGTTGGTTACATGGATAACACCAATCGCACTCTTGGGCGATATTATTCTGAGGTACGAGCTCCTTTGACAAACTGGTTGTGTTTGGGTTGTATGGCTGTAAGGGTCTCTAGTTAAAATTTATCTTCTGGCCCTGGTAATCATTCTAAAAAGTAGGCCTATTAAGTTGGTTCTGCTAATAAGTGGTTTGATAGGGTTTATGCTCATGACCTACGTATTTCTTAATGCTCACTAGATCATTCCCAAAGGTCTTGAGTATACTCTTAATTTCCTAGATTTCTTGGTTTTGGGCTGGAGTAGCAATTTGCTGTGCTGCGGTATGATAGCCTATTGCTGGGATAGCGCGAACATTAGCTAAGGGAGGTAAAGCAGTAGGGGTACATGGCTATATCTTAGGAAAAAATGGAATAGGAGGTCTTGGAGCTATATCTCTAGCCTAAATAAGACAATTTTTGGCTCTAATAGTGATATCGTATGCATCAGGGAGCGTATGCCCACCCATGGACTGAGTCATAACTAAAATTTTGCAGTTTAAAGCCTTCAAATAAAATAGAAAAGCATGAGCTAGTAAAGGCCTTACCATTATAGGAATTCTTTCCTAAGTCCTCTGAAAATGGTGATTGAAATCCGCCAAATGTTCATGTGGTGCTCTCTGAATTGTACTCACCTATTCTAATAGGGACAAATTGTCAGACTTATCAACAAAAAATTGATACAGACCATTACCTAGTGCATCCCATGTTACAATAGAGTTGGTTGTGAGGCCTCTGAACCACTGTAATGCTTTAACCTTGAGCGATTCAGCCAAGAGACTCAAGGTAACATTCTCCTATGTGATGTTATGAATTGAGCATAGGGTAGACACATCACAAATGTGTTCTACCAGTGTTGTGTGATCTTCTCTAGTGAAGAATGGCAGGCTTCTAAGGGCTACAACTAGGATTTCATCATGTTGAGCGAAGTCTAATCGACTGCCTCCATTAAATGGTACAAACGGATTCTGCCTTGGCGTTGCCATCGACGGTACCTATGATATAGGAATGGGTACTCCTAGTGATAAAACCAGAGAGCTAAAAACTAGAGGTGTTGACTTTGATCTCACTGGTGCTTCAAACAACCTCCTTGCTTTTCTGCCAACTCTTTGTGGTGGGGACAACTGTCGATATCGGAAAGTTGTAGCTCTTGATCTAGTTTGTACCTTTCTCATGCACGGGACACACTAGATCTACATGCAAATAATCAAAAGTTGGAGTCACCAGGTATATTTGAACAAGCCTCCAAAAGGCTGAGAAATCTACTACATACACCAAACAACAAACTTTTAAAAAACTAAACTCTCTGAAAATGATTTTCAGACTATCCCACCGGGCATGCCAAAAAGAATAAATAAACAAAGCACCAAAGTAAATGGATAAGGAAATTAGAATTGGAGAAGAGAAGCCGCGGCCTTAAGAGGCCTCTCTTGCCATTCAAAATGCCATTGAAAATCATGGAAGCAACTTACCATAGTTCTAGAAGAAAGAGTCGACCAGAATAGAGGAGAAATTCAAAGTTCAAACCACCTACAAGCTAAAACCCTAGCCTCTTGGTGGCGGTGCTTCTCCTAGGCAAAGCCTTCTTCCAAAAGTCACAAAGTGTGAATGAAATGGATTTAGGGTTTTTCTTCAAGTTTTGTTCATCATATCAAAGTGCCCTAATTCGACCCTTGGAGTATTTTTGCATAGTTTGTAAAGTATTAAGTTGATTGTAATAATTAATATGGTTGGGTTTGTTTACTAGGTCGAGCCTTGTGGGGAGGTTTTAATTTTTCCTAAGTCCTTAGTGTTTAATTAAGTTGGAGGAGAATCATTAAAACATGATTGAAGGTTGCTTATGCCTTAATACCCTAGGTTTTAAATCTATGATTGATTTTTATGAAAATCAATTGAGTCAAGGAGAGTTTTTATTTTAAATTAAGGCTCATACTTAGGCATTTATTCAGTTGACGTTGGAAGAAATCAATTAATATTGATAAGGGTAGGGCCTAGTTTTATTTTATTTTAATTATTTTTTGAGAAAACAATTAAGTATGTAAGGAGGAGTTGTATTATTTTTATGATTTTTTTAAGTGGAAAAAATCAAAGCTTTGTAAATGTAATAATAGACAAATTGCATCATGTAAAGCTGAAGCAAAGCAATGGTTTATAAATTGCTTTTTTTTCTTGCTATTTTTAGCAGTTAAGGTTGACTTTTCTCCTTGGTCAGATTTGGATTTTCAGTCGGAGAAATAAGGTTGTTTTCTTGCTTTAAAAGCAGTTTTTTGCTTTTTTTAGAGGCTTGATAGTTGATGCATGCAAAAAGTGTGACTTTCCACTTTTGTGCCAACCTGTTGCATTATGTTTGGAACCTTTTCCTTGAGCTTTTTTCAAGAGCTCGGATTAGGGTTTGAAGCATATATGTTTGGAGATATTTTAGGGTTCAGGGAGTTCAGTCTATTTTGGCTCTTACACATTTTTGAAATGAAACTGTTTTGGTACTCAGAGAGATTGATTTTTGGCATACTCCTACAATTAATAGAAGAACAACATTCCTACCTATCATATTTTGTGTCCATTTGCAGTTTAGTTGATGTTATAGTTGTGATTTTCAGTTTGAGATCCTTGTTATGTCCTAGGCTTTAATTTGATGCAGAAAAGTGAAAAATAAAGGTTGCATGTTGTGTTTGGAATAAACCTTCATGTGAAATACTTATGTAAATTTGTTTTGTGAGAGGTTGTGATAGCAGTGTTAGTTTTTCTGAGCACTATTTGTGAGGAAAGTCCATAACAGTCAGTTTTCATCATTCAATATTAAAAAGTCATTGCAAAGTCATAATTTCTTTTAAGTTCTATTTTTCTCTATCTCTTTTGCCAGAGGATTTTAGAATAGGATCATTATACGGAGAACTAGCTCACTCTAGAGATTCTCTTTCCTTATAGACCACCCACGTCTGGAAAGAGTTTCAATATTGGAATAGATAGTCAGGATTTTCTGTAAATATGACAGGTTGCATATTTCATTGCTAATAGTTTTTGGTACGCCTGGTGGGACAGTCTGAAAATCATTTTCAGAGAGTTTAGTTTTTTAAAAGTTTGTTGTTTGGTGTATGCAATAGATTTCTCAGCCTTTTGGAGGCTTGTTCAAATATACCTAGTGAATCCTACTTCTGATTGTTTGCATGCAAATCTAGTGTAGCCCACACATGAGAAAGGTACAAACTAGATCAAGCACTACACCTTTTTGATACAGACAGTTGTCCCCACCACGAAGAGTTGGCATAACAGCAAGGAGGCTATTTGAAGCACCAGTGAGGTCAAAGTCAACACCTTCGATTTTCAGCTCTCTAGTTTTATCACGAGGAGTACCCATTCCTATATCACAGATACCGCCAATGGAAGCATCCATTCGCACCATTTAATGGAGGAAATCCATTAGACATAGCTCAACATGATGACATCCTAGTTGCAGCCCTTAGAAGCCTACCTTTCTTCACCGGAGAAGATCACACCACCGGTAGAGCACATTCATCACATGTCTACCCTATGCTCAGTTCATAACATCACGTAGGAGAACACTGCCTTGAGGCTCTTGGCTGTGTCGCTCAAGGGTAAAGCATTACAATGGTTTAGAGGCCTCACATCGAACTCTATTGCAACATGGGATGCACTAGGTAATGGTCTGTATCAATTTTTTGTTGATAAGTCTGACAATTTTTCCCTGTTAGAATAGCTTAGTACAATTCAGAGAGCACCAGACGAACATTTGGCGGATTTCAATCACCATTTTCAAAGGACTTGGGCTAGAATTTCTGTAACGGTAAGGCCTTTACAAGCTCATGCCTTTCTATTTTATTTGAAGGCTTTAAACTATAAATTTTCAATTATGACTCAGTCCATGGGTGGGTATACGCTCCCCGATGCTTACGATATCTCTATTAGAGCCAAAAATTGTCTTATTCAGGCTGGAGATATAGCTCCTAGACCTCCTATGCCACTATTTCCTGAGATACAACTACCTACTCCTACTGTTTTACCTCCCTTAGCTAATGTTCCTGTTGTCCCGACAATAGGCTATCATACCGTAGAACAACAAATCACTGCTCCAGCCCAAAACCAAGAAATACAGGAAATTAAGAGTATACTCAAGACCTTTAGGAATGATCTGGTGAGAATTAAGAAGAAGGTAGGTCATGAGCATAGACCCTATCAAACCACTTATCAGCAAAACCAACCTAATAGGCCTACTTTTCAGAATGATTACCAGGGCCAGAAGAGAAATTTTAACCCGAGACCCTTCCAGCCATACAACCCAAACACAACCAGTTCGTCAAAGGAGCTCGTACCTCAGAATAATATCGCCCAAGAGTGTGATTGGTGTTATCCATGTAACCAACCCCATAACCAATCAGCGTGTCATAAAGGCATGAGAAACTAGGCTTTGATGGTTCAGAATAGTTATGCAAGTTCAGAAAGCATTTCAAATCAGAGCATGAAACAACAAGAAGGTTTTGAGGTCGCTTTGCCAAACTGGAAGAGTTTTGAGTTCTGTGGAATGAACGGCCAGGATCAACAAGTTTCTTCTGTCGCAGCCAACACAAGTTCAGAAAAGAGAGCAATGGACCTAGAATAGCAAGTTGGAGGTTCACAACAATAGCCTATGAAAGATAAACATCTGGTTTCAACACCCGGTACTAATGCTGGAACACAATCCAGAGTACAGTTTTTGCAAAAGGGGCAAGAGATGCCTAGTAAAGAGCAGTAAAAAACACATTTGCAGCCCTCGCAGAAGCAGAATGATGCTGCTATTTTAAAAACCCAGCAGAAGGTAAATACTACTTTTAATATTGTCGAGCATCTCAGGAAGACTACTGTCAGCATGTTTATATTAGATGCTTTGCACATCCCAGGTCAGAAAGGTTTGTTGTAGGATGCTTTAGCTGAGTTGTCTATTTTCAATGATGCTAATCAAAGTGCTACCAAAGCAGTGTTCACTAACAGTTTAGAAGGTAAAAGCGAACCGAAAGGTAAAGATGTAAAGCCTCCTTCATTTTACTTAACTCTGATCATTGGGGATAAATTAGTACATAATTACATGGTTGATTTTGGAGCAAGTAGCTCAATCATGCCTAAAAAATTAGTGGATGCTTTAGGTCTTGTCTATGAACCCAACCCGCAGAAGGGTGTAGTTCAGTTAGATGGGTTTGCTATTAGGATAGCTGGTATAGTAAATAATTTATCCCTTACCTTACATGCCTCTCCTAGTTTTGCGATCCCATTAGGACATACATGTAATTGATTTGCCACCACACTTTTCCATTTGCTTATCAAGGGATTTTACAGCCAAATTGGGGGTTTCTTTTCATCTGATTGGTCTCATCTTTTTTTTAGAACAAGGTATGGTACAAAGGTAACCATAAAGTCCGAACCTTTATCCCAAGACCACATCGAACCATATGTTCTGAGTCCTATAAATGCTAACCTCTGCATCACCCCTATACTGGAGGAACAAACCATGACATCAGACCACAACACCCATGTAGACAATATAAATCTAGATGAATGGGCAGCCGAAGATCACGAGCTTGATCCCTTCCAACATACAAATGAGGTAGGATTAGAGGTTTACATGATTCGCAAACCTAATTCTGATATGCCTAACCTGATCAAAAGGGAAGTACAACTTGCAGGGGAGGAAAATGAACTTTGGAGACTCTATTTTGATGGTTTGAGGAGCAGTGTAGGTGCTGGTGGTGGGGCCATGCTGATATCACCAGAAGGAGAGAATTATTACTCTGCTTTCAGATTTGCGTTCATCTATACAAATAATATAGTTGAATATGAGGCACTTGTACATGACCTTGAATGGGCCCGAAAAAGAGGTATCAAATGTTTGCGTGTTTATGGTGATTCTAAGTTAAACGTAAATCAGGTCAGAAATCTAAATGCCACAAAGAATGATTTAATTAAGAAATATAAGCATCGTGTATGGGATTTAATAGAGGATCTTGATGCTTTTAATATTTGTTTGGTCCCCAAAAATAAAAATAAACATGTAGATAGGCTTGTTGCTATAGGGGCTCAGTTTGATATTCCAAATGAAATTCACAAAGTAGAGGCACGTCAATATGTAAAGATAGTCGTCAGACCTTCTATTCCTAATAATAATGTGATTTGGTAGGTTTTTGACAGCGATGAGAAAATTGTGAATGTTTTAATTACTGAAGCTGAGTTTGCAGATGGAAACCAACATAAATGGCAGCAGTAGTATGACAATCAGATTGTGTAGTTCTAACAAGCTGGCAAGAGCTTTGGTGACTTTGGAATCTACATTCAATTCGGATGACCAGATGAGGAGAGACAAGTGCGGCCTGACTGTTAAAGATGAACACTATAAAGCAATCAAAATTTTCAAAGGTAAGCTTCTCAAGGTGGGAAAGGTATGTAATAAAGAGGAACAACAAGAGTTTATTCTGTTATGTTAGAAATTTAGTGATATTTTTTCTTGGGAGTATAAGGACTTAAAGGGGTTTGACCCAGAATTATCCCAGTATACTATCGAATTAGAGCCTGCTGCAAAACTAGTCAAGCAGAAACATAGGCCTTTCAATCCAAAACTAGAGCACCTTATGAAAGTTGAATTGAATAAATTAGTTGAAAGTGGTATTATTTTTCCCATCAAGCATACCTCTTGGGTCTCAAACCTTGTTCCAGTTAGGAAGAAAAGTGGGGAGATCAGATTATGTGTTGATTTCTGAGATTTAAATAGAGCATCGCTGAAAGACCACTACCCACTCCCTTCCATGGAGCAAATTTTACAGGTGGTTTCGGGTTTTTGACAGATTTTCTTTGCTAGATGGTTACTCAGGTTACAACCAAATTTTGGTTAAGCAGTAGGATCAATTCAAAACAACATTCACGACTAACTGGGGCACAATGGCCTACAAAAGGATGTCTTTCAACTTATCCAACACTGGAGCAACTTTTCAACGAGCGATGGATATGGCCTTTCACGGCCTCATGAACAAGATCGTTTTAGTTTATTTAGATGATATTACTATTTTTTCTAGAAATTCTAATGAACATCTTGACTATTTAGAACCGATTTTTCAGAGATGCAGGGAGTTTAGATTGTCTCTTAATCCAAAGAAGTGTATTTTTTCTGTACACGAAGGTAAAATCCTTGGACACATTTTTTCAAAGAATGGCATTTCCATAGATTCTGAAAGGATTTTGACAATTCTCGAATTGTCATTGCTAGCTCACAAGAAAGGTTTACAAAGCTTTCTTGGAAGAATAAATTTTGTGAGGAGGTTCATACCAAATATAGCAGCTTTACTGCAACCTCTCACTCTTATACTGAAAAAAAAAATCTTTCGCCTAGACCAAGGAGGGTAAAAGAAGCTTTGATTAGATCAAAGAAGCTCTCACAACTGCCCCTACTCTCATTAATCCAAAGTACGATAGAGATTTCATCCTTTACGCATTTGGAGGAGTTGAGACTATTTCTGCTATGCTTTGCCAACACAACGATGAAGGTTTAGAGCAACCAGTGGCTTTTTTCAGCCAGGTACTTCATGATTATGAGGTAAAGTATTCCTTTGTTGAGAAGCATGTGTTTGCTATTGTAAGAAGTTTTAAAAAATTCAGATATATCCTATCGAACATCAAGATTCACTTGCTGGTTGCACATTCAACTGTTAAAGATTTCTTGTTGAATCGTGAAATTAATGAGAAGTGTGTTGGTTGGATAACCAAGGTCATGGATTTTGACATAGATATTAAGATTACCAAGCTCGTCAAAGGTAAGGGTTTGTGTGAAAATATTGCAGAAAACATAGCAAGCAATAGCCTAGAGGAGATTGAAAAGGTTGGCACAGTGCTAAACAACGATGATATAGTTGTTGTTCCACTTCCTGCTGCTACCTAGGTGCAGCAAATGATGCTTTATTTGTAAATTGGCGAGTGTCTCGAAGGTCTAGACAGAGCAAAAAGGATGAATTATAGATTATAGTCTATTCCTTTTACAATTATTGATGGCATTCTGTTACGATGCATTGAACCTGATCGAGTTGATAAGCTTTTAGTAGAGTTTCATGATGGGCCTTCAAGAGGCCACTTTGCTGCCAGAACAATAGCCCTGCAAATTATGCGGGCTGGTTATTACTAGCCAAGTTTGTTCAAGGATGCCATTGCTTGGGTCCGAAAATGTGAAAAATGTGCTCTGTTTTCAGGAAAACAGAGGCTTGCAACTTTACCACTGCATCCGATTCAAGTAGAGCAGCCCTTTGTTAAGTGGGGCTTAGATTTTATAGGGCCAATCAACCCACCTTCAAGCGTAGGTCATAAGTGGATACTGACCGCCACCGATTCTTTTACTAAATGGACCGAGGCGGTTGCTTTAAAGGAAGCAAATGAGACTTCTGTGCTTAATTTTTATCAATATTTAGTGTTAAGATTTGGTACTCCAGATTTTATAATTTTTGATAATGGTTTGGCCTTCATCGGTTTAATAATTTCTGATTGGTCAGTTAGAAATAACATTTATTTGAATACATCTTCTAACTATTATCTACAGGGAAATGGACAGGCAAAATCAACAAATAAGAATCTGATCCGGATAATCAAGAAGACTATCAAGGAAAATCAATGAACATGGCACGAAAATCTTAAGTTATCCCTTTGGGCTGATAGAGTGAAACCTAAAAGGGCCACTGGTTGTTCTCCTTACATACTTGCTTATGGTAAGGAAGCCAAGTTACTCATTTCTATTGAGCTTCCGACCTTAAGTTATGTGAAAGAGTTGGAATTATTGAATGAGCAGCCTCTTGAAGTGTGGTTTGCACAACTAATAGAGCTTGAGGAAAATAGGAGGGAAGCCTTAAAACAACTTGAAATACATCAAGCTCAGATGAAGAGCTTGTTTGATAAGAAGGAAAGACCACGAGAGTTTATCATTGGTGATTTGGTCTTCAAGTGGAATGAATACAAGAGCAGACCTGGATGACATTCCAAGTTCGATGCAATTTGGAACAGGCCTTATGTAATCACGGAGTGCAAGGAGCACAACGCTTTCCATCTTTCAAAGCTGACTAGAGAGGTGATGTCTATCCCAGTTAACGGGATCCACCTCAAACATTGCCTCTGAGATAAGTTCTATCTTGTAAATAGTTAAAGTAGTTGTTGAAAATAAGTGCATTACAAACATTGTCTTTTTAGTAGTTTTTTTTTTCCCTAAGCGCTGTTGCGCATTGTTTTGTTGGCCATCAGGGCCTGTTAGTTTGCTTTCAGCTTTATTTGTTTTATTTTGCTATTGTTTTGGAGTTGTTGTTTACAGTTTTCTGAGTTCATGAAGGGGGCCATTTTGACTCCACGTCGAATGGAGTTTTAAAAGGAAACTGATCTATGCTCAGCTGGAAAGCATCTAACAAAAATCGCCAAAATGTTACCAATATTTTGCTACAACTCAAATAATGGAGCTGATTTAATTATTGTTATATCTAAAAGTGATATACAGTTATTTTTGAATGTTCTTGAGTGTTGTTTTGCACTTCGTTTAGTTCATTAAGTAATAGTTATGCTTTGAAAAGAGGAATCAGAATTTCAGAGCTGTTTATTCAATACTTCACAGTCAATTGAGTAAACAATAAAGCTTTTCAAATGCTTTCATTCATTTCATAAAGTGATTCATATTTACAAATTTTCATTTGATTGCGAGAATACAAATGCTAATACAAATTTCCATAAAAATGCATTTTTTTATTTTCCAAATGGAAAGCAAGAAGAATAAAACAAGTATCCACAAAAGTCGTGGATGTGACTATTACAATGCATCACAAGTAGCACACTACACTATGGAGAATGCATAAGGGATAAATTACATAAGTATAAGCATAATCATCATTGCCTGATTGGATGATGACCAATGTAGAAGTGGTGCACCATTTGTCCTTCTTCGAGCTCTGTTGACCTGTAGGAAGAAAAAGAGGAATGTCAAAGGCTCTGACTATGAATACACCTATATGAACCATCAATAATAATATATTGTGCTATTAATCATGCATTGAAACAATCAAAGAAATGAATAGAGATATGACCTAAAGGAGAAGCATCAACACAAACATGATTTTTTTTATTTTTATGCTAACACTGTTTGTTTCCTTGTACAGGTATAGGAAAAGCCATGTAGCTGTTTTTTTTCGAAGACCAAGCATGTGCGGAAAAACGGGCTCCCACAAGGGTAGAGCCCAACATGCTGCCCTTTCATGTCACAAGAGGTCCGAGAGAGTAATTACAGTCATCATAAGTCATCAAGAAAGTAAGTGCAACTCAGAAGGTAAAGCAAGTTATCCATCAATCCATTAAATCAACTGTGCATTCATAACAATCAGGTAAATGAGTTTCTAAAAGCTATAGGTGAACAGTGGGTTTAATCTACTTAATCGGATCAACATTGAGAAGTAAAATGCAAAGGAACTCCAATTATATAACTTGCTCTAGTAAAAGTTATCATTCTGCCATGCTTTCAAGCTATTGTTTTGCTATTTTTAAGACTATTTGCCTTGAAGTGTTGTTTCATACTTTCTATTTTGGAACAACAATGTCCTATCTTTTAATAACAATAGTGAACAATGCAAATTATGGAGTTTATCTCAAGAACAGTGGAATTTCTGAAGAGTTTGTTGTCAGAATTAAAAAAGAGCCTGAAAATGCATGGAGATATGTGGAGTCTCAAGTTTTCATCAGAAAAGGAAAGATTACAAAGATTTAAGTTACCCACATGATTTTGTTTATGAAGCAACCAGTTATTGTGCTCAAAATACTATGCACCCAGGTGGGGTTTTGTCAGAATGCAAGGATTTATACAGTGTTCTCATGTTTGAGTTCAAATACAACGGAAAATGTAGTTTAAAGCATAGTTTCCTTCAAATATAGAAATACCCACATTGGGTTTTCATTAAGAAATGCATTTTTCTTCACAAGTAGCAAATACCCATATTCAGATTCTAACCATTTCTTTCAAAATAGTTCATTCTTGCTTGGGGTTTTGACACAAAAAACAGAAATGGAGGAATTTCTTTTCAAGTTTACCAGAAGGCCACATATAGTTTTTTTGTTCGAAAATGAATTTTACTCAAAAACAGAGATACCCACATGGGGTTTTCCATAGAGGTGTAGATTTACTATCATTTTGCAATCACCCAGATGGAGGTTTTTTAAACAAGTCAAAACAACACATTTTACAGAATACCCAAGTGGGGTTTCTATACAAAATGGAGAACAACAGAAATCATAGTAAAACACAAGAATATGGTGCGGCTTATATGACAAACTGCAAGTTACAAGAAATGAGAAGAGGATTTTTTGAGTTTTGCATGGGAGAGCAGAGTCATGGAAATTTATAGAGTACGAGTTTCTCCATGTTTAAAGCCATCAATAAACTACACATGTCGTGGCCTGTAAAGGAGAGAATGCACAAAAATTTTACAAGCAAATAAGACAACAAACACATGACCATGGCCTGGCCATTCAATAGGCCTACAATTGTTTAAAAGATAGAAACCATTATTTGCAGAAATAAAGCTCTTAAGCTTTAGTTTGAGAGGAAAAAAATGGAGGAGCAGCTAACCTTGTGTTGCTTGTATAGGAGTAGAGGTTGCATGACCAAGCTCTTGAGAGCTCTCACAAACTAAGCTCGAGCTCTCCCATGGAATCCAAAGAAGCATACATAAACAAAGCACAAAAGTAAATGGACAAGGAAATCAGAATTGGAGAAGAGAAGTCGTGGCCTCAAGAGGCCTCTCTGCCATTCAAAATGCCATTGAAAACCATAGAAGCAACTTACCATAGTTCCAAAAGAAAGAGTCGACCAGAATAGAGGAGAAATTTGAAGTTCAAAGCATCTACAAGTTGAAACCCTAGCCTCTTGGTGGTGGCACTTCTCCTAGGCAAAGCCTTCTTCCAAACGTCACAAAGCGCGAATGAAATGAATTTAGGGTTTTTCTTCAAGTTTTGCTCATCATCTCAAAGTTCCCCAATTCGACCCTTGGAGTATTTTTGCTTAGTTTGTAAAGTATTAAGTTGATTGTAATACTTAATATGGTTGGGTTTGTTTACTAGGTCGAGCCTTGTGGGGATGTTTTAATTTTTCCTAAGTCTTTAGTGTTTAATTAAGTTGGAGGAGAATCATTAAAACATGAGTGAAGGTTGCTTATGCCTTAATACCCTAGGTTTTAAATCTATGATTGATTTTTATGAAAATCAATTGAGTCAAGAAGAGTTTTTATTTTAAATTAAAGCTCATACTTAGGCATTTATTCTGTTGATGTTGGAAGAAATCAATTAATATTGATAAGGGTAGGGCCTAGGTTTATTTTATTTTAATTATTTTTTGAGAAAACAATTAAATATGTAACCAGGAGTTGTATTATTTTTATGATTTTTTTTAGTGGAAAAAATCAAAGCTTTGTAAATGTAATAATAGACAAACTGCATCATGTAAAGCAGAAGCAAAGAAATGCTTTATAAATTGCTTTGTTTTCTTGCTATTTTTAGGAGTTAAGGCTGACTTTTCTCCTTGGTCGGATTTGGATTTTCAGCTGGAGAAATAAGGTTATTTTCTTGCTTTAAAAGCAGTTTTTTTCTTTTTTTAGAGGCTTGACAGTTGATGCATGCAAAAAGTGTGACTTTCCACTTTTGTGCCAACCTATTGCATTGTTTTTGGAACCTTTTCCTTGAGATTTTTTCAAGAGCTTGGATTAGGGTTTGAAGCATATATCTTTGGAGTGATTTTAGGGTTCAGGGAGTTCAGTCTGTTTTGGCTCTTACACATTTTTGAGCTAAAACTATTTTTGTACTCAGAGAGATTGTTTTTTGGCATACTCCTATAGTGAATAGAAGAACAACATTCCTACCTATAATATTTTGTGTCTATTTGCAGTTCAATTGATGTTATACTTTTAATTTTTAGTTTGAGATTCTTGTTATGTCCTAGGCTGTAATTTGATGCAAAAAAGTGCAAAATACAGGTTGCATGCTGTGTTTGGAATAAAATTTCATGTGAAGTACTTATGTAAATTTGTTTTGTGATAGGTTGTAATATCATTGTTAGTTTTTCTAAGCACTATTTGTGAGGAAGTCCAAAATAGTTAGTTTTCATCATTCATTATTAAAAAGTCATTGGAAAGTCATAATTTCTTTTAAGTTCTATTTTTCTCTATCTCTTTTCGCAGAGGATTTTAGAATAGGATCATTATACAGAGAACCAGCTCACTCTGGAGATTCTCTTTCGTTATAGACCACCCACATCTAGAAAGAGTTTCAATGTTGTAATAGATAGTCAGGATTTTCTACAAATTTGATAGTGTGCATATCTGATTGCTAACAAAAATGCTACCAATATTTTGCTACATCTCAAATAATGGAGCTGTTTTAAATATTATTATATCTAGGAGTGAAATACAACTATTTTTGAATATGCTTGAGTGTTGTTTTGCACTTCATTTAGTTCATTAAGTAACAGTTATGCTTTGAAAAGAGGAATCAGAATTTCGGAGCTATTTATTCAATACTTCATGGTCAATTGAGTAAACAATAAATCTTTTCAAATGCTTTCATTCATTTCATAAAGTGATTCATATTTACAAATTTTCATTTGATTGCGAGAATACAAATGCTAAAACAAATTTGCATAAAAATGCATTTTTTATTTTCCAAATGAAAAGCAAAAAGAATAAAATAAGTATCACACAAGTTGTGGATGTAATTGTTATAGTGCATCACAAGCAGCATACTACACTATAGAGAATGCATAAGGGAGAAATCACATAAGTATAAGCATAATCATCATTGCTTGATTGGCTAATGACCGACGTAGAAGTGGTGCACCATTTGTCCTTCTTCGAGCCTCATTGACCTCTAGGAAGAAAGAGAGGGATGTCAGAGGCTCCGACTATGAATATACCTATATGAACCATCAACAATAATATAATGTGCTACTGATCATGCATTGAAACAATCAAAGAAAAGAACAAAGATATGAGCTGAAGGAGAAGTATCAACACAAACATGATTTATTTGTTTTTTTATGCTAACACTATTTGTTTCCTTGTGCAGGTATAGGAAAAGCTATGTAGCTATTTATTTTCAAAGACCAAGCATGTGGGGAAGAATAGGACCCCACAAGGGTAGAGCCCGACATGCTGCCCTTTTATGTCACAAGAGGGCGAGAGAGTAATTACAGTCATCATAAGTCATCAGGAAAGTAAGTGTAACTAAGAAGAGTAAAGCAAGTTATCCATCAAGCCATTAAAACAACTATGCATTCATAACAATCTGGTAAATGAGTTTCTGAAATAGCAGCAAAACAAAACAACTGTGCATTCATAACAATCATGTAAATGAGTTTCTGAAAGCTATAGGTGAACAGTGGGTTTAATCTACTTAATTGGATCAACATTGAGAAGTAAAATGCAAAGGAATGCCAATCAGACAAATTGTTCTAGTAAAAGTTATCATTTTTCCATGCTTTGAAGCTGCTGCTTTGAACAATGTTTTGTTGTTTTTAAGACTGTTTGCCTTGAAGTGTTGTTTCATACTTTCTTTTTTGGAATAGCAGTGTCCTATCTTTTAATAACGTCAGTGAATAGTGCAACTTATTGAGTTTATCTCAAGAACAATGAATTTTTTGAAGATTTTGTTGCCAGAATAAAAAAGAGCCTAAAAATGCATGGAGATATGTGGAGACTCTTAGGTTTTCATCAGAAAAGGAAAGATTACAAAGATTTAAGTTACCCACATGATTTTTCTTATGAAGAAGCCAGTTATTGTGCTCAAAATACTATGCACCCAGGTGGTGCTTTTTCAGAAAGCAAGGATTTATACAATTTTCTCATGTTCGAGTTCAAATACAACAGAAAATGTAGTTTAAAGCATAGTTTTCTTCAAATACAGAAATACCCACATTGGGGTTTCATTAAGAAATGCATTTTTCTTCACAAGTAGAAAATACCCATATTCAGATTCTAACCATTTCTTTCAAAACAGTTCATTCTTGCTTGGGGTTTTGACACAAAAAACAGAAATGGAGCAATTTCTTTTCAAGTTTGCAAGAAGGCCACATACATTTTATTTGTTCGAAAATAAATTTTACTCAAAAACAGAGATACCCAAATGGGGTTTTCCACAGAGGTGTAGATTTACTATCATTTTGTAGTCACCTAGATGGGGGTTTTGTCAACAGGTCAAAACAACGCATTTTGCAGAATACCCAAGTGGGGTTTCTATACAAATGGAGAACAACAAAAATCATAGTAAAACACAAGAATATGGTGCGGCTTATATGACAAACTGCAAGTTACAAGAAATGAGAAGAGGCTTTTTCAAGTTTTGCATGGGAGAGCAGAGTCATGGAAATTTATAGAGTATGAGTTTCTCCATATTTAAAGCCATCAATCAACTACACATGCCGTGACTTGTCAAGGAGAGAATGCACAAAATTTTTACAATAAAATAAGACAACAAACACATGAACATGGCGCAGCCAGTCAATAGGCCTACAATTGTTTAAAAGACATAAACCATTATCTACAGAAATAAAGATCTTAAGCTTTAGTTTGAGAGGGAAAACATGGAGGAGCAACTTACATTGTGTTTCCTGTAGAGGAGTAGAGGTGGCACGACCAAGGTCTTGAGAGCTCTCACAAACTAAGCTCGAGCTCTCCCATGGCGGCCAAAGAAGAATACATAAACAAAGCACAAAAGTAAATGGATAAGGAAATTAGAATTGGAGAAGAGAAGTCGCGGCCTTAAGAGGCCTCTTTTTCCATTCAAAATGCCACTGAAAACCATGGAAGCAACTTACCATAGTTCCAAAAGAAAGAGTCGACTAGAATAGAGGAGAAATTCAAAGTTCAAAGCATCTAGAAGATGAAACCCTAGCCTCTTAGTGGTGGCACTTCTCCTAGGAAAAGCCTTCTTTCAAAAGTCACAAAGTGCGAATGAAATGGATTTAGGGTTTTTCTTCAAGTTTTTTTCATCATCTCAAAGTGCCCTAATTCGACCCTTGGAGTATTTTTTGCATATTTTGTAAAGTATTAAGTTGATTGTAATACTTAATATGGTTGGGTTTGTTTACTAGGTCGAGCCTTGTGGGGGGGTTTTAATTTTTCCTAAGTCCTTAGTATTTAATTAAGTTGGAGGAGAATCATTAAAATGTGAGTGAAGGTTGCTTATGCCTTAATACCCTAGGTTTTAAATGTATGATTGATTTTTATGAAAATCAATTGAGTCAAGGAGAGTTTTTATTTTAAATTAAGGCTCATACTTAGGCATTTATTCAGTTGATGTTGGAAGAAATCAATTAATATTGATAAGGGTAGGGCCTAGGTTTATTTTATTTTAATTATTTTTTGAGAAAACAATTAAATATGTAAGGAGGAGTTGTATTATTTTTATGATTTTTTTTAGTGGAAAAAATCAAAGCTTTGTAAATGGAATAATAGACAAACTGCATCATGTAAAGCAAAAGCAAAGAAATGCTTTATAAATTGCTTTGTTTTCTTGCTATTTTAGCAGTTAAGGTTGACTTTTCTCCTTGGTCGGATTTGGATTTTCAGTTGGAGAAATAAGGTTGTTTTCTTGCTTTAAAAGTAGTTTTTTGCTTTTTTTAGAGGCTTGACAGTTGATGCATGCAAAAAGTGTGACTTTCCACTTTTGTGCGAACCTGTTATATTATTTTTGGAACCTTTTCCTTGAGATTTTTTCAAGAGCTCGGATTAGGGTTTGAAGCATATATCTTTGGAGAGATTTTAGGGTTCAGGGAGTTTAGTCTATTTTGGCTCTTACACATTTTTGAGCTGAAATTGTTTTGGTAGTCAGAGAGATTGTTTTTTGGCATACTCCTACAGTGAATAGAAGAACAACATTCCTGCCTATCATATTTTGTGTCCATTTGCAGTTTATTTGATGTTATAGTTGTGATTTTCAGTTTGAGATCCTTGTTATGTCCTAGGTTGTAATTTGATACAAAAAAGAGAAAAATAAAGGTTGCATGTTGTGTTTGGAATAAACCTTCATGTGAAGTACTTATGTAATTTATTTTTGTGAGAGGTTGTGATATCATTGTTAGTTTTTCTAAGCACTATTTGTGAGGAAAGTCCAGAACAGTCGGTTTTCATCATTCAATATTAAAGAGTCATTTCAAAGTCATAATTTTTTTAAAGTTACGTTTTTATCTTTCTCTTTTCCCAGAGGATTTTAGAATAGGATAATTATATGGAGAACCATATCACTCTGGAGATTCTCTTTCCTTATAGACCACCCATGTCTGGAAAGAGTTTCAATGTTGCAACAGATAGTCAGGATTTTCTGCAAATCTGACGAGGTGCATATTTGATTGCTAAGATGAGTCATTTTCCATTGTAGGCCAATAATAGCCCAGTATCATAATCTTCTTGGCTAAGTTTAGACTGCTAGAGTGGGCTCCACATATACCCTCATGTACCCCACACAAGGTTGCTTGTGCTTCATTAGTATCGAGACATCTCAATAGGCTATTGTCTAGTACACGTCTATAAAGGGTATCTTCGATGATGGCATACTTAGAGGATTTATGAATAAATTTATTGAATTCATTGTTTAAGAGAGCATGTGGTAGGATTTGGGCATGAAGGTAGTCATATATGTCTTTGTACCATGGGGAATTGGGACCAACAAGTTCACACACCATCTCTGAATCTAGGATGTCAAAGGTAGGGACCAAAAGCTATTCTACCAAAAACTTGAATTTAGGCATGTTACTAGGTATGTACAAGAGTGAACCAATGGTATCCATAACATATGATACTTTATTCTCAATCCAAGGTATCTAATGAAAAGGGATGTTGTAAAAATATTGCTTGAAGCTATTTGTCATTTGTTTGTATGGGGCCAACTTTTCATCTTTGGTGTCATAGTCGTCATTAACTTGTCAGATTACTAGCTAAGAATCTCCATAAAAATGGAGGTGCTTGATCTTCCATTGGATGGCCATAATTAATCCTATTAAAATAGCCTCATATTCTGCTATATTGTTTGTGCATGGAAAACCAATTCTGATTACTTAGGAATGGTGTTGCCTTGTGGTGTGATAAATATCATGCCAACTCTTGAGCCATTATTTATGTGGTATTCATCAAATTATAACCTCCACGTCATTCTAGTGTCTAAAGTGAACATAAATTCATCAGGAAAATTTGAGACCAGAGGATGATCTACCTTAGCTGGTGTGTCTGCTAGTTGGTCAACAATAACTTGTCCTTTTATAGCCTTTCTTTTGACATATTGGATATCATATTCATTGAGTATCATGACCCATTTTGATAGGTGTCTTGTTAATGTTGCTTTACTAAGGAGATACTTCAATGGATCTATCTTTGCAACCAATTTTTTTTGGTGATTTAACATGTAGAGCCTTAGTCATTGGGTACTAGAAAATACTACAAGACAGGCACATTCAATTGGACTATAATTTAACTCATATCCGACCAAAGTGTAGCTGATATAATACATTGACCTTTCACAATCCTTGCTATCATTCTATGCAAGTAAGGCTCCTAGTGTGGATGTGGTTGTTGAGATATAGAGAATCAAAGGTTGTCCATCAATAGGTAGTACTAACACTAGGGGTGTAAGTAGGTAATCCTTGATTTGTTGAAAATATTCTTAACATTTATCCATCCATGCAAATGGTACCCCTTTTTTGAGTAGATACTAGAAGGGATGTATTTATCTACCAACTGTGCTATGAATCATCTAATTGATTTCAATCTTCTTTGTAGTGTCCATAGTTGACTTATATTGGTTGGTGGAGGCATGTTTATTATATCTTTTACCTTTTCTAGGCCCACTTCAATTCCTTATCTAGAAACAATGTATCTTAGGAGCTTTCTTGATGTCACGCCGAATACACACTTTTTAGGATTAAGCCTCACCTTGTATTCTTCCAGTCTTTGAAAATTTTATCTAGGACACATAAGTGATCAAACCTTGTTAATGATTTAGCTAACATATCATCAACATAATATTCCATTAAAGCGTGCATGAGATCATGAAAAATTATTTTCATGGCACATTGATATGTGGCTCCAACATTTTTTAGTCCAAAGGGCATGACATTCCAGGAGTAAGTTCCCCATGGACAAGTGAAAGTTGTTTTATATTGGTCTTCAGGTGTGATTCTGATTTGATTGTACCTTGAGAAACCATCCATAAGGGATAACATTTCATATCCTATCATTAGATCCATAATCATGTCGATATTTGGAAGATGGAAGTCATCTTTAGGGCATGCTTTGTTCAAATCTCAGAAGTCTACACAAATGTGGATGCCACCTATTGGTTTTTTTACTAGTACAAGATTGGAAATCCATTCTACAAAATCAATTGACCTGATAAAGTTGACATCTAATAGTTTCTTGATCTTGTCTTTGACTAGTAAAGCAATTTGTGGGTGTATTTTCCTTAATTTTTGTTTGACTGGTTTAACACCTAGTTTTAATGGAAAATGATGTAATATCAAATCAAGATCTAATCCAGGAATATCAGCATATGAACATGTGAATTTGACCTATCTCTCTATGAAGAAGTTTCAAAATTCAGGTTGCTCTATTTTTGTCAAAGATGCTACAAATAGATCAACTGAGCATTATCTTTGGTGGTAATGTTGATTTCCATAGATTTCTCAAATTATAGAAATGAATTTTATTGAACAATGGGGAGAATGTTCAACCCTCCATCCTTGGGTGCCTCAGAGAGGTTTTCACCCTTAGATGCATCCTTTTTTTTTACTTTTTCATTGTCCAAAGGTGTCTTTCAGTTTTCACCTAGTGAAAAATAAGTCTTTTTATCCAAGTCTATGGTAAATCCAACCTTATGGTCACCAATAGGAATTCCTTCTCGCAATCCTAGGAACTCAGCTAGTGCTTCATCATTCTCAAATGTATCCAAAGTAAGAGGTTCTTGTTGATCCCAATTGATAAGCTGGGGATAGATTAAGGGAATTCCATCATTAGAGGTCTCAAAGGTACAAAATGATAGGGTGAGGATAGCCTTGTTGACATGGTCACAAAATTTTCTTATCAAATCCTCCTTATTCTTTTTCTTGGGAATAGGTAGATTTTGAGATGGGCCAATTGTAAAGGTTTGGTTAAATATTTCATCAAAAGTGAGTTCGATGGGTTCCCTAAAGGTTTCTTCAAGTTCATAATCACTCGATGATTTTTCTAAACCCAATTCATATTGGTTAGAGTCAATGGAATCATAGTGGCATTGGTTAGATGGCTCATTGGATGTCTCGATAGCCTCAGAAGTACTTACTTCCTCTTGTGATGGTGTCATGGTACTATAAATTCCAATCTTAATCGGTTGAAACCCAAGTTATAGGCCTTTTGACTATTTAGAGACAATGATAGGTTCAATCCTCCCATTCTGATGTAATCACAACCCACTATGTCCATCATATCCTTTGTCTTGTATTATTTTGAATCCTTTTCCATACTATTCTGTAGGTATCTAAGTGGGTGGAGGAAGTTCTTCACTATCTTCCTTGTAAAGCTAGGAGGTTACATTTTCTTCATTTATAGCTTCTTTACTTAGTTCCCCCCATTTTGTGAAAATATTGGAGGGAGGGAGGCACATAGTGATTGTGGATTGTCTCTTATCTATTGTTGGTTGATCGTATGATTTGGGAGAAATCAACTGACTAATACAATAAGATGTTTTCATATGATACTCCCCACAACCCTTATCTTGGATCTCAACCTTAGGAGTGGTAGGTAGTGTTTGTGAAGTATATGGTTTAGAAAGGGTGGATGGGTCGATATACTAGGATGAAGTGGATGATGAAGTCTACTAATTAACAAGCACCTATCATTGGGGTATTCCTCATAGGTTGGTACAATATTGGAAATGATCAGGATCACCAACTATCGTGATCTTAGTTCCATTGTATGGGAAAATGAATTTATGATATGTAGATGGGACAACCTTCATGGAATGTATCCATGGTTTTCCTAGTAGAAGTTTATATTAGAGGATGAGATCCAAGACTTGGAAAGTGGTATCCATAACTGCAAGACCAATTCTGATAGGAAGTGACAACTCCTTTAGATGTCCTTTCTTCATCATCATATTCTTTAATGTCAATTCTCTTGGTAGTGTTTATACATTCTTCCGAGAATCATAATGCCTTAATCAGCTGCAAGGTGCAAATGTTAAACCCTGCTCCTCCATTTACCAAGACTCATCTAACTTTTCCTTTATGAACATGAACTTTGAGTTGTAATGGGTCATTGTGGTCTATCTTATCACTTGAGTAATCTTGTTCAAAGAAAGTAGCATGATGGTAATTGGTTAGGTATTCTACCATTTCTTCAAAATGATTGACATCAAGATTGGTGGGGATGGTTGGGCCTTGTAAATATTTGTCTAGAACAACTCAATGATTAGGTGATATATGTAATAGTTCCAAGATATAAATTTGCGTTGGGGTCTTCCCTAGCTAGTCAAGTAAATTGTACTGAGGCTTGGAGTAGTGTTGTGGTTGTTGAGGTGGAGGACCTTGAATGGTTATCTTAGCTCAACATGTATTGAAAACACATTCAGGAGCTTCTTGAAGGTAATGGTGTTGACATGTTCATCGACAGCTTGAATGTGGTTTATGATGGTATTGTGGTTGTAGTCATATTTTATATTAGCATAATTGGTCGAATTATCACTAGTCTTATTCCCAAAATTGGAGGCTTTTCATTTTCCATGGTCATGTAGCAGATCAAAAAGGACTTTATGGTTGTTGTTTGAGGATGGTTGTTTCTGTCCATTAATTTTAATAGTTTTATTTTCCATGAGATCTTATATAATGTTTTTTAACTATCGAAATTGTGATAGCTTATGCCCCTTAGCTCGGTGGAAATCGCAAGAAGCCTTGTCATCCTACCAAGAGGGTTTAAATTGTCCAAGATCATATTGTTTTGGCTTAGGAAGTTGTATGAAATTATGTTGTAGTAGTTGTTTAAAGAATGATTCAATTGGTTCCCCTAGGGGAGTGTATTCGTGTTTTCGGAACTTCCTTTGCGTTCTTGGTTGTTGTGTGTTTTGGACAACATTAGTAGTTTTATCTACATTTCTTGGCATATTGTTAGAGGGGTTATGTCCTCTAAGTGTAATGAGTGGTCCTGTAGACATGGAAAATGTACAAATTCGATTTGGCACACTTGATCCTAACTACTAATGACATGTCTTCCTGAATCACACTCTCAGCTTATTATCACCTTTTGTCTCTTAATTAGATAAATCATTATTTATCTAATTAGGTCTTTCTCCCATGTTTATTGAATTAATCAATTTAATTTAATTAACCTTAAAATCCCTTTTAATTAAATAATTCATTTTATTTGATTAAATCCCTAAAGTCCTCTTATTAAATTGAATATTATCCCCTTTAGTTAAATAAATTAAAAAAAATTATTTAATTAATCTTTCTCCTCAATTCTTGATTTAAATCAACTCATAAATTTGAGTCAAAATTGTCAAATCACCTAATCACTCATTAAATTAATCAAATCTTGATTAAGTTAATCTCAATCACTAAAATCCTCTAGAGAATGCAACTTTCACAATAAATCAATTACTTTGATCTATTTAATTGCCTATTTTATCTCAACAAGGAATAAGGAAGGAATATTCCCTCAAGTTTGAACTCAAAAATCTAAGTGGATGGGTACTTCCAACAAGGCATTCAATTCTCTTACATGTCTTTGTGCATTGAGCCAAGTGGCATTTATTTCATTCCTTTTTCCCTCTCACATGTCATTTCCTCAATTTCAAATTCCACCTAATTTTATTTATTGGCACTTTGGCCAAAATGTGCACAACCTTCAACCATTCACATCTTGACAAGTGGCACTTGGCCATTGGATGTTGAATGATCCCACATTGCTCGATTTCACTCTCTCTTCCATTTTGGAAATCTATAAATGAAAGATTCTTCTTCTCATTCAACATCTACAATCTCATGCAAAGTTACTCTCTCCACATTGAGAGCTAATTTTACCCATTTCTCTCCAAAGTATTCATAATTTTCATGATTTCATAGCTAGGTTATGCTAAAATCTCATCAAGGAGATTTGATCATCCACACATCATCAAAATTGCAACAAAGGATTTGGGAAAGGGCCAATTTCAACACATCAATTGGCACCAATTCCCCCATGGGATCAAGAGTTTGCTTTGCTTAGATAGATTTGATTTGGTTTATTGCATTGTTCTTCATTTTCCTTTCCATTTAAACTTTGAAAATGGATTTCATGGGGAATCCTTGTTTTACCTTGCATATTGAGCTAATAATGTGTTTGTTTGTTGTATTTGTGTAGGTATGAAACCAGGGTTCACTTTTTGGTGCTAGAAGGAGAGAAAATCTTAAAGATTTCATCACATTTTTCAAAAATTATGTGCTTCTTAACATTTTTTTTTGCACACAGAAAATTGTGCCGCACATAGTTCCGTGGCGCTAAATTGCACCAATTTTAGAGGCATGGTTCTATATTGCGCCACACTTATTCCAAATTGCACCACACCCACTTTCTCGCTCAGAAATTTCAAAATTTCAAACTTTGTCGTGGACTTTTAAGTTGCAAACTGCACTGCCTGGTAAAACTCTGCTGCACCCGCGCTCTTTGTTTCTACAAAGCACCACACTTAGTGAAAGCTGCGACACTATATAGCACCACATTTTTTCTAAATTGCGCCACATTTTCTAACTGTGCTGCTGAAAAATAGTCAAGAATTCAAATTTATGTTTTTAACATGTGTCATTTTGTTTTTTATATTTTTGAGTTATTGACCTATTTGTTGTTCCTGTATTCTCTAGTTTTTATCATTTTGTAGGTTAAGACAAGGAAGAAACCGAAATGGAAGGTTACATAATGGCATCATTCCCATCTTATACTAAGCGTTTTTGAACACTATAGTATTGTTTAACACTTTAGAGAATTCTTAATCTCTTTTAAGGATTTGCTACCTTTTATGCTTTAGAAAACACTAAATTTCCTTTCTGGTTCTAAAAAGAACAACACAAATTTTAATTTCAAAAGTTTGCAAACAAAGGGGCTTAAAAAGAACCTTAGAAACAATCTTACTAGATTTGGTTGAGGTTTAAAAATTGAACAAGGCAACTTCCACATTTGAATTGGTGCTTTAAAAAGAATTCACTTTTCTTTGTGGGCTTAAAATGAACAAGTGCTATTTTGTTTTGTAATTATTTATTCAAGATAATATCATCAAAAGGACGTATGTGCTTCTCTCGCACCTCACGATGATCTTCAGAATCAAAATTTCTTTCGATGATCTTAAGTTGAGTAAAATAATTGCCTCCACATTTCATTTTGGAATTAAAATTGAACCAATCATGCGAGTGTGAGCATGGTATATTGCGAGTGTTCTGCCTTTGTTTTTCAATGAAGGTCAATTGAACTACGAGATATGCTAGCTTGCTTTTTTTAATCTTAGGGGGATTGCCTTGTGGGAAAAAGTAATCACCCAAGGGAACGACCCAACCAGGAACACACTAAAGCCAAGCGACTTCCACCCGGGATATAAGTGTGGATATTGGAACAAAGGCCAATATCACGAGGATTATTTTGACGAGAAGGGTAGGAATGGTCTCTCACTGTACTGGATAGTCCCCCACGAACAAAATTCCTAGATTAAAACCCTTTTTTTAGCAAAGGCCAAAATCCTATCTATTTGTTTGTGCAAAAGGTCATGTCCTTTGAAGCCACCCCACATTATACATGCGGTTTTGTTGTAGAGATGAAAATTATGCCATGGGAGATTCATGGTTCTAATGCTTGATTGACCCATGAAGTGAGTGCACTGTAAGGGAGAGCCTGTGTGGTCAAGCATCTAATCATCCACACTAAATATGCATAGATGGATTCATCCAAGTGGTAACCCAACAAATATTGTCTTCTCATCCTAGGGATTGTATATGCTCTTGAAATCAAAACACCTTGCTTGATTCTAAGACTTTGGGAAACAAACATTCACAAGAACTTCAAGATTTCAAACCCTTTGGAGGAAACAAATACCCTTGACGAATCCAAGTGCTCTTTCTTTCCCTAGGGATTCCATCCTTAGAGGTTTCTAATTGCTTGGGTTTAATCATCATTTGTTTCCACTAAAGTTAACCTAGGAAAATATGCTCTTGAGACCTTGATTTTCACATAATGGACCTTGTGGAATGAAAAGGGATTAAGACATAAACATTTAGTTTGAAATAATAAATCAAGAAATTTCTTTTGGTAAAAGTAACTCATTAAGCAAAGATAAAGAAAATTGGACCTCACATGTGTTTTCTCAAATGATTTCCTGAAAAAATCAAAATCCAAAAACCAAAGTTCAAGAAGCTTAGTCTGAAAGCTTGTGAGGAGCGTCTTGAAATTATTTTTGAAGTTACAGAAAGATTGGTGTATAATTTATATAAGAAGGCTTCAAAGAACAAACCAATTTTGTATGAGTTCTATTGTCAACAGAATCCAACTCTTTTCCAAAGGTTTTATTTTCTCACATAGGAAGTAAGGCATGTTCTTCAATACCGAGGTCTTGTAAAAAAGAGTCTTGTCTAGGTCAAAGTCTAGCATAAAAATATTCACTCTCATCCATCTCTCCACCAATAATATTTAATCTCACCAACACTCTTGAGAACTTTGAAACATCATTTATGCTAAACTTAAAGGCAAAATCAGCATCACTTTGTTTGACTTAATACACCTAGTCAAATTATCAATCATCTTGAACATATTTACCTCTAGGATAACACAAATTCCTAAGGTCTACTAGTTCATGATCACTTTGATTGGCTTAACACACTTAGCCAATTCTTTCTCTTGTGTGAGTTTTCCCTAGGATAACACAACTTCCTAGGGTTTACAAGTCCACCATCATCTTGTTTGGCTTAACACATCTAGTCAAACTATCACAATCAAATCAATTCAAGCCCTAAAAAATTTAGCATTACCCCTAAAAAGTTCTTCAAAAGTTTCACTCATTCACCTCATCCATTTATCTCATCCCCATCATCCCCGTTTGATCCTTGGACTCTCCTAGTTCTTCTCCTCTTTTGGGCCTAAAGATTAAGATTAAACAATCTCTAGTTTATGGTCCAAACAAGATCACAACACAAGAGGAAAATGGAAAAAACCAAAGAAACATCAACTTCAAGTGACTTAAGTCAAGCAACCACCGAAGTAAACCTTGCAGGATCAAGAAATCCCCCAAATATCTCTTCTCTACCATCACAAAATCCTCAAGAGGAATACTATAAAGAGGAAATCATCAAAGAGGACTTGGGAATGACACAAAAGGAAATAACTGAAATGATTCAAAATCCAAAGAATCATAGAATTGTCAATGCCATGCTTAAAATTAATCCTTCTCTATACATGAGCACGTTAACGGAAGAAGGGGTCCAATTCCCTTATGACCTTGATGTAAGCACTAGTATGGAAAGGCCTCTTACAAGCATACCCCCAATGTCAATTCCAAACATCACTCAAGAAATTTCCCAAACCATATCAACAATCACATCAACCTCACCAATTGTTAACAAAGGAAGTGCCATGTTTCATGAATTACAAAAGCATTGTCTTGTAAACAACAGAGAGGTAAATATCAACACCACACCGGATAACTCCATCTCGGTAAATCCATCACACGTGTACGTACTGCTCACTTTCCATAATCATGTGGATTCATCCTTATTCCATGTAACACCAGCCTATCTGTTAAACATACAAACTTCTCTATCACAAGGAGAAGATGGTTTGTTCAGAATAGGAGTCACTGACCCATTTTCATCATCACTCTTCCAAGGGAACATACCATCATTCCCCCATTACCACTCACATCCGTGTCACCTCTTGGGTTGGGTGTTCCCACCCTACCCACCGCTAGTTTCTCAAATCAAGGCAATCTGAACATCACATCAAATCCTCTCCTTTTGCCAACAGCATTGCAACAACAAGTGGCAACCATTCAAGACACCACAATCAATACATCATCTAGTCCTCAAATCCATCAAAACATACCTTTTCAAGGATCGAGCATCTCAACCACACCACCAACAACCCAAATCTTAGCCACCAACACAACCCCTCCACCCGCCACAATGGTTAGCACCATTCCCAGTCCACCAGCAATCCCACTAAAAGCCAAAGTGACAAAATCATTCATCACCATGATTCAAGTAGTCAAAAAGGCCAACCATCAAAGGGTAGTTCAACAAAACCAACAAGCTACACAACAGGATTCTCAACAAGCGTAAGCTGAACTAGCCACCCAGCAAGTTGTACAAGTCGCCCAACAAGAAAAAGATCAAGCTCAAGCCTAGCATCAGGCTCAACAGGCGCAAGTACAATGTCGGGCACAACTGCAAGTAATTCATCAACAAGAATACCAACAAGCCCTGCAAGATTTTCAGGCACATCAACAAGCTAAACAACAAGCTTTGTTGGTGCGACAACAACTAGACAACCGACAAGCTTTGTTGGCACAACAACAACTAGACCAACACCGAGCTTTGTTGGTGCAACAATAGCTAGACCAAAAACAAGCTTTATGGGAACAACAACAACTAGACCAACAACAAGTTTTGTTGGAACAATAGCAGCAAGATCAACAATAAGCATTGTTGACACAAATGTAGGTATATCAGTAGGCCTTGAACACACAAAAGAGCTTGTAGCCAACCCCCACCAATACCCCTCTCATCAATCAAACACCCCAAACACCTCAAAACACTTTCATCCCATCTCTCGATCTGCACAATGATGTTGCAACACAAATCAAACTGCTCTCGCAACAGGTGCTGGACCTCGAAGTAGGAAAAATAACGAGAATGTCGGGAAACTTTTGTCCCTATCCATTCAAAAGAGATCTCACAATGATACCATTCCTAAAGGGATTTGAAATCCCCAAATTCGATAAATATAATGGAACGGGAAACCCTGCAAAATTACGTCAGGGAATCTCAAGTGCATTGGATGGAAGTTGCATACGATGACACATATCTAATGTGACTTTTTCCTTGAAGTCTAACTGGTCTTGCCAAAGAATGGTTTTCTCGCCTACCCATAGGCATTAAAACATTCCAAGAAATTGTGGGAGCATTCCTTAAAAACTATGCATTCAACATGGATGCAGACATTAGTTTGGAGGAACTGTCAACACTCAAACAAAGAAAAGGAGAGCTATTCGCATCCTTCTTGCAAAGATGGCGATCCAAGGCCAATCAAAGCAAGTGGAATATGCCAGAAGAATAAAAAAAATTCACAATCATATCCAATCTAGATGAAAACTTGGCATTCTACTTAAAAATGAAATGCATCACAATGTTTGATCAGTTGATCCCAAAGGTGCTCAATATCGAAAGAGCCCTTATTGCGCGAGGAGGCACATCAACATTTCCTCCACAACAGGATAACTACCCAACCAACAATTATAATGATAAACCTCAAACATGGTTGAGGAATAAAAATATCATGAACAACGAAGTGATCGACGCTAAGGTGGTCATCAATGCTCCTAAACAGAACATCCAAACTCATCACCAGCCACATAATCACAATCATAATAATGTGCAAACTAATATAGTGGCACAACAACAATCACTCCCTAACAACCAAATCAATAACTTGGGAAATCAAGGAGGAACACCTCCCCGAAACAAGTATCCTCCCAAGCCGAAGTTCACAGCCCTTGGAGAATCAATTGAATCCATAATGAAGAAGTTTGTTAAAGAAAACCTTATCAAATCTCCAACTCAGAGCAATATGCGAAACCCATGACAAAACCGCCATGGTACAACGAAAATATCCTCTATCATTTTCACAAAATCAAGGGACACACAACTATAAACTGCATGAGGTTGAAAAACATCATCCAAGACCTCATTGAGGACAAGATCATAAACATTGAACAACCAACTAGAAATTAGGACCTTAAAATATACACAAATCTGATGTTGAATCATAATCAAGGAAATAACTAGGGGAACAACAAAGGGAATAAAAAGTATGCTAGTGTAAATCTCGTGTATGAAGACATAGTCGCATGTGTAGATGAGATGGTCACATTCATTAACATCAAAGGAGCCAACGCCTATTGTGGAGTCAACACATGTGGCGGAAAAGTCACTATTGTAGGGGCATCAAAGCCATCTAAGACCCCCATTTCAAATACAAAATTCATTCCCTATGACTATAGTGTCATTGACCAGCTAAAGAGAACCCCCGCCCAAATCTCTATCATGGAATTATTGAAAATTTATGCTACCCATAGGAAAATCCTTAATGAAGCATTAGCTACATCCACTATCTCTACCACCATTGATATAGAATAGTTTTAGGCTATGGTTGGTAACATTGTTACCCCAGACCTCCTCACCTTATCTGACCAATATTTCCTTGCCCAACTATCTCACAATCATGCACTTCACCTTCAAGTGTTGATTCACAAAAATAAATTCAAAAGGGTCATGGTGGATGGAGGTGTAGGCCTTAAAATTTGTTCCCTCAAAATCATAAAGAACTTGGGACTCTCGGAGAACTCCATCGATAAGAACAAAGGCATCACCATAAGAGAATACGATGATTAAGAAAGAGTGTCTCAAGGCACTATCAAAATCCCAATCCATGTTGGGCCAACAACCATAGACACCACTTGTCAAGTGCTTGATCTCGACCTACCATACAACATCCTCCTAAGATGCCCATGGATCCATGGAATGAAGGCAGTCGCTTCAACATTCCATCAATGTGTCAAATTCCTTCACCAGAATGAGGAGGTCACAATACATGGTGATCTGGGACCATTTGCCTACTGCAAAAGCTTGGAAGCCAATTTTTACAAAACCCCCCAAGTACCAAAAAATTATGAAGGCCCATCTACTTCTTATATAGACCCATCTAACCTTGCCTCCACTTTTATGACAGAGACACCCTCCATCCCTGATATATCTAAAATCAAACGCATGATCTAGGACAATAGGTTTGGAGAGTACATAATGAAGAAGAATGAATTTTTTGTAGGAGAGTTACCACAATCTCCTAGGTCGCATGGGCAACCTCAATCAGCCGAAACACCTGTCCACACTATTAGGGTAGACCCTTCCAAATTCCACCATTGGGGGGACCTAATTCAGAAAAATGTAGATGAGGAAGGCATTTCAAGAACACTATACCACAATGAAGGACCCACACCCACTCTACCCATGGATGAAACAAGTAGAGGATTGCAAATTATGCTTGGTATGGGCTATAATAGGAACAAAATACTACGAATAAATAATGATGGACGACTAGAGCCCATCATTGTAGAAAGAAGAATCAGAAACCTCTACCTTAGATGTACCCCTCTAAGTATATCCGTATGTGGCAGAGGTACTCCTAGTAGAGCAATCAGATCCTCTCCTCAAGTATCGACAACCACTCTTCGACTACCCATATCCACAGGCCTACCCTTGGATAATTTCACTTTTGACATAACTGATGTCTACACCAGTAGTGATGATGAGGATACCATAACTAGCCTTCCCTTTCTTTTTGAGGATTCCTCTTGACTGATGATTAGTGCCTCACCCATTGAGTCAAACTGCCAAACTTACAAAGTAAACCTAGTTTATCCACAACTCATCGACTATGACCAACAGGGACCACCGGTTCTAGACACATTCAAAAAAATGAGGCACTCTCAGAATTCATGGGACTAAAGGATACCATTCCATGTGGAGATCACAAGGCTGGCTTTGATATCATGCTGGACACACAAGCATATTATGGGGAGAGAATTGAGTCCTTCAGTCGCAAAAGAAAAACAACAAGAATAAACTTAGGGTCATTGAGTGAAAACCACACTATGGCACTCTCTAACCAAAGAATAGTAAAAATAAAGGACAAATCTAACAGTGAAAACCTCTTTGAGGCATTGGAGGATGAAGGATTCAATCTCCCCCCTACTACACTTCATCAAGAGAAATCAATAGTCTTGGTCGAATGGTGCAATCCTATCAATCTGGGAACGGAGACCACCACAAATCACATTCTATGGTGAGTCACTTCTGACAAAAGAAAAAGAACTACTGGTGGCATTTCTAAAGGAAAGAAAGGTAATCTTTGCATGGACCTATGCTAACATGCTGAGTCTAGATCTAGAAGTGGTGGTTCAGCATTTGGTTGTTTACCTTGGAGTAAAGCTAGTAAGATAAAAACTAAGAAAAATGCACCCTCAGATAGCCTTGCTAGTGAAGGTGGAATTATAGAAACTCTTGGATTTCGGCTTCATACGCCCAATTGACTATCCAGAATAGGTATCCAATCTTGTACCAATTTCAAAGTCAAACGATGCATTTGTATTTGCATAGACTTTAGAGATCTCAACAAAGCATGTCCCAAGGATGATTTTCCACTACCTAACATTGATATGATAGTGGACATGATGACCGAACATGAGATGCTATCACTGATGGATGGCTTCTTGGGGTATAACCAGATAATGATCGCAAAGGAGGACCAGCATAAGATGGAATTTATATGTTCATGGGGTACCTACTATTAGAACATGATACCATTTGGGCTAAAAAATGTAGGGGCTACATATCAGAGGGCCATGACACTAATATTTCATGACATGATACACAAAACTATCAAAGATTACATGGATGATATACTAGCCAAATCAAAGAAGAGACAAAATCACATAGCAACCCTAAGTGCCATTTTTGATAGACTGGAAAAGTACAAGGTCGGGCTCAACCCAAAAAAATGTGTCTTTGGGGTACAATAAGGTAAAATTCTGGGATACATAGTATCGATGAGGGGAATAGAGGTGGATTCCACAAAGGTCAAAGCAATCCTTGACATGGAGGCACCAAGGACACTAAAACAACTCAGAGGCCTACAGGGAAAACTCTAATCCATCCAAAGGTTCATAGCCCAACTGGTGGATAAACAGATTGAATATTCAAATCTACTCCACAAGGGAGTAGCATACAAGTGGAATGAAAAGTGCAATCAAGAATTTGATAAAATCAAAGAATATCTGCTCACAACACCAGTATTAATGCCATCCATCGCAGAAAAACCACTAATTTTATACATTTCAGCAACAACAGTAGCCCTTGGCACTCTTCTAGCTTAGCAAGATGAAAATGGGATAGAGAGGGCCATCTATTATATCAGCGAAACAATGGTTGGCCATGAGTTAAACTACCCATTCATTGAAAAATCCTGTCTAGCAGTAGTGTTTGCTTCACAAAAAATTTGACATTACATTTTGGCACACAAAATCAAACTCATCACCAAGATAGATCCCCTAAAGTATCTACTATCAAAGGCAATGCTCACAGGAAGATTGGCTAAGTGGGTCATGTTACTATCAGAATATGACATTGAATATGTGGAGCAAAAATAAATCAAAGGACAAGTCATTGTAGACCAATTGGAAGAAGCTCCCATCTATTCAAAGAATCCACTCATATTGGAATTTCTAGATGAATCCATCTTTAATCTCAGTATAGCCAATCATTGGAAACTCTACTTCGATGGTTCACACACACAACATGGATCAAGAGCCGGTGTTTTCTTCATCACCCCACAGGGGGATTGTATACCTAGATCCTACAAATTGGCATTCCCCTGTACCAACAACATTGCAGAGTACGAGGATTTAACCATAGGTCTCAAAATTGCAGCATAGTGATGAATCATGGCATTAAAATTCTATGTGGATTCACATCTTATTATCAACCAAGTCAATGGCAAGTACCAAACTAAGGATGACAAGCTGACACCATATAAGAAATTAGTAGAAAGCCTCAAAGAATCATTCGTCAATATCACCTTTGAGCAGATATCGAGGGCTAACAACAGAGCACCTGACATCATGGCAATAATTGGATCCTTACTAGATATCCCTCGCAATGTCTCAAAACATGAATTCTTGGTAGAGCAGCTTCTCGTACCCACTTTCGAGGTACCAGAGTCTAAATATGTGTGCGAACTCATTGGTCTCGGTGATCTTTGGTATCACGAAATCTACACCTACCTGAGAATGGGAGTCCTCCCAGCTGACATTACCCCAAATATTAAATGAACCTTTGTCAAAAGGTCCTTACATTTTTTCATCCTAGGAGAAACCCTCTTTCATAGGAGCATTGACAAAACCCTATTGCATTGCTTAAAACTTGAGGAAGCCTTAATTGCTCTGACTGAGGTACATAATGGCACTTGCGATTCACACTCGAGCGGTATGACCTTGGCCAAGAAGTTACTAAGAACTAGGTACTATTGGCCAACAATGGAAAGAGAGGCACATGAATTTTTCAGAAAGTGTGTACAATGCTAGCAGCATGAAGACCTTATCCATGCACTAGCTCAAGAACTCCATCCTATTGTTACACCATGGCCCTTTTCACAATGGGTGTTCAATCTCATAGGAAAATCACACCCACCTCATCTAATGGCCACAAGTTCATCATCACTGCCACAAAGTATTTCACAATGTGGGTCGAAGCAATTCCCATGACCTACATAATAGGAAAGCAAATTTCCAAGTTAATCCTGAACTATCTCATTTTTCGATATGGTGTCCTCCAATCCATTATCTCTGATAATGGGACACCTTTCAAGAATCAGGATGTCCATGACTTATGTGACAAATTCAAAATCCAACATTGCTTTTCTACTCCATATTACCCACATGGCAATGGCCAAGCAGAAGCTACTAACAAAACCATTATGAAAATCCTTAAGAAAATAGTCAATGACTCTGGTTGTGACTGGCATTTGTAGCTAAATCCCACCTTATAGTCCTACCGCACCAACATCCACATGCCAATAGGTGTCACCCCATTTTCCCTAGTCTATGGATCAGAAGTCATTCTCCCAATTGAGATCGAGCTCCCATCACTGAAAATATCTTTGCAAAACCTCATAACAGATGAGGAATACTAGGTTTCAAGATTGAATGAACTAGAGTTATTAGATGAATGGTGCCTGGATGCCCTCAACCATCTATAAGTCTATCAGAATCTCCTAAAGTGTAGCTATAACTAGAAGATTAGGCAACACACCTTCCAAGTTGGCGAACTTGTGCTAAAAGAGAACCAAAGGAATGTGCCGAATCCAGAGAGAAAAGGTAAATTTGAACCCAACTAGCTGGGACCTTTCATCATCATAGCCAGCTATAAATCAGGAGCCTATTAGCTATCAATACCAGAAGGCAAGCCTCTACAGGAGCCTCTAAACAATTCCCATCTCAAAATTTTTTATTCCTAAAACCTTTCAAGGTATAGAACCAAAAAATACAAAAAAATCAGAAAAATGTCCTGAAAAAATGGTCACCTTGATGAAAACCTAGAAAACAGGAATCTTGGTGACAACAACAAAAACATTCAAAAAACAAAAAAATCTAAAACAAAAAAGAAAAATCAAAAAAAGGATTGAAAATAGTAAAGAAAAAAAATCGTCCTCTAGTGAAAATCATTTCGATGGTGCTTTGGGAAAGTACCTTGGTGAAAACCTGGCAAATAGGAGTCAAGCATAAATAAAGCACTCCCAATCCACTAGGATCTGCATGACTCACAAATCCATTCCATCACATTTCATTAATCCTGCATCCATCTATTTGCATCCATACCATAGCCTGATCTTGTGCTCGTATCATATTCAACCATAGGACAACTTGGCATATTCCTAAGGTTAGTTTGTCCTACCTTTAATGAAGTAGTCTATCACTTGATGCTGGGGGCATGTTCATGAACTAGCATGGGATCAGATTTGTGTATAGTTTTTGTGTTCTCTTCCCAAAACATCAGAAAATCCAAAAAAAATTAGAAAACTCATTAGAAGATCCAAAACATCCAAATCATATGAAAATCCAAAAACATCAGAAAAATCTCAAGAAAGTCTTCAAAACATTCATCATTGAGTCTTGTTAGTCTTTCATCTAGTCTGAACTACATCTTCTCTGAGCTTGAACGTAGGAAAGGTTTATCTTTGATCATCCCCTGAGACATTTTATGTCAATCCTTAGGCATCCGTCACAATAAAATGGCAATCCATTTGCCCATCTATCTTATCATTAATTCAATTCTATCATCGGTCAAACTACATGGTCTCCGCGTGTATAACATAGACAAGGCTAATCTATGGATCAGCTCCCGAGACCCTTAGGATAGGTCTCTAGGTTAGTCTCTTCATCGTAAATCTCAAAAATACCAAAAACATTTGTAAAACATCTCAAAAATACCAAAAATAGCCTCAAAATATCTGAAAAAATCCAAAATGGTGTTTTCATCTCATCTCGCTTTCACCCGCAATTATCATCACTCATAATAGTATTAGTCATCACCTTCATCCTTTGGTGAGTTAGTTAGAAGCAAGTCTAGCAGGTTCAAAAGTGAATACCCTAATCGTTAGAGTCTCAAAAGTCTAAGTCAGTAAGCAAGCAAGTTAATCAACTCAGAGTATCAATAGCTTATCATCCAATCAGTTTCATCAAAACCCTAATCATAACATGTCCTAGGATGAATCCTTCCCACGATGGACATAAGCATTAGGTATCTCATAGTATTTTAGTCTTGGCTAGCAGTATGAAGAACATTAGCTTGTTGGTTTGCTTTATTTGGTCTTTTTCTAGCTTATCTTATTTTGCGCTCATTCCAAGGACCTCTCGATGATGCCTAAAAAAAAAAAGGTTTAAAGAGAAAGGAATGGGGCAGTGATCATTATCTCTTTTATCTACTACGCTTGTGGGATACACTTGTGAAATAACTTATTCATGCATACTTCATTTGGAATGTGGAGAGGATGTTTTAGATATCTTGTTGACCACATAGGAAAGCTTTCCTATGTTTTGGCCCGAGATGTTTAGAATGTCTGAACTACATCCTAAATGAAGTTTTTATGCTAAGTGTGAATAAGAATAATCCTATTTGATTGTCAAGTCAAATTCCATCACACTGGGTACAACGCCATCCTGGTTCTTTATACTTTGATGCATCATACCTATGTGTGTTATCAAACACAATGTAATTGGCCCTTTGAAAATCCCAGCTCCTGGTAAGCAAATTACCATCATCGTAACTAACTAATTGATTCTAAGTTCTTCTATATTCTTTCCACATTAACATGGTATCATGAAAATTAATCAGAACATCGGCAATGCATACACCCTGCATCCACAAGATCATTAGAATAAGTGCATATCACATCATAAATCATACTGCATTACCATTGTCTTAAGTTATGAGTTATAATATAAATTTTTTATTCTAATCATCTTAAGAAATCATTACACATCATGTATGAATCATTGAGGACATAATAAAAAACCATTAGCATGCATCATCATCATTAATCATTTACATAGCATCTATCAATTACATTTCATTTATCATTTGCACATAAATACATCATCATTAGCATATCATTTACCATAAAACCATCAAAATGCATAGAAAGATACAAAAGGAAGTACATCCAACATACATCATATCACATGACCATAGAAAGAGAAGCATCTAACATATTGTACATTGCAAGACATATCATAAAGTCGAACCATCTCATATATATCATCAAAAATATACTGTCATGGTACAAAAATTGGATCAAGTGCGCATCAAAATTTATAATACAATAGAGGCAATAATCGAGGACCATAAATAAAAAATGGAAACTGTCTGTGATCAATTGCTAACCCTGCTGGCTGCTACCCTCTCCCACCTACCTCTCACCATGATCCTCTGGCAACCTCATCCCTGTCTGCTGAGAAAATTCTAGCACCCGACCTACTTCTGGCATTGCCTGTCTATAATGTTGTTGATAGTACTTTGCCTCTCTGACTACCTCTTTGTATGCTCGTAGGGAAATTGATAGGCCCTAGGATGATGAAAACGTACTCTCTAGCTGCCTCCACTAACCAATCTCTTGATCCCTCTTGGATCGAGCTTGTCACAACTTGTTGTCAAGCCTCATCCCTCTTTGTATTCAATACCTGAATCTAACCCTGCAACTACTGGATCAGTGTGTCTCTGTGGTCTAGCTGTGCTGGTGGCTACTGTTGCGGGACTGCTTTATCCCCATCTCTTGACTGGTTGACCTATGCCTCTACCCATGGAGGTGCCTATTGTGCCTGATCTCTAGGAGGTATATGATGAGGAGGTGGCCCACCTCCTCCTCTACCTCTGTCACCTCTACCACCCTGTCCTCTCCCCCTACCATCTGATCTACCTTCAGGTCTCCACCGAGGGACTAGTACACTAGGAACTATCAATATCATGGGAGGCTTAAACCATACTCTATACGTTGGAGTCACCCCTGCATCCACTGGCCCCTGATCATATGGCCACACTCAGGCCACTAATTTTCTAAAGGAAGACATTGCCTTAGCTATTGGGATGGGTTGGCCCCATTCTGTCTCTCTCATAGTATGAGAAAAGATTGCCACATACTGATCATCAGTCCTATCCTGCATATCTCCAAACTGGCGGGCCACCCTATCTGGGAGATACTGATCTATCATGGTATGTTCCTGAACTTGCATCCACCTGTCCTGCCAATTAAAAAATAGTTGATCTGCATCATCATACCATGGGCCTACACCCATCCAAGGTCTCTCTTGATGGTGTTTTTATACACTTCACAACACAGGCAGTGCGTAGGTGCATTACCTCTCTTGAAAGACAATCTTCCACAATCAAATTGTAGAACACTATTCCAAGGTCTCTCGGATGTCAGGTCATGATGGAGCTTGGAACATATTAGTTGTTTGATGTGATTTTCTAGAATCACAAGGCGGTCTTATGTGGTAAAAAATGTAGAAGAATTGGGTCGATGTATGGAGTTTTGTGGATATGGGATTATTGTACCTTGTTGCAGGTTCAGATAGCAGTCTTGGACTCCATTGTTTCATCAGATTTGGCTTTACAATGTGCAATGAACCTTAGCACAAGTTGTTTCTAAAAAAGGAAAAAGAGCAAGGAAGAAGGATGGTTCCTGGACCTGCAACTACCGATGAACAGTGATCATGGAGGTTCCTGCTGTGGACAGTTTTCTTAAACATAATTTCACTTAATCTAAATTCTCACAATATCATGAAATCTATGCTATCTTCTAAGGACTACAGATATTCATCATTCATTCGTCATGGAAATGTGAATAAAGATAAAGTTTAATGAGCAGCAATGAGATTAAAGTCTAGGCTAACTTTACATAGTCATATTTCAACAACAAATGACCAAAAGTATGGATGAGGAAAGCATACACACAACAGTAATCTTCAAAACCAGAGACACCATACTAATTCTACCAAAGTCAATCTAAGGATACTAAAACAACAAAGTAACTTGAAGCAAAGTTCTAACTAAATGGAGAAGAATCATGAAACATGTGGAGAAACCCAAAAATACACTAGAAAATGACTGTATTTTCTATTATATTTTCAGAAGCATGTCTTTACAACAACTCAACTCTCTAAAATGAGAGGAGGAGAGTCCTATATATAGTTTCCAAAAAAAAAAATGAGTTTCCAATATTCACTTTACAATAGGGTTTCACCTACCCCCAAATATATTACATTTATAAATTCATTCTTGTCTTTTCCTTGTTTCATCTTCTAGTGACAACATTGTAGCAATTTTGTGCTTTAGCTATTTTCCCTTTGCTGTAGCTATTCTTTGAGGAATTCTTCGTCGCTAACAGGGTTGGCTTCATGCTTCTTCAATGCTGCATACTCTACGAAGTTTAGGATCAACGCCTGGAGTTTATGCATCTCCATGATGTCTGATCGCAGTACTTGATAGCTCCATTCCTGGGAATTACTGACAAGTTTCTTCCAGTCCTCTTCATATTTGTATGCACTATCCCTGAAAATCTCTGACTACGTGAAGGCATGGGCTGCAAAACTCATGAAGTCCATGGTGACTTCAACTAACATCCCATCTTCCATGATTTTAAAGAAATGGGGCCTTATGTTCTTAGGGTTGATCTCGGCTGTGGGTGACTCATATCCCATTATCAATTTGATGTACCGAGAGCACTCTTCTCTAGAATCCCTAGCCCATTCGATGTCTAGCACTATTCGCTCAATGATCTGCTCGAGCCTTTTCCTCCTGTGATTGAAATCTCGCTTCTAGACATCTACTAACCAGTAGTCATCATCCTTGAAGGCTAGGTCCTTCTCCCAGACCTTGCCCGACAACATGAGTATGGCCTTGATCTTTGGATAGGTTGCCTCATACTTCCTTGGGAACTCCTCACAAATCTGCCTCATACCCTCAAGGGTCCTTTGCACTCCAAGGAACTTATTTGCTGTTTGGACAACCAAATTGATGCCCGTGTTTCCCATATCTAAGACCTGCCGGAACCAATTTTTCGTAGTCTTGTCTAAGTTTCTTCTCTTTTCCAACTTATTAATCTGCTCCTGGGACAATAGCTGAGGCAGAGGCAGATGACGTTGTAGGCTACTCATCCAGGGATGACCACTACTGAATGTAGCCCATTAGATTAGCCACTTGCTCCTTGAGCTCCTCCTTTGAAATCTTATCCTGCTGGATAAGGTGTACCACTGTGGCAACCGACTCCTGAAGGTGATCGACCTTCTGTTCTCTCGTGGCCACTCCTAGGTCGATGGTGGAGACATTATAAATTATACCCTATTCTCCAACCACTGGTGTTGCTATCTGCACCACCCTTGATCCTGAGGCATCCATGGTTACCTTCGATCTGACCTTTAGTTTCTTCTCCTTCTTTTGGTGCTTACTTGTGCTATGGCCATAATGGCTTCTAGCCTTTCCTTGGGATCCTTCAAGGTGGGAGTCTTCTACTTCAGTTTCCTCCGTAGCCACTAAGGTACTTGGGGCTCCTCCCTAGGTGGTTCACTCTGACTCCCAGTGTCTTTCTTCTCAAGCTCCATGGTTCTAACAACAAGAGCCTTCTCTTCAGTCCCCTCATCTTCCTTCTCCTCATCGGAGTCTTATTGAAGGGTTTTATGTTTAGCGGGGGATTCAGTATGCAACAGCTCTTTGGGTGGATCTTCCTTTTCAACATCCCCCTCTTCTTTGTTATGCTTATATCCATGCTCTTTGGGGTTCTCCCCCTACTCGTCCTCATGGAGGGATGCTTCCTTGTCATGATCTAGAGTCTGGACTTGCTTCTTAGTAGGAGACTTGCTGCCCTCTGTCTCTTGAGCAGCAATCTCTTCTTCTCTTATGAGCTAGTCTTCGGCTTCCTTATCTTCAATCTCCTTAAGCTGCTTCCCCATTCTACATTGAGCTCAGGATCATTTGATTCTCTTATAAATTTAGCATTCATCTCTTTGCTGCTCTAACTGGAGGACTCATAAGCCACCTCATTGATTTCCTAGTGCTTAAATAGTGGATGTTCGTGGTACTCAAATTCCTCATCCTCCCACCTCGTTGTAGCCTCTAGCTATTGTCGTTCAAGCTCATTTGATATTTGCATTGTCACCTTCATCCTTGGTGGTTCAGTAGAGGGAAGGGGAGCTGGAGAAAAGGCCATAACCTATGCTATTGCAGCCCGAACCACCGGATTAGTGAGCATCCCTGAGAGCTCAGATGGCACATTTTGCATATATTTTATGAAAGACTCAGGAAGACCAAGGATAGGCATCATAGCAGTTGGAGTAGAGGGGATGGAAGGAGACATAGAAGAAGAGGAGATGGGTGAGGTCGTGGCAGATGATGAATCCACGAGAATGATCTGCAAGATTGGAGGAGTGGCAACAATGTGGACAGAGATGTCCACCGCAGGTGGGGAGGAAGTGGAGGCAGCAAGCGAAGCATGCAGGGTGGGAGCAGCAGCAGTAGTAGGACCGACTAAAGTAGGCGGTGACCTTGGCGAGTTGGATCCTTCTTCTCTGATCCCAAGGGGTGAAACCTTGGGCATCACAGTCACCTTCATGCCTCCAATTGTCTTTCTCTTCTTCTTGGAAGGCTCTCGCTCAGAAGACTTGTGGGCATAGACCTTTGGTTTAGGTAGCTGCTCACTGGGCTCCTTCCTCTTCTTGGTCCTGATAGATGGTGGTGTGCTAAATGTCTCACCAGTTGCGATGGTAGCTGCTCCTCCATCGAAGCCACTTGGTTCACTCTCTAGTCCCTTGAATGTCAAGGTGACTCCTTGTTGTTTTAGTCAAGCCACCTGTTGGTCAATCCATGCTCTTGTTTGGATCTCAATGGGCCTAGTGAGTATGTTGATTTCATCAAGCTCTGGTTCATTGTAGTTAATTGCATGCAGTGACAAATTGGCGGTGCCATCGTATCTTGGATTGATCATCGTGTCTTCATCTTCCGCGAGCTAGTCAGGAACCGGGCATAGTTTGATCCTCCACACATAGATGCCAGTCATGCGCATGTAGTGCCTCAACCACACCTCAAGATCATCTTTACAATTGGCCCAAAAGTCCTCGATGTTGTGGAGATGGGCATACTCTTTTCCTAGCACCTTCTTGATGTGTCCATATGGGTCCATTCGAGGTCGAGTTTTATGTTGACGGAAGTTGTACTCAGTAAACTCCCTTTCTGAATACCCCGCACACTGGGAGGTATGAATCTTGTACATTCCTTGGCCAAGCACAATGGGGTAAGACGGGCCTGCCAAATGCTTATCGCTCAGGATGCTATGAATATGTCATAGCTGTTGGGTCATCTCCAATAGAATGACAAGTCATTGGGGTACCGAGGCAGCTTATTTGGTCTTTCCGTGAATCCCTCGGCACGGATGTATGTGAACTTTAGGAATTGTATGTAAAGGAAGGCATACTATTTGAGGAGAACTCTGGCACGATGATAAACTCTTCTTTGAAAGTTGCCCCCGAGGGATAGAATGATGTAGGTGATGAATGCATCATTCACCTGACAGTAATCTCTCTTGAAATTTTTGAACTGTAGTTGAGTGTATTTATCATAAGGCTTGAGTTCCACCCCCAATGGATCATTGGGTACCATCACCAATGCCTGATAATGCCGCTGATCAGTGAGGGAATATACCAAGTAGGAGGTCATGAAGAACTTGGAGGTCTTCTTTACGGTTGTAAACTACTCGTGGAAGTAGTCACTGATTATCTCTCCCCAATAGAAGGTGATCCCCTTGCCATGGAGAATCTCCTTTACGAAATAGAACATCCATTCTTGGAAGAAGGCCGCCGTAGGGAGGCCCATCACTCGGCTTAGCAAAGTTACGAGGTCATGGTAATCTTTGAAGAAGTTGATAAGAAAAAGCTCCTAAGGAAGCTTGCCAGCACTACCCCGCTTATCCTTTAATGAATATTGATTGATGACCTTCTTGCACCCCAAGGGATCCTACTCCCAAAGTTCCTTGCACTCCCCCATGGTGGGGGTCTCCATGCTCTCATAGACAGGAATGTGGAATGTTGCAGTTATACCCGACGGAGACATGTCTATAAGGATATTTTCGTCTTGGTCCACTATAGTTCAGGTCTCTTCCTGACATGCTTCTATGCATGCCATTACCAGTTCTGGTGCCACTAAGGCCGGCGGGAAGCCTGCAGCTTTGGAAATTCTGCTTTTCTTTATCAATTTTTCATTCTCTATCTTGGGGTTCATCTCGACCCTTTGTATGAATTCGTCAACATCGACCTAGCCGATGTTGGTATTTGTGATATCTCTCTAGAAAGAGGTGACTCTGGATTGTATGGGGACCCCTTGGAACTTGTAATTCATCAGGTCCCTATCCTCCTTTCCTCAAGGTGTCTTGGCTATTCCTTTCCCTTTCTCTTTGGAGGCACCAAAAGTTTCTGCACCGGATTCCATAAATCCTACACAAAAGATGAGAATTAGTAGCAATAAACATGATGAAACAGTCCCAGACAAGTCCCTGCATAGCAAGATTAGCTCTGCAATTATTATTCATATTCAATAAGCATATAACACTTGATAATTCATCGTTAGAAGGCAATGCAGAGAAATCGGGTTTCCAGGGCTAGAATTCCCTTGGAAGAATGTCATTTGAAAGGGAAAATTGAGGATGGAATTCCCAAAGAAATTTTCCAATGTTAGATTTGAGCATTAAAATGCTGGCATGAAGGAAGAGCTGATTTTAGCAAGTGGGTCGAAATCCATTTTGGATTTGGAGGTCATTTGATCCTTCATTTGGGAGTTCGGGCATCAGATGCAGGATGACCATTGGAAATGGCACAAGGAAGGTGGAAATCTGGGTCTCGGAATTCGGGTCTTAGATTGTCATCACTAGGAAGCAGTTGTGGATTAGCCATTGGAAATGGAAAAATAGAAGTGGAAATCCAGGGAAGGAAATCCGGAGGATAGTCTCCGGAGATGGTCAGATGACTTGAGACAGCCAGGCAGCAAACAGAGCATCGAGACACGAAGGTTGGGACGCTGTCTCGAATTCGCTGTTAAAATGGCACCAGTGGAGCAGAATCCCAATAGGGGAATTCCGGTGGTCAGAATCTGGAAGAAGCTTGGGGAAGAGTACCTGAATTTGGTTTTGGCGGATAGCGGACTGAGGTCTGGGAGTCGGGAAGACGTCCCAAGACGGCCGTTTGGAATGGCAAATGTGACACAAAATTTTGAAGGTCGAGGTCCGGAGTGAATTTCGAGAAAGGTTCTGCTTGAAAGTTGGAAGAGATTTGCACAGCTGGGAACCGGGGTTTGGAAAGCCACTAGGGGAAGGCCGTTGAAATGGCGAAGTCGGCACAGAATTCTGAGGACTGAATCCTAGGGCTGATTTGATCTTCGAGTGGTTCTTTCGATTTTCCAAGTCTCCAGATGGACTTCGAGTGTCCGGGGTTTGGAGGTCAGCAAGATGCTCAGGCGAGGCCGTGTAAAATGATGACGATGCAATGGAATCCTGCGAGGGGAAGTCCGAAGGTCGAAGTCCGAGGTGGGTTTGGCCATGGAGAATTTTGAAGTGAGTTTGCGGACGACGGCGGGAAAGTCTAGGCCCGGAGGATGTTGACGACTATTCCGAAGAATGGCCGTAGAGAGGTGAAGTCCCAGATTGAATTTGGTCCATTTAAATGATTGATTTTTTACATTTTTAAAATGTGAGTTTTTAGCGGAGGGCCTTCACCTACCGGATTTTAACATGGTTTTTGCATTTTACATCATTTAAGGCTCGAAAATGACAAAATGAAGAATAAGGGCGCGGACGACGAGCATACCTCAAAATCTCAAAGATGGTTTCTGATGGCCGCGTGGAAAACATTGAAAAACGGAGCTCAAATTTAGAGGCTAGAAATGTCGGATGCGCTGGAGCTCAAATTTAGAATTCTTTCACTCGGTCGGATGAAAATGACAAGGAGAAAATCATAATTTATAGCCATATCTGCCATTAATGCAACATTCAATTCCTTGATACGGCAACAAGTAGAGTTGGTAAGTTCAAATTCAAAGTCGATAGCGGGAGGTTCAGAGTCTGGTGGCTGGGAAGACATCCTACCATGGCCATTGGAAACGGCAAAGCTCGAGAGGAAATCTAAAGGGGGAAACTCAAATTTCGGGGTCCGGGGTCCGGAAGGACATCGGACGCCGAGAGCTGGAAATAGAAAACCCAGAACGAAAATCCAGAAGGGGAAACCCGGGGGTCTGGGCCCAAAAGGATCCACAGACGCCAGAAAGAGCATTCTGAAAAGGAAAACCAAAATTGACCCCAGACTTAGCATTTTTTAAAGGGGCGATTTTGGGTCAAGCTTAAAATATGGCATTGGGGAACGTGCTGACCCTTTAGAACACAAAATTAGGCATACAAAATGAGGCAAAGCAAAAAGGGCCTGGCAATCAAAAGAGGGAAGAGAGGATCCCCATTTCGAACGAGGCGTGTGTGCAAAAGGCACAACAAATGGCGACTCCGCTGGGAGAACGCTCCCGACATTCTAGAGATAAATATTCATTCTGAACCCATGATCTCTGATTTCGCAAACCGAAGCTGACTTTCAAAGCTAAACTAAGAATAGTTTAAGGAAGGCAAGATTGAATCAAACTGCAATATTATGATGGAGGTGTGTGCATGGTGAGTTCATTTCCTTTCGTTGGAGAGAGCATGAATAACCACTGGTTGGGGGAGATAAGCTATGTAGTTCGTCTAACCCCAAAAGTAACCTGGAAATTGCTCTGCTGCCAATCAGGCATCCATAGCCCTGGTAGAGATATTAGCACACCCATACGATTGTTATTTTCAATTTATTTATTGCTTGTGCTGGATATTACCTTTCAACACTTTCTCTTTTCTTTCGTTCAACCGCGTGAGCACCGAAGCTCACAATGGGCTTAAGAATCACAGTGGTCACTAGAGCAGACTTTAGATTTTTCACTTATCCCCACTTCCCAGTAGTCACTCTACCATTCTTTGGATTTTTTTTTTTTAAAGTGTCTTGTGGATTCCATGACAAACACAGGGGATTCAAACAGACAACCATCTTAGGTTAATTTAGAGTCCAAAAGTTGAAAATCAATGCTTAGGAGCTTTCAGAGGTTAGTAATAAGGAATGAAGGCTTATCTAGGGAACAACATGAAAGCAGATAGCAAGGTAAACCATTTGTTGGGCCAAGCATGGCCACCATAGCAGAACAGGGAGATTCTTCCAAAATTACGACAATACGGCTGGATCAGCGAGTAAAACCGAAGGATGAAGCAAGAAATCTATCCTAACCTATGTATAGGTATTTACATAGACAACTCCCAAGAGCTCAAGCCTGAAAGTAATGCTTAAGGTGCTGCTCGTTGATAGGCAATGGGACGTTTTCACCAGTGAGAGTCTTTAGGCAAAAGGCATTATCTCCAAGGATTTCAGCAATCTGAAAGGGGCCAAGCCAAAGCTTGTCGAATTTGTTGTCCCCCTTTCTTTTCATGGGCCTTGTCCCAGTAGAGGAGCAGATCAGAAATGCAAAAGGCATTAATTTTGGCTCAGTGGTCGAACCATCTTTTGACTACGCCCTGATGTTTGACAAAATTTTCTATTGCATGGTCTCGTACTTCTTCAAGGTGCAGCAGCTCGGCGAGGTGAGCCTCTCTGTGGTCTCCTCCTTCATAAAAGTCATTAATGAACTGAAGGGTTGGTATTTTCAAATGTATGGGGAAGATGGGTTCTAAGCCATAGACTAGATGGTACGGGGAATCTCCAAGGGTAGCCTTGTGGAGGGTGCGATCTGCCCACAAGGCAAAACGAAGTTGGGTATACCAATCCTTGGGATTCCTATTTAGTAGCTTCTTGATCACTGTGATCAAGTTTTTGTTGGTGGACTCAACAAGGCCATTTCCTTGAGGATAATAGTTGGAGGAGAATTTGAGGGCGATACCATAATCGAAGGCCCAACTTGTGAATTTCAGTGAGGCAAACGCAGGGCTGTTATCACATACTAGAGCATATGGGAAACCAAAACAATTTAAAATGAAACTTTCTAAGAAATTGGTTACGACTTCAGTTGCACATTGCCTACAAATTATTGCTTCTGTCCATCTAGTGTAGTAATCATAAGCGGTTAGAATGTACCTATGTCCCACAGATAATGGAGAACTTACCGAACCAATGAACTTGAGACCCCATTGCGCAAAAGGCCTTACCTCCAAGATAGGTTGTAGTGGGACAACAACATTCCTTTCTTTGGTGGCAGTAGTCTGGCACACATGGCAGGTATGGATGTGGCCATGAGTGTCCTTGAAAGTGGTGGGCCAATAATACCCAACTCTTAGTATTTGATGTGCGGTTGATAGACTTGAGCCATGGCTAGTTTTGAATTTGTCATGGAATTATTTAAGAACGCGATCAACTTCCTCCTTTCCCAAGCATCACAGATAGATACCTTCATGATTTTTCTTGTACAATATGGAGCCCTGCAACATATAGTTGCTGCTTTTCAATCTAAAGGCTCATCTTTGGAATCCCTGTAGGTGAGGCAGGCATTTGTGATTCAGCAAGTAGTACACCATGTCATTGTACCATTCTTCTAGGGAGACATCCTCCACTTGGTACTGTTGTACCGTGAGTTTGGGTCCAGCGTCAATAATTACCTTTGCCATTGTTTGGGCGGGCGAGTGCCTATCCTCTTACTAGCTTCATCAGTTGGATCTCCATGTCATACTCCTGTAGCACCATGACCCACTTTTCCCTTCGTTCTCCCAACTCATTCTGTATAAGCAATGTTTTTACTGCAGGGTCGAGAACTATGGCAAAGACCTTGTTGCGTAAGATATAGTGCCAAAAATTTTTGACTCCTTCAACAAGGGAATAAGCTTGTTTTTCAATGTTATGATAGCGTAGTTCGACATCCTTCAAGGGGGCACTCATGAAGGCAATTGGATGATCATTTCCCTCATCATCCTTTTGTGTCAAGATGTTGGTGCAGGAATGATCTGAAGCAAAGGAGTAAATGTAGAAGGGCTTTAGGTAGTTGGGGTTGACCAGCATAGGGGTGTTAGCAATTGCTTTATTGATTTCCCTAAAGGCATGTTTCACTTAGGGAGTCCACTCGACCTTGGCATCTTGTTTCAGCATGGCATTAAGTGGTTTAACTATTTCCGCAAAGCCTGTAATGAACTTGCGGATGAAGTTGATCTTTCTAAAAAAGGACTTCAATTCTTTCTTGCTGCCTGGCAACTGGATTTTCATAATGGATTGAATACATTTAGGGTCAATAGAAATTCCCCACTCTGATAGGACATGTCTAAGGAGTTTCCCCTCAATGACCCCAAAGATGCACTTCTTTGGGTTCAGGGAGACCCCAAATGTGCGGCACCTCTCAAAGACCTTGCATAAGTCAGTGACGTGATTACCCCACTGCTTTGAGAATACTATTAAATTGTCCATGTAGATGATGATGCACTTACCAATCAGGTCCTTGAACACAATATCCATGGCGCGCTGAAATGGCGCTAACATTGATTAGCCCGAAGGGCATTCTTCTATATGCGAACGTTCCCCACTTGGTGGTGAATGATGTCTTGTGTCAATCTTCGTACTGCACCATAACCTGGTTATATATCGAATACCCATCCAGAAAGGACATCATCTGGGATCCGTTTACTACCTGCAACACCTCATCCAATGAGGGTACAAGATAGTTATCATTCTTTGAGGCCCGATTAAGGTTGTGGAAGTCCACGCACAACCTAATTTCCCCATTTTTCTTTCTGATAGGAACCAAGTTCGCTACCCACGTAGAGTGTCTGATCGAAAAGATGATCCTAGCTGACAACAACTTTTATACTTCCTTATATATTATTGGCTCCAATAGAGTGGTTACAAGGAACTGCCGCTGCCGAAATGGTTTCGCGTCTGACCTAAGAGGGATAGTGTGCGTGATAATCGATGTATCATATGTCTTGAGATCATCATAGCTCTAGGCTATGACATCATGGTACTTCTATAGTGCTTAGATAATCCCTTTTCTTTCCTCATGAGTGCATACTTTACCTATGAACACATTATTGACATTTCCAACCGTACCCAGATTGTAAGTGTCACATTGGCCGCTGATGGTATCCTTTTTAGCTTGTTGATCCTAGTCCCTAATTTGATCAAGGTCAAAGATTTGCTCCAATTGAACCGTTCCCCTAGGGATGGTGTTAGTTTTCAAGTTAATGATCCTCTATATATCCAAGTCTGCCTCTTGGGGTTCAACTTCATCGATTATCTAGGTAGTGAACACATCCGAACTGGTGATGAAGTCCAGTATAGGCTTGTCATCATTGAATACCTAGAAATCGGCTACGTTATCAAGCACTGACGAGATGAAAGTGAGTTCCACCATGAATCATTTGAGGCGAGATAGGGATAATGGTTGTAGTGTGCTTGCTGCTTGTGCTAAGGCGGTGGCGGTATAATTCTAAGCGCATGGGATCAGCTGAATGTTGAATGCATCCAGCCCTTCTAGCATATCCCATACACGGTGGCGGTAGTTAGTGAGTCTTCGATCATAACATGAATAAAGCTTCTTGACTTGTTTTATGACCAACTCCGAATCTCCATACACTTGGAGTATCTTGACATCCTTTCTTAATGCCATTAAGAGGCCTAAGACCAAAGCTTCGTACTTTGCCATGTTGTTAGTATAATAAAATTGCAATGTATGAGTAGAAAAGTACGATGTACCTTTGGGACTGACCAGTTCGAAACCTGCCCCAAATCTGTGCTTGGATTTAGAACCATCGAAGTGCAATGTCCAGAATCTAGGAGAATCCTTAGGCGCAGGGCTGATTGATCTAACCTTGACGTTCGTGGGGGGCTACATTTTAGTGACCGCTTTGGGAACTACAGGGATAGAACCTGTTCGTTCACCAGATGTAAATCTCATTTTCTCCTTCAGAGTAGCTTGTTTTTTGACATCCTTAATTGTTGTTTGGCACAAGCAGCAGTCAAATTTTGAATGAGCAGCATTGTGCACCCGACACCAGTTAGGGAGCAAGAGTTCCTAGAAGTTCATTCGAGTTCCTAGGCTGATCTGGTCACGCATGCATTTTTCCATAAAATCCTAGAAACCATCAAGTAGTCTTCGATTGTCACTCTCTTCCAGCCCTTCATCGTCAGATTTGATGAGAACCCCAGTGCTCTAAGGAGCATTGCTCAAATTGGTAGGTGGGATGCATAGCATGAGGAAGACCTCGCTTGTTCCCTCATCTTTAGGGTGTTCCTATTCATCCCAATATGAAACTGGGGAATAATTCCCCAAATTGGTTTTAGCATACAACACCTCGTTTGTGTTGTTGTATTTAGTGATCATAAATTTCATTCGGGGCTCTCTATCAATCCGGATTTGATTGGGAATTCCTTTCCATGGTAGCCACATGTGAGAGTAATTCATAGTAGTGTATTTGTTCAATGCTCTCATGAAATCCCTACCTAGGATTATACCATAGATATCCGAGATGTCGGCCACCTGTATGTCAATAGTTTGTTGCATCCGGGGATCAACAACAACTTGCATGGGTATCATGTTGATCTTCCCCACTATGCTGATTTTGGTTTTATCAAGCTATGTTACCTTTTGCCGAGAAGGAGTTGGTGTGATCCTGAGTGCCTTGCACATGCTCAAGGGCATTACATTAGTTGATGCTCCTGAATCAAGAAAGTAATTATGGAAGTTCTTTCTGAACACTCAGATGGTGGTTAGAAAGGGAGTAGTCTCGAATTTCCCTTGAAACAACCCTATAGAAACATCCACCTGAGCAACTTGACCTTTATCCTTTTTGCTGCCCTTGTTTTGAGTTGGTGCCTAATTAGCCACCCTATATGGCTGCTTGCTTTCCTAATGAACTGCTGGCTGGTCAGCCTTATTGTTAAAAATTTATCTAACAACTAGTTCACTTGGCTGATCGTTAAAGGAGATATTCTTTGCTGGAGTTTCCTGAGTTGACCCCTATGGTAGAGTGCCATTTATCATTCTGAAAAAAACATTTCAGATAGCAGGCACCTTTAGGAGTTCAAAAGCCGACACGCTTAGCTTTACCTTCTTGAATTCCTCAGCAATATACTCCCCCATTTTCTCAATCTCTTGGTCATAGGAACTGTTTTGGGAGGAGCTAGCGGTTTGACTTTGGCTATTATTTTGTTGTTTGTTTATACTAAGATATCATGTGGGTGTAAGTGGAAAACCCACATTATTATTTGCACTCGGATCGGGAGGGAAATTGTTTGGTGGGGTGGAGGTCATAAAAGGGCCTCCGGCTTGCCTATTTCTAAGGTTGTAAGGGGTAGTCCGTTGGTGAAATATTTGGACTTCGTCCTCCCTAGACTCCTCTTCATCATCTTCAGGACCATTATCTACTGAATCAAAAAGTTGGGCTAAAGGGCTTTCGAAATTTACCTCTCTCACTGCATCATGATGGCTTGAATCAACATTCTCTAGTTCGGGGGTGTTGCATTCCACCTTTGGGAAAGGGGCCTGATTTAGCACCAAAACCGAGTCATCATAAGGATTAGATGAGACAATGTCTCTGCATCCTGAATTATCGACTGTATTCTGAACTTCTACTTGGAAGATCTCGATTGCAGTTTGAAATTTCGGACAATCTAATTCAGAATGGCGGGTTGTCTTGTGTATGCGGCACCAACCAGATAAAGCAGCCTCTACCAAGTAAACTTCGCTTGTGGGGTTCTCATTACTATTATTGTTGGGCTGATCAAGAGGTGTGGGATCACCACCATTGTTGGGGCGTGTATTCCATGTCTGGTTTTGCTTCTGGAAGGGTCTTCTATCATAGTTCTACCCTGATGATGTACCAGCATCCCAATTTTCCCTATTAAGGTTGGCCTGGATGCTCTTTTGCAACATCTGTAGATGATTATTTTGATTCCTTAGGCATGTCATGTTGGTCGACATTTTCTTGATCATCTCTATAAGCTCCTCGATTCTATCCTTTTCGATGTTATTTGGTTGCAGTACGACATTCTAAAGGAACATAGGATGTGCCACCAGCTGATTCTGGTGAGTGAGTGGAAATTCCACCACTTGAAGGTATGCTGGCATCTAGGATTATTGTGGATGCGACTATTGCTACTGGGGTAGCAAGTAGTGTGGTACCGGATATGCCTGGTTCATCGGATACCCAGGATGCAAAACCATAGGTAGCTACGGTACTGGATTCAACAAAGGCGTCTGATGATGTAAGGCTTGCGTGAGTCCTTGTATTTGTGCCGGATGCATAGTTTTCCCAAGAGAAGGTAGCGGACAGGATATATTCTATCCCAAATCTGTGCTGGCAATGATGGTTCAACATATGCATCAACCAACCTAGCGGGTGGTAGCCTCATCCTTTTTACCAAGGCTAAAGTAAGGTTGTCTAATGCTGCATAGTAAATAGGTAGGACAACAAGATCATTGAAAACATACGGGGCCTATAGCCGAGTGTACGCTCTGTGGAAGTGATCGTTGAATGAGTTGATTGGTTCATTGATTTCCCTTTGAACCGACATGAAGTGTCGGTATGAATCTGTGGGACTGATTGGGGTCTTGAACTTTTGCAGAAAAGCACTTTTCAGAAGATCCCATGTATTGATAGTTATGAATGACAGGTTGACGTACCAATAGAAGGCCTCCTCCCCTAATGAGTAAGAAAAGAGCTTGCAAGCTACATCCTATCAGGGCGATTTTGAAAATCTTGACATGTTCTTCAGCCATTCTCTATGGATCCCGGGAGTTGAACTTTGTGCAGAAATTCTCAAGATTCTTTGGCATATCATGGTAGAGGATGAAAGCGAGAGGAGACGGGTTATTGCCCAGCCACGCCATTGGGAAAGGTGGTGGTGGTGGCTGCGCCAGATTGGTTTGTGGCCATGATGGGGCGACAACAATAGATGAGAGAGCAGCAAGGCCAGTGACCATGTTTGGATGTGATGGGGCGGTACCCTGGAAGGATGTATGGATGGGATGAGTGGAAGGTGGTGCTGTCAGTGAAGGCGAAGGAGATGGAAGTGGAAGGGTAGTGAGCTACTTGGTGGGAATGATGATGGATGGTTCCCCTTGTTTAGCTCTTTTAGCTCAGGTAAGGTGCTATAATTCCTATAAATCTCCCTTGTTGGGTGTAGACCTCAAGACTCAGTGGACTCTTTTAGGGGAGAATGACCCAATTCGATCCAGCTTATCCATTGTGCCCTCCTTCTAGCACCAGTTCTGTTGATGGTGTTTTTATGCACTTCACAACACAGACAGTGCGTAGGTGCATTACCCCTCTTGAAAGACAATCTTCCACAATCAAATTGCAGAACACTATCCCAAGGTCTCTCAGATGTCAGGTCATGACGAAGCTTGTAAGATATCAATTGTTTGATGGGATTTTGCTGGAATCACAAGGCGGTCTTATGTGGTCAAAGCTATAGAAGAATTGGGTCGATAAATGGAGTTTTGCAGATAGCAGTCTTGGACTCCATTGTTTCGTCAGATTTGGCTTTACAATGTGCAACGAACCTTAGCACAAGTTGTTTCTAAAAAAAAGGAAAAAGGGCGAGGAAGAAGGATGGTTCCTGGACCTGTAACTACCGATGAACAATGATCATGGAGATTCCTGCTGTGGACAATTTCCTTAAACATAATTTCAATTAATCTGAATTCTCACAATATCATGAAATCTATGCTATCTTCTACGGACTGCAAATATTCATCATTCATTCATCATGGAAATGTGAATAAAGATAAAGTTTAATGAGTAGCAATGAGATTAAAGTCTGGGCTAACTTTACATAGTCATATATGAGCAGCAAATGACCAAATGTATGGATGAGGAAAGCATACACACAACAGTAATCTTCAAAACCAAAAACACCATACTAATTCTACCAAAGTCAATCTAAGGATACTAAAATAGCAAAGTAACTTGAAGCAAAGTTCTAACTAAATGGAGAAGAATCATGAAACATGTGGAGAAACCCAAAAATACATCAAAAAAATGACTTTATTTTCTATTATATTTTCAGAAGCATGTCTTTACAACAACTCAACTCTCTAAAATGAGAGGAGGAGAGCCCTATTTATAGTTTCTAAAAAATAAAATGAGTGGCCAAGATTCGATTCTATTATGTAGCCAATATTCACTTTACAATAGGGTTTCACCTACCCCCAAATATATTACATTTATAAATTCATTCTTGTCTTTTCCTTGTTTCGTCTTCTACTGACAACACTGTAGCAATTTTGTCCTTTAGCTATTTGCCCTTTGTTGTTGCTATTCTTTGAGGAATTCTTCATTGATAATAGGGTTGCCTTCATGCTTCTTCAGTGCTGCATACTCTATGAAGTTTAGGATCAATGGCTAGAGCTTATCCATCTCCATGATGTCTGATTGCAGCACTTGATAGCTCCATTCCTGGGAATTGCTGACAAGTTTCTTCCAGTCCTCTTCATATTTGCATGCACTATGCCTAAAAAGCTCTGACTGCATGAAGGCACGGGCTGCAAAACTTATGAAGTCCATGGTGACTTCAACTGACATCCCATCCATGATTTTCAATAAATGGGGCTTTATGTTCTCAAGGTTGATCTCGGCTGTGGGCAGCTCATATCCAATTATCAATTTGATGTATCGAGAGCACTCTTCTCTAGAATCCCTAGCCCATTCGATGTCTGGTGCTATTTGCTCAATGATCTGCTTGAGCCTTTTCCTCCTATGATTGAAATCTCATTTCCAGACATCTACTAACCAGTGATAATCGTTCTTGAAGGCTAGGTGCTTCTCCCAAACCTCACCCAACAATGTGAGTATGGCCTCTATCTTTGGATAGGTTGCCTCATACTTCCTTGGGAACTCCTCACAAATCTGCCTTGTACCCTCAAGGGTCCTTTGCACTTCGAGGAACTTATTTGCTCTCCGGACAACCAAATTGATGCCCGTGTTTCCCATGTCAAAGACCTGCCGAAACTAGTTTTCCATAGTCTTGTCTAAGTTTCTTCTCTTTTCCAACTTATTAATCTACTCTTGGGACAGTAGCTGAGGTGGGGCAGATGAAATTGTAGGCTGCTCATCTGGGGATGACCACTGCTGAATGTAGGCCGTTAGATCGGCCACTTGCTCCTTGAGCTCCTCCTTTGAAATCTTATCCTGCTGTATAAGGTGTACCACTGTGGCGACCAACTCCTGAAGGTGATCGACCTTCTGTTCTCTCGTGGCCACTCCCAAGTCGATGGTGGAGATGTTATAAACTATACCCTGTTCTCCAACCACTGGTGTTGCTATCTGCACCGTCCTTGATCTTGAGACATCCATGGTTACCTTCGATCTAACCTTTGGTTTTTTCTCCTTATTTTTGGTGCTTACTTGTGCTCTGGCCATAATGGCTTCCAGCCTTGCCTTGGGATCCTTCTAGGTGGGATTCTTCTATTTCAGCTGCCTTTGCAGCCACTCAGGTACTTGGGGATCCTCCTTAGGTGGTTCACTTTGACTCCTGCTATCTTTCTTCTCAAGCTCGATGATTCTAACAACAAGAGCCTTCTCTTTAGTCCTCACATCTTCCTTCTCATCAGAGTCCTGTTGAAGGGTTTTATGTTTAGTGGGGGATTTAGTATGTAACTGCTCTTTGGGTGGATCTTCCTTTTCAGCATCCCTCTCTTCTTCATTCTGGTTATATCCATGCTCTTTGGGGTTCTCCCCCTACTCGTCCTCATGGAGGGATGCTTCCTTGTCATGCTCTAGAGTCTGGTCTTGCTTCCCTCTGTATTTTGAGTAGTAATCTCTTCTTTTGTTATGAGTCAGTCTTCAGCTTCCTTATCTTCAATCTCCTTGAGCTGCTTCCCCCATTCTACATTGAGCTTAGGATCATTTGATTCTCTTATAAATTTAGCATTCAGCTCTTCGCTACTCTCATTGAAGGACTCATAATCCACCTCATTGATTTCCAGGCACCCGAACAGTGGATGTTAGTGGTACTCAAATTCCTCATCCTCTGGCCTCGTTGCACCCTCTACATGCTATCATTCAAGCTTGTCTGATATTTGCATTATCGCCTTCATCCTTGGTGGTTCAGTAGAGGGAAGGGGAACTGGAGCAGAGGCCATAGCTTGGGCTATTGTAGCCTGAACCACCAGATTAGTGAGCATCCCTGAGAGCTCGGATGGCACATTTTGCATATATTTCATGAAAGACTCAGGAAGACCAATGAAAAGCATTGTAACAACTAAAGCAAAGGGGAGGGAAGGAGACATAGAAGAAGAGGAGATGGATGAGGTTGTGGTAGATGATGAGTCCACGAGAATGATCTGCAAGATTGGAGGAGTGGCAGCAAGGTGGAAAGAGATGTCCACCGCAGGCGGGGAGGAAATGGAAGCGGCAAGCGAAGCATGCGAGGCGGGAGTAGTAGCAACAACAGGAGCGACTGAAGTAGGCGGTGACCTTGGTGAGTTGGATCCTTCTTCTCTAATCCCAAGGGGTGGACCCTATGGAATCATAGTCGCCTTCGTGCCTCCAGTTGTGTTTCTCTTCTTCTTGGAAGGCTCTGGCTCAGAAGACTTGCAGGCATAGACCTTTGGTTTAGGCAGTTTCTCACTGGGCTCCTTCCTCTTCATGGTCCTGATAGATGGTGGCATGTTAGATGTCTCCCCAGTTGTGGAAGAATCTGCTCCTCCATCGGAGCCACTTGGTTCACTCTCCAGTCCCTTGAATGTCAAGGTGACTCTTTGTTGTTTTAGTCGAGCCACCTGTTGGTCAATCCATGCTCTTGTTCAAATCTCAATGGGCCTAGTGAGTATGTTTATGTCATCAAGCTCTAGTTCATTCTAGTTAATTGTAGGCAATGGAAAATTGGTGACGACATCGTATCCTGGATCGGTCACCATGTCTTCATCTTGCTCGAGCTGGTCAGGAACCGGGCACAGGTTGATCCTTCGCACATAGATGGCCATCATGCACATGTAGTGCCTCAACTGCACCTCAATATCTTCTTTGCAATTGGCCCAAAAGTCCTCGATGTTGTGGAGATTGGCATACTCTCATCCTAGCACCTTCTTGATGTGTCCATACGGGTCCATTCGAGGCTGAGTTGTATGTTGACGGAAGTTGTACTTAGCAAACTCCCTTTCTGAATACCCCGCACACTAGGAGGTATGAATCTTGTACATTCCTTGGCCGAGCCCAATGGGGTAAGACAGGCCTACCAAATGCTTATTGCTTAGGATTCTATGAATATATCGTAGCTACTGGGTTAGCTCCAATAGAATGATCCGGTCATTGGGGTACCGGGGCAGCTTATTTGGTCTTTCCATGAATCCCTCGGCATAGATGTATGTGAACTTCAGGAATTCTATGTAAAGGAAGGCATACTATTTGAGGAGAGCTCTGGCACTATGAGAAACTCTTCTTTGAAAGTTGCCCCCGAGGGATCGAATGATGTAGGTGATGAATGCATCATTCACCTAACAGTAATCTCTCTTGAAATTTTTGAACTGTAGTTGAGTGTATTTATCGTAAGGCTTGAGTTCCACCCCTAATGGATCACTGGATACCATCGTCAATCCTTGATAATGCCGCCAATCAACGAGGGAATATACTAAGTAGGAGGTCATGAAGAACTTGGAGGTCTTCTTCATGGTTGTAAATTGCTCATGGAAGCAATCATTGATTATCTCTCCCCAATAGAAGGCATTCCCCTTGCCGCCGAGAATCTCCTCTATGAAATAGAACATCCATTCTTGGAAGAAGGCCACCGTAGGAAGGCCCATCACTTGGCTCAACAAAGTTACAGGGTCATGGTAATCCTCGAAGAAGTTGCTACGGAAAAGCTCCTGAGGAACCTTGTTGGCGCTACCCCACTTATCCTTTAACCAATACTGATTGTTGACCTTCTTGCACCCCAAGGGATCCTGCTCCCAAAGTTCCTTGCACTCCCCCATGGTGGGGGTCTCCATGCTCTCATAGGCAAGAATGTGGAATGTTGCTGTTATACCCAATGAGGATATGTCTGCAAGGATATTTCCTTCCCGGTCCACTATAGTTTGGGTCTCTTCCTGATATGCTTCTACACATTCCATTACCAGTTCTGGGGCCACTAAGGCCAGCAGGAAGCCTGCATCTTTGGCAATTCTGCTTTTCTTTATCAATTTTGCATTCTTTATCTTGGGGTTCGTCCTGACCCTTTGTATGAATTCGTTAACATCAACCTGGCCGATGTTGGTATCTGTGATATCTCTCCAGAGAGAGGTGACTCTGGATTGTATGGGGACCCCTTGGAACTTGTACTTCATCAAGTCCCTGTCCTCCTTACCTCAAGTAGTCTTAGCTATTCCTTTCCCTTTTTCCTTGGAGGCACCGAAAGTTTCTACACCAGATTCCATAAATCCTGCACAAAAAATGAGAATCAGTAGCAGTAAACATGATGAAACAGTCCTGGACAAGTCTCTGCACACCAAAATTAGCTCTGTAATCATTATTCATATTCAATAAGCATATAACAATTGATAATTCATCGTTATAAGGCAATGCAGAGAAATCGGGTTTCCAGGGCTGGAATTCCCTTTGGCAGAATGCCGTTTGAAAGGGCAAATTGAAGATGGAATTTCCAAAGGCATTTCTAGGTGTTGGATTAGAACATTAAAAGGTTGGCATGAAGGAAGAGCTGATTTTAGCAAGTGGGTCGAAATCCATTTTGGATTTGGAGGTCATTTGATCCTTCATTAGGGAGTTCAGGCATCAGATGTAGGACGACCATTGGAAATGGCACAGGGGAGGTGGAAATCTAGGTCTCAGAATCTAGGCCTCGGATTGCCATCATCGGGAAGTGGTTGAGGATCAGCCATTGGAAATGGCAAAATGGAAGCGGAAGTCTGGGGAAGGAAATTCGGAGGATAGTCTCCGGAGACAGTCAGATGACTCGAGACAGCCAGGCGGTGAACATAGCATCAGGACCCAGAGGTCGGGACGCTGTCCCAAATTCGCCATTAAAACGGTGCCAGTGGAACAAAATCCTTAGAGGGGAATTTCGGTGGTCAGAATTCGAAAGAACCTCGAGAAAGAGTACTTGAATTTGGTTTTGGCAGATAGCGGACCAGGGTCTGGGAGTCAAGAAGATGTCCCAGGACAGCCGTTTGGAATGGTGAATGAGACACGGAACTCCAAGGATGGAATTTCGAAGGTCGGGATCCAGAGTGAATTTCGGGAAAGGTTCCACCTGGAAGTTGGAACATATTTTCGCAGCTGGGAACTTGGGTTTGGAAAGCTGCTAGGGGAAGGCTGTCGAAATGGCGAAGTCGGCACAAAATTTTGAGGATTGAATCTTGAGGCTGCTTTGATCTTCGAGTGGTTCTTTCAATTTTCTAAGTCTCCAGACGGACTTTGAGTGTCTGGGGTCTGGAGGTCGGGAAGGCGCTTGGGTGAGGCCATGTAAAACGACGACGACGCAATGGAATCCCGTGAGGGGAAGTCTAGAGGTCGAAGTCTGAAGTGGGTTCGGTCGCAGAGAATTTTGAAGTGAGTTTGCGGATGGCGGTGGGAAAGTCTAGGCCCAGAGGACATCAGCGAATGTTTGAAAGAATGGTCGCGGAGAGGTGAAGTCCCGGATTGAATTTGGGCCATTTAAACAATTGATTTTTTACATTTTTAAAATGTGGGGTTTTAGCGGAGGACCTTCACCTACCAGATTTTAATATGGTTTTTGCATTTTACATCATTTAAGGCTTGAAAATGACAGAATGAAGAACAAGGGTGTGGACGACGGGCATACCTCAAGATCCCGAAGATGGTTTCTGATGGCTGCGCGAAAAAAGTTGGAAAACAAAGCTCGGATTCAGAGGCTGGAAATGCCGGATGCGTTGGAGCTCAAATTCAAAATTCTTTCACTTGATCGGATGAAAATGACAGGGAGAAAATCAAAATTTATAGCCATACCTACCATTAATGCAGCATTCAATTCCTTCGTACAGTGGTAGGTGGAGTTGGTAAGCTCAAATTCGCAGTTGACAGCGGGAGGTTACGAGTTCGGTGGTCGGGAAGACGTCTCGCCATGGCCGTTGGAAACGACAAAGCTCAAGAGGAAATCCAAAGGGGGAAACTCAGCTTCTAGGGTACGGGATCCGGAAAGGTGTCAGATGCCAGGTGCTGGAAACAACAAACTCAGAACGAAAATATGGAATGGGAAATCCGGAAGGGGAAACCCGAGGGTCTGGGTCCAAAAGGAGTCATAGACACTAGAAAGAGCATTCTGACAAGGAAAACCCGAATCGACCCCAGACTTAGCATTTTTTAAAGGGGTGATTTTGGGTCAAGCTTAAAATATGGCATTGGGGAATGTGCTGACCCTTTAGAACACAAAATTGGGCATGCAAAATGAGGCAAAGCAAAAAGGGACCGACAATCAAATGAGGGAAGAGAGGGTCCCTATTCCGAATGGGGGATGTGTGCAAAAGGCACAATAGTCTCCAGGCGAGCTATCTCATCTCATAAAGAACCCATTGCCAATAAGCAAGGCCACCTGTGCCAATGTGGGTAAAATGAATTTATGCCCTGCCATACCGCTAGACAACAAGATCATCAATATCAAGGACAATTGGGGTGACATTTGGATGGAGCACTGGGATCTGCTCCCATGCCCAGATGTGTAATAAAGTAACTTTAGCCATAAGGGCCCGACTATCCAAGTATGCAAACTCATGCAAATCTCTGTATAGGGAGGCCAGCAATACTAGTCCCCAAGCAAAGCACTCTTGACAAACGCACATCCATTGCCATGCTAGTCCCCAGCCTAGACTAAAGTACCAGCCCCGTCGATCAGGTGCCATGAGACCTGAAATAATAGCATCAACAATCAATCTATAGATGCATGCTCTACGTTGGTATCGCTCTAGATCAATCTGTCCATCGGAAAGGATAAGCTCATCAACGCCCATGATGTCAAAGTAAGCATCCCTACCCTCCTTTTTCTCCATGGATAGGCAATCAAAGAATGCCTTAGACATCCTCAAGAGTAATGGTAGCCTCACCGGTAGGAAGATGGAAGGAAGAAGTCATTGTACCATCGCTCAGCCAAAGCTGTCATCATACCCAAATATGTCCGAACTAGAGGGACATAGGAAATGAACCAGAGACCAAGAATACCAAGTTGCTCTTGAAGATATACATGCATACCCTGTAATTTGTGGAGCACTGACCATCTGTCCTCCCTTGAATGAAGTATATCAAGCTCCTCCTACACAAGGGAAACCACTGTGTCAAGTCTCGTAAAAAAATCTGCCTCTCACATCTGATTTTCACATTTGAAACAACAAATGCGGCGCTATTTGCAAATGCACGACAGACTTTGATAAACCTAATTTCTAAACTATGTCGCGCTGTGCTATTTGTGCATGTGGACAACTTTGACCCTAGAGACCCTAAATTCCTAATTGTGTTGTGGCGCTCTTTACATATGCGGTCCAATATAGGACCGCGTGGCACCGACCGAGCACTTTCAGCGGCACTATATAGTGCTGCTCAACCTAAATTTGATTTGAACCCTAGGTTATGCATGAAAAATGAGAAATTAAAAGTTAGGATGGGGGTACATACCACAGGTCCTACAACGACTGGACAATGATGTACTCGTACTCTCTCTGACACGTGCCTGGGAAGTTGTCGTTGCACCATCTCGATCAAGGATCAAAGCTCATAATGCAAAAAATATAAAGGAGAAAGGTGCAAATGTATTGAAAGTGACCCCTTAAGGTCTATTTAACCCTGTGAATTAGGGTTTTTTGACCTAATTTAGCCATCTAGCTAGGGTTTTGGTCTCCCGATCCTATTTTTGTCCAACCGAGGACCATTTCACATCTTTTTTGATGTTCTAACATGTTTTATGGCATCCTGGGACATTTTTGGACCTGTCGAGCACCTTGTCCTCTTCTTTTTGTGAGATCATCCAAAAAATCAAAATTTTCATCCGATCTCTTGAGGGGGCAATATACTAGCATAATCCTTCCATTGGGGCAACGGTGGGGCATCTGAAAAAATTAAGAAAAATTTGAACTTTGATCACAGCAGTTTATTCTTTGAATCAATGCAACAAGTACATTACTTCAAGGAGGGGCAAAATGTAGACATGGAAAATGTACAAATTCGATTTGACACACTTGATCCTGACTACTAACGACATTTCTTCCTGAATCACACTCTCAACTTATCATCACCTTATGTGTCTTAATTAGATAAATCATTATTTATCTAATTAGGTCTTTCCCCCCTGTTGATTGAATTAATCAATTTAATTTAATTAACCCTAAAATCCCTTTTAATTAAATAATTCATTTTATTTGATTAAATCCTTAAATTCCTCTTATTAAATTGAATAAATTGAACATTATCCCCTTTAGTTAAATAAATCAAAAACATTTATTTAATTAATCTTTCTCCTCAATTCTTGATTTAAATCAACTCATAAATTTGAGTCAAAATTGTCAAATCACCTAATCACTCATTAAATTAATCAAATCTTGATTAAGTTAATCTCAATAACTAAAATCCTCTAGAGAATGCAACTTGCACAATAAATCAATTAATTTGATTTATTTAATTGCCTATTTTATCTCAACAAGAAATAAGGAAGGAATATTCCCTCAAGTTTGAATTCAAAAATCCAAGTGGATGGGTACTTCCAACAAGGCATTCAATCCTCTTACATGTCCTTGTGAATTGAGCCAAGTGGCATTTATTTCATTCCTTTTTCCCTCTCACATGTCATTTCCTCAATTTCAAATTCCACCTAATTGCATTTATTGGCACTTTGGCCAAAATGTGTACAACCTTCAACCATTCACATCTTGACAAGTGGCACTTGGGCATTGGATGTTGAATGATCCCTCATTGCTCGATTTCACTCTCTCTTCCATTTTGGAAATCTATAAATGAAAGTTTCTTCCTTTCATTCAACATCTACAATCTCATGCAAAGTTACTCTCTCCACAACGAGAGCTAATTTTTCCCATTTCTCTCCAAAGTATTCATAATTTTCATGATTTCATAGCTAGGTTATCCTAAAATATCATTAAGGAGATTTGATCATCCACAGATCATCAACATTGCAACAAAGGAGTTGGGAAAGGGCCAATTTCAACACATCAATTGGCACCAATTCCCCCATGGGATCAAGAGTTTTCTTTGCTTAGATAGATTTGATTTGGTTTATTGCATTTTTTTTCATTTTCCTTTCTATTTAAGCTTTGAAAATGGATTTCATGGGGAATCCTTGTTTTACCTTGCATATTGAGCTAATAATTTGTTTGTTTGTTGTATTTGTGTAGGTATGAAACTAGGGTTCACAGGTCCTATGTGTATATTTTTAGCATCAATAATTCCATCATTGCTAATGTTCTTGTTTTGGGACCAATACTTGTTCTAGTCATTAGGAGCACTTTGGACATATGGATTTTTATTTGGAATTTTGATGTCACCTTTGTCAATGAGGGCCTTTTCATGTATGATACCATTTTCTACTAGTTCAGAAAAGGAGGTGCAACAATGTATTCTTAGGTCATTTCTCAATTTTGAATTAAGATTTTCTAGGAATATGGTGACCTTTTTCTTTTCAAGTATTTCCACCAGACATTGGCTAGCTAGACTCATCTATCTTTGGAAGAAGGTGATAAATTTATCTCCTTTGTCTTGTGTAGTGTGACATAAGGTTGCTATTATGATTTCATTGTCGATGTTAAAGGTGAAATGCTCAACAAGTTCACCCAATGACCTTATGTCATATGGAAATTGAGAAAACCATTCAAGTGCTATTCCAATAAGGCTTCATGGAAAAGGTCTCATGAGATATGTGGGGTCATATGCAATGTCTATACACATTGTGGAAAATTCCCTTATGTGTTTAAAAGGATTACACCTTCCATTATACTTAGGAAAGTTTGGTATGACATATACATGTAGGAAGGGTGGCATGTGTAAGATTTTGTCAAGGGAAATAGACATAAATATTTTGTTGAATAGGTCTTTTTCCTAGACATTGTCATATTGTCCATTTGTTATTGAATGGCTTTCATTTGTGTTTGCAAAAAATCCACTTGTGTCAATAATGTGTTGGCCATATTGTTGGGGTCTATGTAAGTGTTTTGGATTCCAACATGAGGTGAAATTGTTTGGTTGAGTGCATAAATGTGTGATGGAATTGGTTTGGAATAAGAGAGGATGTTTTTTGGTTTGATGTTGGCTGGTTGGGAATGTGAATGTTATGCAAATGATTGTGTTGTTTTCCAAATTGTATGAGAGGCATAGGTCTCATTTTTGAAACCCCTATTTTTGGTATGGCACTAGCGGTATTGATGTGTGATGTGGCATTTGTCATTTTTATGTTAACTTTGGGCCTTTTTCTTGTGCTATGGATGCCGAGTGGATTTGATGATGATGCCCCTATGGTAAATTTAAGACCTTGTGTCATGTTTGATGTGCCCAGGGGTGATGTGTGGACTATTGTCATGGCTTGGGTAGATCCCGCAAATGCTATGGATGTGTTTACTTGAGGAATGTAGCCACTAGAGACTATTGTGTTGTTTCCTTGGGTAGATGAAGCTTGCAATGCATGGATATCAAATCTAGGAGATAATGTGGCACATTTTGTTAATAGATTTGCTAAATATCACTGAGGGTCTTGTGCCAAATATTCATCTACAAAAGAGGAAAATTTTGGGTCTTGAGCAACAACCTCTATGTCTTCAACTAGAACTTGTCCTTTGTGGTCTCTAGTGACAAATTTTTCCAATAAGGTTTTGTGAGGTCTTGAAGTCACTTGTAAGGAGTTTGCAAAAGGATTGACAAAGTCTTGTGGGTCAGCCATATTGTCTCTTTGTTTTCTTTTTTACCGTGTAATATTTTCTCAAAAGGGGTAATGCAAATGATATGGAAATGACCTAAGTCTATGCTTTTTGGATTTTGTAAATCGGGTATGCCTAAAAGCAATGTAACTATTTTTTTGGTCTTTTGGAATAAGGGATGCAATGTGAAAATATTGTCTAATGAAGATGCTAAATGTCTAAAGTAAGGAGTCAATGATTTCTAATGTCCAATTATGCTATGGAAGCATTCTAAATGCAAGGTGTAAACTCTATAGGTTATCAACTTTAAGGAGATTTTAAGAAAAAGGTTTACTAACCATCCAAAGTTTTACCAATGCTTCAATTTTGATTTGTCAAAGGACCTTTGTGTGACCAAGTAAAATGACCAAGACAAAGTGATCTTCCCAAACTAGACTTGTGAGTTGGGAAAAGATTCAACCAAAATGACAAAGACTCAAAAGTGTGAGAAATGACTTGGTCCAATGACAATTTTTCTTGAAGCAATGGTTTAATAAAGTATGGAAATTTGGCCTATTTTGAAAATCTATAAAAGGTAATGTCCTTAAGAGTCCAACTAATCTAAAAATGATTATGAACCCTAAGACGTAACTACAATTTGCAAATGGTATGCCTATTTTTCAAGACCAGATGATCAACTAAAGGATGAAATGGTCAATGGTTTGAGAAAATATTTTAGTTTTTTGTTCAGAGATCACTATTAAAGAGATAATCAGAGGTAGATTTTAAGTTTTGGTTTCAGACTGTGACGGTAATTTTTTTTCTGAGTTTTAGGCAGTTGTGGTTTAACACAATCGAATGTGGTTTTTCCATAATGACAGTTGTGGTTCAAAACAATCAATTGCACCTTTTTTGTTCAATGAACTTGTAGTTCAAAATAGTTAATTATGGATTTTTGTATGATAGTTGTGGCTTTTAATAGGCAATCACGACTTATAGAGTTTGCAATTGCAGGTTAGAGTGAACAAAATATGGGTTTCCACAATTTTGTCAAGTTTAAAAATTTGTTTTGGTCTGATTGTAAGTTTCTAGATTTCAGAGGTGTTTTGTTTGTTCAACAATAACTCAAACACACTATCTTGTCATGGGTTATTTGATACCAATATTTTGAAAACAAGAAAAAATCCTAGTGGAAAATTTTTATATACTTGTTATAGCTCACTGAAATACCCGGATCAGTGTTGGACACTTTTCCTTCTCAAGAGAAGATAGCTTAGAAGTTTTGGTAGCATAGGCTCCCCCTTATAGTGCACTCACTTCTTGGGCTCATGAACTTCAAATTCACAAGTAATCACTTCTTGGGAATTTGATATCTCTACTCAAGGGAATTAGTAGTGAGTAATCTTCGGGCATGTTACTGTACCCTGCACTATACCAAGCAACGGTTGAAGGGATATGCTTTCTAGAAAAAGAGGTGTTTAGTAAGGGCTTCCAGTTCAGGGGGTGCAGTGGTATACTCCTTGTGAGAGGTCTCCCAACCCTTAGAACAAGGGTTTATGTATCATAAAGATACTAGAGGAGAGATAACATGCACCACTTCCCATTGATTGCAAACTTTCCTCATAATCACATATTTTTATAGTGGTTTGGAAGGACTTGGCTTTAGCCCATTACTTCTTGGGTTGTTCCCTTGGGATGAGTACTTTTTCCCACCAAGTTAGGCCCTCTAAAGTTAATAACAATTTCTCTTGCACCCAGGATCGCACAAGTACACAAGGGGAGAGGATAATTTTGTTATTAAATTTGGGATCTAATCTAAATAGAAGCATGCAAAAGCACCAAAAACAACAAGCAATTATTCATTTTAGGCACCAAACAAAATGTACTCTATGCTAATATAGACAATTGATTTTAAATTCAAGCCTTTGACAAACGTCCTATATCAATTTTCATTATTAATTTCAATAAGTCTTGAAAAAATGAGGGGAAAAGTTGTCACATGTTTCCAACATAATATCAGTAACCAAAAACCCTAGTCTACTAAACCAAAAATGCAAAAAACTAAAAATTACTTGTAGAAATTAAAAACAAACCCTCAATAGACAATTGCATCATGGAATCTACAAATGCGGCTCACAGTAATGATCAAATGTGGTTTAGGAACAATGACTGTGACTCATGGATTGTCGATTACGATTCATGACAGTAGATGTGGCTCAAGTTTTTAATGGTTATGGTGAATGGGGATGGAGAATGTGGTGAAACCTAATATGACCCAACCCTAGGGTTAAACTGATAAAAAATCTTAAATATCCTAGATTGAATGGAAAAAACTCGAGATTAAAGAAAATTTAATTATTCCCTAATGAAAAGAAACTACATCACTCCACAGGGGATTGTGTCACTCTGGCTTGGTGATTACATTGAACCGTAACCTGCAAAGCAAATAAAATCATATGAAATTTGTAGAATCTTTGTCCAAATATCAGGTTCACCAAATGCAGCAAGGGAAAATTCCAAGTTAGCAGTATAAAACATAATCAAACTAAACCCCAAGCTAATAATGAAGAACAATGGAATCTAAAACATAAACACATGAAAGATCTTACCAAACCCTTATGCATTCCATGAATCACCTCATTACACTCCTCCATTTTTCTATAATATAATAAATTCCCTCATATTTTTGTTGGGTACACAAGTATGACCTAAAGACAATGGCAATAGAAAAATATTGAAGATTTCTACAATGTCTAAAAATTCTAATATTTTTGACAGATCCAAAAATGACAACGATAAAGCCTTTTTATAGGCAAAAATGATTTTGAATGAAAGGCTAGGATTGAAAGACAAATAATCGATGGTCAAGATTAAAAGATAAGGCATGGACTAAATGGTTGGGACTAAATAAGAAAATATGAATGCCCAAGATTAAATTAAAAAACAAATAATCAATGGTAAAGATTAGTCGAGACAAGGAGGGATAAGGATGGAATGTAGAAGATAAGATCATCATAGAAAAAGCTATGAGTTAGAGAGAAAATCAAATCTTTTTCCATTTAAGTGACCAATGACTAATTAGATAATAAAGATATTATCTAATTATTGAAGATTGTGATAAGAGAAGAATCATCATTTTGAATTAAATAAATATTTTAATTCAAAAATAAAGATATGGAATCTAATTAAATAAATAAAGATTTATTTAATTAAAAAGAGGAAGAAAGCCAACGAATAATTAAAAAAATAAAAAAATAATTTAATTATAGTGGAAAATGGCATAGAAATTAAATAAATCATTTATTTAATTTTAGAAAGAAGATAAGTTTAATTAGTGATGTAATTAAATATCATTTATTTAATTAATCAAAGGAGAACAAAGATAAGAATGAATTAATTAAATAATTAAAATTATTTAATTATGAAGAATGAAGATGAAAGAATTATGAATAAATTAAGGGTCGCAGGCCTAGGACAATTTTTAGTGTCTATAGGTATCTTGGCACCATGTTGTGCAAGTTTTAGGAAGTATGTCTTAGGATTTGATCCAAGTACTTTTTCCATTATCATTTACATCCTAGGATCTTAGGTGTGTTCTAAGATATCCTCTTTAGTAATTTTTGCATCACTATCATCATCTCCTATGAGTACATCTTGAGGATTAGGGGGTTGGTTTTGTTTTCGAGAAAATATTCAATGATGTTGAAGATGAATGCCAATATCATGTTGTGATAGATTGAGATCAAGTGGTGGTTGATCATTAAACGTTGGTGGTTGTGAGGGAATCTTGGTGGTTGATTTAGGGGTTGAGTAGACCAGGGGTTCATTAGGATCATCACACCATGGTGTAGGAATTGGAGTTTCAACACTAGTGGTGGTAGCTCCACTAGAGCTACTTGTGTTACTTGTCATATTATTTCTATGTTGAGACCTAGTAGTTGTCATAAACGCGCACACTAGACTTTGGAGAATGAGAGATTACAAGTTATGAAAGTGTGGTGATTCTTTAGTTTGAGGTTTTGATTTGAAAAATGATGTACAAAGAGAATGTTGGTAAACCTTTCAGACAAATGATGTTGTTTGATTGAAGTTGATCTTGGGATAGTTTGATGACAAAGTTCTCTTTTGGATTTTTCGATGTTTTAAGGAAGATATTGTTTTGGTACTAAACCCTATGATGAAGGTTTGAGTGTATTTTGAAATATTTAAGGATGATGCTAGTCTATGGACACAAATATATAACAAGGTTTGGGTGATGTTTGCTAAGTCTCAAAAGTGTTGATAAAGGATAAGTTGATTTCTACTTGAATTAGATTCGTGAGTCCAATTAAGGAAGGATAATAGTAATCTAGAAACTTAGGGAGAATATAATGTCCACTAAATTTGACAAGACCACAATATGATAAGCTAATTGGATTAAGACACTAGCAAGATGATGAGGTTTGATCATTTGTGTTTGATATGTGTCCAAAGTCCAATTTGATATTTGATCTATGATGATGATGCAAAGGATGGTGCAAAAGACTAATGATGTCTAAGGTTGATAAGAAAGTCTGATGCAAATCTAATTGATGTTTTTGTCCAAGAGGTCTATGATGAAAAACCCTAGGTAAACCAAATTTGAAAGATAGGATGACAATGTTGTAAGTATAAACTATTCGTGTAAAAGTGTAGGTATACTATGATAGGAATTCTAATAGCTTAGCACAAGATTATGACAATGTTTGAGATAAAGTTTGACAAGTTTGACCAAGTTCTTAAGTATAAAAATGTGGCATAGAAGGCAAAAGTGGTGGTTGTGTAGGCATTTGCGGTAGAATTATCAGAAAAAAGTGAGCTTCTATAGAGGTAGTTGTGACAATATTGACAAAAGAGACTCTATTTAGACACATTGATTGTTAGATGGGAGAAATTAACAATAGTGACCATATGTGAAATAGTGAGCCAATGCAATACAATAGCGACTAGATGTTTGGGAAAGTGTGAGAATATTTTGAGAAATAGCGGTAGGATTTTGAGACAAATGTGATAAGATGCATAATAACGACTCTATTTTCTAACAAGTATAACTTTTTTTTGTGTTTCAATTTTGATGACAGTTTTGGACACTTTTCAAGTTGAAAGTTAAATTAGGTGAGTGCAAGATCATGGGGTCCAAAAAGTGGCAATATGACAAAAAAGTGGCTGACGACTTTTTTTATCCAAATTTGATGAAATGAAAAGGGTTTATTGAGAAAAATGTCAGCTTTCCAAAAACATAAGATATGCCTTATTTGGAATTAAATAGATAATTACTATTGATTTTATACATACATTCTTATTAAAGTCCTAATTGATAAGTTGATTGAAAAAAATCTATAATTCTTAAATGATTTCACATTTTTTGAATATGAAAGATGCAACACATTCTATGCTTCCCATACTATAGGATAAAAAAAGAAAATTTGAATTTCATAAATTTTTGACCAAGTTATGATGGTCAGACAAACAAGTTTTAATATTTTTAAAACATTTTATTTAAAAATTCATTAATAATTATTTACTTGCAAAACAAATTACAAAAAATTGTGGCACATCTAGGCATGTGTCCTCTAATTATATTGAAAGTTTCAAATAAATATATTCTTTTTTTCTTGTACTTAGGTTGGTCAGACATAAACCTTCTTTTTATTTTCTTTTGAAAATTTAGTACTACTGCATTGAAATTTCAACTTTTCACCGAATAGATATACTTTTTTCCAAAAAAAGGAATAGTATCTTAAAAATGCATTCAATTTTCTACAAATTTTGTTCCTATATATTTTTCAAATTATGTTAATAACTTATTCAATTTTTTATGTCAAGTTTTTTTTTTTTTAAAAGGAGGGTAAAAACTTTATTGAGTCAGAACATCATTACAAACTCCGAAGAAAGAAATCACAAAGGGTCCAACAAGACAAGAATTAATTCACACCCATGAAGTGCCTCATATCCTCAGCAACCCACTCCTCAAGAACCAGGGCCATGTCATTAGGAAGATTGCCTCAATCATCCACATACCAAGAATCAGTCCTCTATGTCGCCCATCTAGCAAGCCCATCAGCCACCCTATTCCACTCCCGTGGAATATGACAAAAAATAATGGACTCCAAAGAAGAGCACATAGAACTAATCTGCTTGACAACCACAACAAGCTGCCAATTCACATCCTCCACATTTCGCTTATTCAACATATCAATAACCACCTGAGAGTCAGATTCACAAACAATCTGCCGCCAGCCAAGGCCAATCACACCTTCCATCACCATAAGAATAGCACTCGCCTCCATAAGATTATTAGTTTGCAAACCATGATACATAGAGAAGAAAAAACCACCACTCCAAGGTTGTCTCTACCAATACCACTGACTCCATCATGCCCAGGGTTACCCCTAGACAACCCATCCATATTGATTTTTAGCTCCCCCTGAGTAGGAGGACACCAAAAGCCATCACGAGCAACCCTCACATGCCCACGCCTATGATGCACTCTGCTCAAAATACTCCTATCCCCTACGATAAGACCCAAGGCATTAACAACACCCAAGTCCCTAGGATCAATCAGCATAGACAAGTCACACTTTGCAGTCAAAGTCTCCTACAGAGCCCCAAGGATTCGCCTCCACAGTTGCCCTATGAGCAGTTTTTTATCCAAGAAAATATGCCTGTTACGCTTCAACCAAATTTTCCAAACAATCAAGCTAGGACCAATGCTCCAAGAAATTTTAAGAAAATAGGTTGTGGCAGGAGAAGACCCCTGTCTCCTAAAAAATCCTCCAAAGAAGAGACATGGCAACACGGTAAGTTCCAGAGATTCCACTAGTGATGCCAAATAGCCTTAGCAAAAGAACACTGAAAAAAGAGATGTGATAAGCATTCTTCATGTTGACCACATAGAATGCACCTAGAAGGGCCCTGGAACCCACGTTTCCAAAGGTTGTCCCAAGTAAGACACTTCCCTTGGACCACAAGCCAAGAGAAAAAGTTACACTTAGGCCAAGCAAATTTATTCCAAATGTGCTTCCACCAAGAAACCTGAGAGCTCCCAAAGACCTGTTTATCCAAAACTTGATAACCAGAGGCAATCAAAAATTTTCCTTTTAAATCAGGACCCCACGCAAGCACATCACTCCCATGGAGAGAATTACAGGCATGATCCAACAAAATCTTAGCAAGCTCATGATGATCCTCCATCACACCACCAGGAGGCCAATCCAAGGGGTCCTTCCACCTGGACACAAAAATCCGACCCAATGATTGTTGAGATTTGAAGTCTGCCACATGACACCAACCTGCCTCCTCGAAAATATGGCACAAGTCTTGGAGATAGGGATGAGAGAACACAATGGGGGGATGTCCATCCTAGGAATCATGCCAGAAGAGAGCATCTCGACCCCCATTACAAATCCAAAAAATACCCTGCTTAACAAGCTTGGCACCCCGCTTGAGGGTGCTCCAGATCATAGAACCTTTCCCCTCCATATTGAATCTTACAACCTCCCTACTTTCCACCACCCCCAAATATTTGAAGGTAAGAATTTTAGCGCACCACATATGTTGTTGTGAACACCAACGCCAATACAACTTAGCAGCCAAGGCCTGCCCATTCAAATCTGTTCGTCGTAGACCAAGACCCCCCTCCTGATTTGGCCTACAAACAACATCCCACTTCACCAAGCTCCATTTTCTATGAAGAAGGTTGCCAGCCCACAAAAACTGATGAGACAATTTCTCAAAATCTTTAATAAAACTTGATGGAGCAAAAAGAACAAAGCACCTATATAGAGGGAGAGCTTGGACCACCGACTTTAGAAGAGTAACTCTGCCTGTTGAGGAAAGCCACCTGCAAGTCCAATGACTGACCAATCTTTGAAACTTGTCAAGAGTCTCTTGCAAAACCTTTTAGGGAGAGAACAAATGGCAAGAGGGATTCCAAGATAGGAAAAAGGGAGTGAACTGATCTAGAAATGAAGAATATCAACAATTCTCCTTTGGATAGCCTTAGGAGTGTGGAAGAAGTAGATGAAGGACTTTCCCTCATTAATGCACTGCCTAGAGGCTGCCAAGTAACTGTCCAACACACTACGCTAGTTAATAGGCTCCTCAATCTTCACCCTACCCATCAAGGTAGTATCATCTACAAACTGAAGATGAGACTAAGGGGGAATATCATTTCCCCAAATCCAACCCTGAAGCAAGCCGCTAGCAACCTAAGCACGAATGAGCCTTCCCAAGCCTTCCGCAAGAAGGATGAATAAGTATGGGGATAGAGGATCTCCTTGCTAGAGGCCTCTAGAAGCGCCAAACAACTGGGTGGGTTCACCATTGATGAGCACCAAAAAGGAAGACAAAGTAACACAAATCCTGGCCCAATCAATCCAACCCCCAACAAAACCAAAAGCTCCAAGAATCTTAAACAAAAAGTTCCATTTAACTCGATCATACGCTTTAGCCATGTCCAACTTGATAAACATAGATTTTTCTTTTGAGGATTCCATAGAATTGATGGTCTCAACAGCAATAACAACCCCATCCATGATTTTTCAACCAGCAACAAAACCCCCCTACTCCTCAAAGATTAACCCATCAAGCCAAGGTTTCAGCCTTTCAGTAATCAGCTTAATAATGATCTTATAAACAACATTACATAGCGCAATAGGCCTAAAAAGATCCAAATATTTAGCCCCCTCCTTCTTTGGAATAAGAGCTAAAAAAGTTGCATTCAGAGACTTCAACATTTGTTTATTCAGGAGGGATTCTTGAACAACATCTAAGAGATCTGACTTAACCATCTCCCAGAACCCCTGAAAGAAATCGACAGGAAATCCATTAGGCCCAGGGGCTTTACCTTTCTTCATATAGAACACAAGATTTTCAAGCTCCAACAAGGTAATAGGAGAAAGCAACCATTCATTCATTTCATTAGACACTAGCTGCGGGATACAATCCAGAATCCTTGCTTCATTCGCTTCCATTGGAGGTGAATCCTTAGAAAATAATGTAGATAAATACCGAATGCATTCAACAGAAATAAAAGCAGAAGAGGACAAAGTTTCCCCATCAGACAAAAAGAGAGAAGAAATAACATTACCTTGCCTCCAATCCTTAACTGAGTTGTGAAAAAATGAAGTGTTCCTATCACCAGCCTGAAGCCATTCAATACGGGATTTCTGTTTCCAAAATTTTTTTTCTCTTAATTCCCATTCCTCAACTTCTTTTGTTGCAACAACCTCTAACAAACTCAACTCTTCCGTGAGGCCTTGATCACGAATTCAATTGGTAATTAGGTCCAGATTATCCCGAGCTTTCTGTTTTTCATGAAAAAAATTACCAAAATGTTGCCTATTCCATCTTTTCAACCTGTATTTAACATACTAGAGCCTCTTTGAGAAAGAGTACATAGCAGTACCATAAGCTGGCTTCCCAAGATCCCACCAACCAGGAAGCAAATCGTGAAGAGAATCATCCCTAAGACACATGAGTTGGAACTTAAAGGTCTGTCTAACACATCGTTGAGGTACTTCAGCCACCAGCTTAATTGGCCAATGGTCAGAACCTTGACCATCCAAAATTTCAAAACTATTCATCCACCTGTCCCCCAACCAAAAGCTGGACACCAAAAATCTATCTAGTCTTTCTAAAATACAAGCATCTCCAGTTCTCCTATTATTCCAAGTAAATAGACCATTGCTCGACTTGATATCCACAAGATTCAGAGCAGAGATGTTGTCCTGGAGCAACAATGCAGAAGCCTTTAGCCTTGCAATAACACCCCGCTTCTCCACAAGCTCCATGATAGCATTAAAATCACCTCCAATGATCCAAGGATGGAAAGGAAACAAGCTACGGACTAAACGAATGTTGGACCACAAGAGTTGCTTGCCTTGCAACTCCACAGGGGCATACACATTGGATAAGAGAGCAATTTTCCCAGACATAAAACAAGAAGCCACCATAGAAAGGGAGGACTTAAAAGACACCCACCATTGGGGGCAGATCTTCCATGGGTTCCATAAACAAGCCACCCCTCCAGAAGACCCCTGGGCACCAATGCATTGGCATTCGCCATTCCTCCATATCTTAGGCAATAAATCTATCATACCCTCCATAGAGAGCTTAGTCTCTTGCAGAAAAAGAACATCAGGCAAATGACTCCTAATCAGATCCCGAACAACTTTTTGTCTAGGGCCACTGTTCAAGCCTCGTACATTCCAAGAGAGAACTATCATTTCAAGGGGCTCGAAAAATGTGAGTCCAGAGTCTTGACTAACCCTGACTCCACCAAAGTCTCCCCTATCATCTTAATCTTTTCCACATCCTTCTTCCTTCCCAACTTAGAGATTTTCTCCATCCCCCCCTTCTTGAGATCTTTCTGCAATATGCCCAACTGAGAGGATGACTTATTATTCATCTTACCCACCTTCGAACCGGCTTTCCGTAAGAGGTGAGCCTTATCCTCACTGACTTTCACTACTTCAGCACTACCACCCAACTCATCTTGAGCCCCCATCTGTCAATCTGTCACCAGGTTCAAAGTCCCATCAACATGCGAAGCCATAATCCCCTCTGAATTGAGCCTTGCTTTTAAAGGATCCTTCCTAGCCTCCTCTAAGCATGGCCCTCCCATACCCCCCTCCTATTGAGGATCATGCATTGCCCCAACTGAAGGACCATACAAATCAATATCCAAAGTCCCATGATCCAGATCTAATAATCCTGGGTTCACCTCCTGCTGACTGAGATCCTCCAACACCTTGAATCTATTGAAAGTGTCCTCCTCCTGCGTGTTCTATAGAGTCCTTTTATATCCTTTATTTCTATTTCAACCTCTAACAGGAGTAAAACCAACATCCCTACCACCAAAACCCGGAATGGGATCCTTTCCCTTATCCACTCTGGGTGGATTACTTGAAGGCTAGGAAGGATGAGCCTCCAAAGGCTTGGCCTTTGGACATCTGCACTAGAGGTGGCCATACTCATGACATAAATGACAACAAAAAGGTAGGGTCTCATAATCTAGCTACTACACCCACGAATATTCTCCTGCACTCACTTCCAAAGAGTCTGGCAATGGCTTGCTTAAGTCAATTTCCACACAAAACCGGGCAAAAGTCATTGCCTTCTTGAATTTTGTTTGCTGCGACGAACCCACAAGTTTCCCCAACCTTGAGGCTAATAAGTACAACACATCCTTATGCCAGCATTCCACCGGTAGCCTTGGAAGATGAACCCAAACAGGAACCCGATTTGGGAGCTCCTCTATCGGGTTGAAGCCAGCATGCCATGGCTTAATAAAAAAGGCCACTTGGTTGTAAAAGTATGGGCCCCCTTCAAAAACCCTATTCCGATCAGCCATGCAGTCAAAAGTAACCATGAAGTAGTTATTCGCCAAGAGGTAGATCTCCATCTCCCCTCTGGTATCCATGACCTTTGAGCCCACGTATCCAAGAATTGCAACGAGATTTTCAATCCCAAGAATTTGCAGTAAAGAGAATACCTTGAATAATAATCGATATCTTCTGCCAGCATCCCCATCGGAATGACTACATTCGGCCTCTCTTTACACATTTTGAGACACCCATTAATCTTCAGAATTTGAGGTCCTCCTACTGAACCTGTCTTGACTTTCTCAGGTTCCATCGAAAAAATATTATTATCAAAAATATTTGAATCCTGTGAGGGTTTTGAACCAAATGCGAAATGGAAATCCATTTTGGGGCAAACCCCAGAAGATTCCCCATGCAACATGGAAGAAAAAAAGCCCTAATTTGACATGCCAACCCTCGAAAGCCCCAAGAATAGAAGAAAACCAAGGGAAATGGCACCTCACAGCCCCACACCCCCTCAAAAGAGGCACACTAAATACCTCTTGTCAAGTCACCAAACACCTTCACCCCCAGCACTTAGCCCACGCACTTCGCCTCGCACCTAGCTCCACCCTCTACCTATTGCAGCCCACTTTCCAGCTCAAGACACACCCCACCAGAACACCTGGCTCCCACACATGCCACAACCACAAAGCCCAACACCTAGTCATAGCCACCAAATTCCAGAAACAAGACGAACAGGCCACGAGCAGCAAAAGATCCCCAACCACCAAACACCTTCCAACACCACACACCAAGCACTGCAAACTCCAAACCCCCTTCACACAGACAAACGCCCTCCCTCCTATCGCATAGCCAACAAGCACACAGAAACGAGCTAGGGTACGGATGCCCTAGCTCAATAGGCAGAAACCAGATCCATTCAAAAAATTCTTATGTTAAGTTTCCTAAATCCGTTTTTTGAATTTTCATTGCCACTTAAGGGCCTAGTTTGGACCCCATGATCCTACACTAACCTAGGTTTGATGTTTAAGATGATTTGATTGAAAGAGAAAGTGATACACACATCAGATAAAGTAGGCATATAATTGACTCAAAAGGGATAAGATGCTTTGCACAAACCTTCTTCCACAAGGTTCACTAAGTTTAGCTCAAATAATACACATCAGTTAGGTACAACCTAGCTAGTATTAAACTTGAACATCTCCTCACAATAGGCTTACCACCCAAAGGTTAATTCATATCCAAGGAGTGAGTGAATAGGGTATGCCAAGGTCATATACCACCTTGACACCCCTATCCTTGAAAGAGGTGAACTATAGGAAGACACCTTACACCTCAACTAGGAATCAAACATGGTAAGTAAATTCTTGGTACTATGCTACCCCGATGCACTACTATGAATCAACGTAATATACAACTCAGTCTTAGGATTTTAAATACAATGGTTTGTAGCGACTCAGAAAACACCCATGGTATAATTTCAAACATGAGACACTAAAGCCTCTAATCAACCCATGTGTGGTCTATAAACTCACATCAAAATTGACATGTGTGGTATAATTCACAAGATAGTGCTACTAAATTTCACCTTCACATCTTTATATAGCCTACTTGAACATGTGCTTTTGAGGTCTTACTCTTGAGTTCTTCATTAGGATGTGCTCAAAGGCAAGCCTCTCTACTAAAAAAAGGAAAACTTATGTCTTGATATTTCTCATCACCCAAGATCATTGAATGATGCAAGGGGAGAGGATATGTATACAAAACACCTTTGGTGACATAATTTTTTTTTGAAGTACAAGATGTTTATCATCACCTAGGATCATCAAATGATGCAATGGGAGAGGATACATATCCGACTTGCCAAGCACGAAAAAAATTGTTTTTATGCACAAAAGTAAATGTTTTCTATTCTATGAAAATTGAAAACACAATGCTTGAATAAATTGATTCTTTGACAAGGGGTTGCAAGAAAAATGTTAGTATTTTGAAATGAATAACCTTCGACCATTTGAAAACCTACAAAACAAGTTGGATTAGTATTTTATAAACTTGTCTTCACCCCATGAAAATGTTGCACAATTAGGTTAGATAAAACTTAAAACAACAACAAATAGCCACTAGTTAGGGTTAAGAAAATCGTAAATCCAAAAGAGATTGAATAAAAAAATAGGAAGTAGGGAAAAAGATAGGCATATCTCTATTACCTACAATAGTGACCTTCCTCTGAGATAGGTGTGGTCATATTCTTGCAAATGTGACTCTGTTATGATATAGTCACTGAACTGTAGTCTGATGAACCAAAAAATGCAAGTTAAACCCCAAAAAACATAAAAAAATAATAGCAATCATTTGATGCAATAGTAACCAGGTAAAAGTACAAAGTTGTGTCATGCTTTCGGCCAATTTATTAGCACAAGTGAATTTAAGAATTTCTAACTAAATATCAATTTAAGTCAAATATATGATCTTGTAAGATTCATTATAACCAAGTTAGATATGTCTACAACTTTTCCAACTAAAATTGTTGTCTAAATGCATATGTAGCACCATTTTGAGACCAATTTACCAAAAAATAGATTTATTTAAAAAAAAAATATTTCTAAAACTTCTACTCATGTAAATAATTTGTTTTTTTAAATATAAAAATACCCTTTTGTAGATCCATAAGTGCACTTTTCAAAGAGATATATATTAATAATTTAATTATTATTTATATTTTCTTTTTCATTCTTACTAAAATTAGGTTATCAACATAAAATATTAAATTGATTACCATGTCAAGGAAAAATAGTAAAACTTATTTTAAAAAATTGAAAAAAATGATGCACTAGATAAAAGAATCTATATCAAGATGGTATATATTTATTTTTTCATTTTAGATAAATAGATAATATGAAAGTTGACGTCAAATGGAAACAACTATTTAATACACTCACATTTTTATATTTATTTAAAAATATATATTTATTAAAATTGGAAAAAAAAATCCATGCACTAAAGTTTCAAGTTATAAATACACACAAAAAAATGTAGGAAAAATAATTAAAATTACTATATGAAGATTGGCATCTCATGTAACTTCAAATTTTAGTATTTTTTCAGTAACTAAATTATAGTGCCAATTTATGAAAAACTATATTCAAATATTTTTTTAATGTTTTTAAAAAAATACAATTCATAAAATATACTAAAAAATAAATATTTAATTAGTTTACATCATTTCAAAATTTAAAACATATTTATCAATTTTTAGTGATTCAAGTTTAAAATTTTGATCAGTGTTGACCATTTCCTTTAAAAACTGTGACACAACTTTGTACTTTTACCCAATCATCTTTTTGCAAGAGTGACCATCTTTTGAGGCAACCATGATCATCTTTTGTGCAAGAGTGGCCATATTTTGAGGTTGTCGTGACCATGTTGCAATAGAAATTGTCCTCTGTGCAAGAGTGACTATCTTCTGAGGCAACCACGGTCCTATCACCTACAAGACTAAAAACACTATCAAAATTGTAAAACTTGAGAAAGCAGTTGCAATCTGATTAACAATAGCGACCCTGTTCAGAGGCATACATGTCTAGATTCCTGAACAAGAGAAAATCTATGCACAATCACCCCTATTTCTGACAGTCACATTCTAGAAACCTACAACTAACCAAAAACTTGATAAAAATGTTAAATCAGGGATGTGGGTCCCACCAAGCATGCCATTTTATATAAGGAGTAAAAGTGGAATGGGATAAACAATCAATAATTCAATCAAAAAACTCTAAACAAGAGATCAAACCCACTTACCAATGAGATCCAATTGTAAATCAAGCCATGAAATCAAACTATAATGTTAGCATAATCAAACATAATTGAAATCAAAAGAAGAACAATCTCACCATCCCATTGTTGGAGAGCTTGGTGTTGTATGGTGTTGGATTTCTAAAACACTTGAAGCCTCCATGATTACTAATAAAAGCTTGATTGAATGTGATGTAGAGATGGCCTAGATGCTATAAATGCTCTTAATTGCTCAAGAATCAATTTGACATGACTTAACTATGAAAATTCTAGGTGATGAATGTGAAGGATGGAAGGTGATTTTATAGATTTTAGGAAATTAGATTAAGGGCCAAGATTGAGATTCAATGCCCACAAAGAAGGTTTGACACTGATCCTCAACACCCACAAATGAGAGTGAATCAAGGAAGACCAATGGATGTGATTAGTTTGAACTCAAAATATCTCCACCATTTTAGGAAAATGGTTAGGATATTTTAGATCACGGGTGGAGATTAGATTTCAAGATCAAGGGCTAGAAATGGTTGAGACAAGTTAAGTCAAGACATTTTGAGGAAAATTATGATAATTAAATAATTAAAAATTATTTAATCATGGGTGCTAGGAATGCTTTTCTTTAAAAAATAATATTCCATTGGAGGAAAAAGATTAGATGTGGGATAATTAAATAATTAGAATTATTTAACTATATGGGATTCGAAGAAATATTAGATGAGACTTATTAAATAATTAAAATTATTTAACTAGGGGATGAAGGAGAAAAATAGTAATGAAATAGTGAATTAACTAAACAATTCAAAATTATTTAATTAATAGAGAGAAAATAGGGTTAAATGATGGAAATAATGTGAAAAGGGGATCAATGATGCAAATTATGTTAAATGATGCTAAATGCAATAATGGTAATGAAAAATATTCCAATGATCTAGAAAAATATAGTTTTAGTATATGCGATATGTGTTAGTCATTTTTACATGTCTACAATAATACCAAAATAATACTACCAAAAACTAGAATTTAAAACCCTAGGGCTTCCTGTGTACATCTTTCTTCTCTTGGTTATGTAATTATTCCTCTCTCTTCAAAAATATTATCCTCTCTTAAAAATAAACACTAAGGCAGATATACCCATGGCAAGAAAGCATGCAAGTTGTTAGATGGTCATGACATACAACAAAACCCTCACCGTGAGCTTCTCTAATGACCAAAATATAAGAGGCTTCTACAACATGACTTGACCATAGAGAGGTGTACAAGAAAATTCCTTTGATCACATCTATACCTAATAATTAATGATTTGTAGGTTTAAGTACAATAAATGAGTGTAAATACCAAAAAATCCATTGAAATCGTGTCTTGAAGGTGTTGCCTAATAAAAAAATAGAGTTGCAAATAATGAATGGGGCATGGATGCTATTATTTCCCCAAAAATCATTCCAAAATGTGCCAAAATGTGTATGTAAATCTGAACAATGATATAATATTTAAACAATGATATGCTTCTACATTTCGAATGTTAACGTCCAAACCTACAAAACAAGTTAGCCTAAAAAACCAAAATGAGAAGTCAGTGATATGTTAGTGATTAGATGAAATCAAAAAATAAAAAGCACATGTCAAAATTTAAAGCACGTGTGAGGTTGTTTGGTTCAATTTTATCCAACTTTGAAAGCTAATTCATTTTATCCTTTCACTATGTGTTGAGAAACATTTTTAGAAAATTAGATTATAACATCAACTTGAGATAATGACAAATTTCTCAAATTTTGATCAATTTTGAAATCGTAAGATGTTTTAGAAAGATAAACTGAGATCTTTAAAACCCAACAACATTTCTACAAGATTAATCATATAGAATTTATTAAAAATGAAAGAAAATAATGCATTTAAGAGATTAAACTCAGAATTAAAAAAAAAACACAAGATTAAAAATTCGATATCTTTTTCAATTCTTGATGAAATTGAGTGTTGTAAAAAGCTACAGAAACATAAGACCAAGATCTAAAAAACCTAGATAGTCATTTTTTGAGCTTTAATTTTCCCAAATTTTTATGATTAAAAAGTGATAGGTTTCAAGCAAAATTCTAGTTGTAACCTGCAAAATTCCTCCAAAAAACACTCAAAACATTAAAGTTTTCCTTCCTTCTAGTGCCAAAATGTGGATGTAAATCTTAACTAAGGTAAACATGATTGTAATAATAAATTTAAAACATTGTAATTAGCTAAATCAAGTTACATTCCAAATGAAATTCTTGCAAAGTTAAACTAAGAAGCAATTAAAACTTGAAATAAATCTCAAATTGCACCAATAATCCTAATTAAGCTTAGCAAACCTCATCCCATTGGGAGATTGGTGTTGCATCAGATGTGGAATTCAATCCTTTCCCAATCCCATTTTGTTGAAATAAGCTTGTATGATGTTGAAGAAACTACTTTCAAATGGATGTGATAAAATCCAAGTGCCCTCAAAGATAGTGATAGCAATTGGAGTATGCAAATGTGTGTGAGTTTCAACAACATGAATTTTCCATGAAAATATAGATCCATTTGTCTCCAAATAGTGCTTTATTTATAAGAAAGCAAATGAAAAATGAATGGATGAGATTGATTTGACCTATCAATGGTCAAGATGAAAAAGGAGGGTGAAACATGGATCAAGGATTCTCATCAATGGATGCAAATCAAAGATCACATGGATCAAGGAAAGATCAAGGGTTAAGAATGATTCAAACTAACACACTTTCAAGACTTACACAAGAAGTCTTGTAAGTTTGTTATGAGGGAGAATATTCCTTTTTTAAATGAGTGAAAATAGAATATTATTTAGAATATTCTCATGGGTGAGGAAAATTGGATATTTAGTAAATTAAAACAAAGTTTTAATGTGAAAAATGGGAAGGAATATTCCATGGGAATATTCCCTTGCAAGTGGGAAGATTAGTTTAATTAGTAATGTGATAATTAAATAAAGTTTCAATTATGAAAATTAGGGGAATTAGGATATTCATTAAATGAATTATTTAATGAAAAGGGGGGAAGTGTTATTAATTAATTAAATAATTAAAATTATTTAATTTAAATGAGAGGATTTAAGGTGTTAAAATTGAATATTTTGATTTATCCAATTTAACAAGATGAAATGTTAGTGTGAAAGGGGTAGGAATTAACCTAATTAGATTAATCAAATTAATTAGATGAAAATAATGTGTTTAATTAAATAACTAGGTTAATTTAGTCAAATAAGCAAAGAGAGGATGGGTTTAGGATGAAATGATGTTAGTTAGCCAATGTGATCCATCGAGACATTTGTAGGTGTCTACATTTTTCCCCTCTTTGAAGCAATGTACTCATTGTATTGGTTCAAAGACTGATGTTTATTTTGATGCTAATGATGATGCAAAAGTGGATATGGATGATCTCTTTGAGATGATGACAATTCAGAAATGGATATCGATGATCTCTTTGAGATGTTGATAGACATGCTAAATTTGGTTCATTTGATTGATTGATTAATGGCATTGTTGAGGATTCACAAGAATGCAATGATTGTGTTGAATAACATGAGGATTGATAGGGAATGATATATCCCAATGATGGTTGATTTGATAGATTTGATCAAGATTTTCTAGCAAGGCTAGGAACAAAATTTATTAGCTGATTTAATATTGATATGATCAAAATATGGTTGGTTTCCCCCTCGAGAAATCAATCAGAGAATAAAGTGTTATGATCAGGCTCATGATAAGTGAAAATCAAACTTATGCTTGAGATGTTTATATTTTAGGTTTCTTTTGAGTTGAAGAGCTACAAATTTTTAGATTGTTGAGCTGAAGATGATGTTAGATGCCCCACTATACCCCAACGAAAGAGGGATTATTGGCATGCTAGCTTAGATATTTCGGAATAAGATGGATGGATTTGACCATTGATTTTGAGAGTGATTTAGAAGTCCAACAAGCCTATGATCGAGTAATACTTTATTAGATATGATTATGAGAACGATGATGAATTTTCTCATATCTTGGGATTGGGATTTTCTATCATTCTTTATTTTTGATATAACACATAGACACTATGCATCAAGGTATTAATAGCTAGGATGAAATTATATCTAGTGTAATGGACTTTGACTCTATAAATAGATATGATAGTTCTTGTTCACATCTTGACATACAAAAACATCGTTGGAATGTAGTTTAGTAGTTTATAATATATCACACCAAAGCATACACAATAGTCAACAATGTACTCCAAACAACCTCCTTACACACAACTAAGCAAGTATGCACCAAGATTATTTTACAAGAGTATCCACAAGAAGAAAAAATGGAAGATAATTATTGATGAGGATACACAACAATGCAATGATAGTGTTAAGCAACATGAGGATTGGGAAGGATATCCTGAGATGATGATGGATTGATTGGATTTGATTGATCAAGAATTTGAAGCTAGGCTTGTGACAAAATCTATTGGAATAAATTGATGTGATTTTGAAGTGCAGGGTAGATTCAACTAATATTGTTTTTTTGTATTGATGTTTAATAAAGGATAAAGATTAATAAGGAACCTCTTCTCGTTAAAATGTGCCATGGGCTAGTGATTTGGATTTTTCTTACGAATGATTTGACCAATTTTATTTAATGTTAGAATTTTTTTAGATCACAACATGAGTTATAGGATATAGCTCAAGATTTATTCCTAAAGCAAGATGTAAGTATCTACCTCCAATGTCTAGCGATGTATGGAATGATATGGGTGGATGCATAGATAAATGAATGGATTGATGGATGGGTATACAAAGGATGCCAAGGATTATCTTGTGATAGGATAACATGTTTGGATGGAATATGCCTCTTTGGACAATGCCTCATGGCTTAGATAATGTTGGTTGGGATAGAACCAATGATAGTGACCCATGTCAATATGTTTACCATAAGCAAGTGGGAAGTACATATTGAACCTTTTCCAAGATCAAGAAAAGTCAGATTGGATGAAAATGGATTGGATAATGAAGGGTTCCTAGATTTATTATGGATAAGATGGATGGAATGCAGTATTTATTATGGATGGGATGAGATGCTTCCACCTAAAATGGTGCTCATAGATGATTTATTCTACTCATGAAACCTATATTCCAATTTTTAATCATGGTACTTGTCCAAAGCGCCACCAAAGTGGTTTTCACTAGAGGACAATTTTTCTCTTGACTATTTTCTTGATTTTTTGAAAGTTTATGTTCATGTTGAATCACTTGGTGGTGCTAATGTAGACACTTCTAGTGTTGATATATATGTTGTTTCTATCATGATGTGCCATGATATCCTACTTGGAGGAGTTTATTTGTTAGGATATAGGTGCTTGAATGTAACCCCTATATTCTCTTACTTGCTTTGTCGATATCAAATTTAACCTCATCTAGATGCGTACATCATGATAAAGTGACCTTAGAGTCCTTATGATAAATATTTGGTGCCAATACAAGAGTTGGATACCATGGATGGCGAAGTGGATGGTGGAATATGTTGAGGGATATGAGATGTAAATGGATTGGTCGATAGTTTGGAATCTTTGATTCTCCATACTTGGGATTATGAGCGATGATGGGTGGATATGGAGATTCAATTGGGACCATCTTCTTGATATACCTTGTAGGTCATTCTTGAAGCTTTCTTTTGTATCGATGGGCAGTTTTTATGGATACATTTACCTTTTTGACTTTGCCCCATAGTTTCTTTGACTAATGGAGTTTGATAGGGATGATTTTCTTTATTTTTCTTTGGTGTCCATTTGAATTTTTCTTGTCCATTTTTATTTTCCGATTCTTTTGCTTCAATAATTTTCTCTTTTCTTTGATATAGACCTCTTTCTTGTGGTTGGTCCCAATTAAGGGGTGGAATGATGTATGGATGATGATTCATGAATGGTTGGAGTGTTGGTAGCTATCTCATCATGAGGACTCTTTGTGCTCCCCAAGTTAGTGTTTGTGGTAGATATTAAAGTTGACCCTAGTATTATGGGAGTATTACTAACATGCTTTGATTCTACTGCTAGCAAACCATTTCCTTTTTGTTCAAGATGTTTTAGATTTGTTGATTTTCAATAATTCTTGATATCTTCATACTCATTTTCTTCAATATGTATGGATGATGTGTTTGATTTTGATGCTTCTTCAAAAGGTGTTGATGCTTTACAATCCATATAGGAATATTTCTTATGATCTATTTCTGCTTGCTCTTCAAAGGATGTTTTTGATTCAGCATCCATGTAGAGGTATTCTTCATGATAATTTTTTGATATTTCTATGGATTCTTCTATGCCTTGATCATGTGTAAATATATTAAGAGTAGGAGACTCTTGTTCCTTGGCAATGATATCAAGATTATGAGACTCTTTTTTTCAATGAAGATCATCTACATGTCCATTAGGAGTAAGCATCACATGGGTAGATGGAGGAGTATGTGATATATGGATATGATCATTATTTGTGACATCTTGTATGGATTTGATAATACCCATTAGATCATGGTAGTATCTTGGAGATATGGATCCTTGATCTTGACTTAGTGTGGTGTTATCTTTAATATGCTTTGGTTCATGTTCTTGAAATGGATTAATTTCAAAGGATGAATTATTTGAAAAGTGTTCTTGAATGTATTCATTATGCATGCGTTGTGGCACAATATCATCTTGATCTTTGAGTGGATTTGGATCAAGTGTTGAGTTGAGGATTACTTCAATATCTGCAACCATGAGGTCAAAGGATGTCAATATGTCTTGGAAATGACCATTGCTAGACTTCGGTGAAAGATGTTGATCATTATTTGGAATAAATTCTTGAGATATGTCCCCTAACTCATTAGATAATGTAGAGGAATCATCAACATGATCATTTTTGGATGGATCTTGAACTTTATCTTCAACGATTGTGGTAGAAACCTTGTCAATGTCTTCAACCATAAGATGAAATGATGTTAAGATTTCTTGAAATCGATCATTTTGACATATTGGTGAGGGATTATGATGAAGCGTATCTTGAGGTATGTTGATTTTATCATTGGATGAGCTAGAGACCTTGTCAACATGATCATTGGCGGATGGATCTTGAATTTTATCCTCAAAAATGGTGGTGGGATATTGTCAATGTTTTCAATCATAGGATTAAATGATGTTAACACTTCTTGAAATGGATCATTATTGGATATTTTCGATGGGTTTTGATCACGATTAAAATTTGACTCGTGATTTATGTTGATTTGATCATTGTATGTGGTAGAAACATCTTCAAGGTGCTCATTGATGGATAGATCTTGATCCTTGTTTTCAACAATTGTGGTGAGAGATTGTCACTACTATAATTAATGGTTGAATCTTGATCATTCTCCTCAATAGTTATTTTTCCTTGATCAAGAATGTCTTGGATGAGATCTTTGAGTTTGATACAATATGATGTGTCATGACCTTTTGTGCTATGGTATTCACAATAAGTATTATCATCATCCCATGGGAAATTGATTCTAGAAGATTGATAAGTCTAGCATGGACTAATGTGTTAAATTTTGATTTGATTAGCTCCCCTAAAGGAGTGTATTCAGTTTGCCATCTTGTGAGATTTGTTCTTATTGAGATTGATCTAGTCATGATTCATTTGGATATTTGGTGATTAATCTTGTTGAGGTTGTTGATTTTAATTTCCAACTTCTTAATATTGAGGATTTTGTTCTTGATATGGTATATGGTTGCAGACATGACTCCATGTTTTGATGGCATGATTTAACCAATGGGGGAGTGTGTCAATTTTTGGGTGGAGATGTCTCTTGGTGATATGAATCAACGAATTTGGTAAGTATAGCAATTTTATTTTGTATAATCTGATCTTGGTTTTGATTTTGATACCCTTGATATAGTTGATTTGGTTGTTGGTCAAGCATATTTGGAATATAAACTTGTGGTATTTGTATAGGATCATGCACAAATTGATTTTGGACAATGTTATGATTTGGGATGATGTTTAGATTTTTCATTATAGGTTGGAATTGAACATTGTTATGGTTGGAAAACATATTGCTTTGATTTAGGTAACCTTGATTTGGATCAATATATTGAGTTTTCAACATATTGTTTGGATTTTGAACAATATTGGTGTGATTTTCAAATGTATATATCCCATAGTTTAACAAGTGTGGATTTGATATGTTCATGTTTGGTAAGTTTATATTTGGTATATTCACATTTGGCATGTATTTATTTGATGGGATAATTTTGTTTTGTTGAAGACTCATGTATTGATCATTTGGTTGATAGATTTATAGGTTTTGACTTTTATTTAAATCTACCATAGGGAAAGGTGTTCCAAAATTTAGATGGCATACTCACATTTGTTGTAGCATTGAGTTTTTTAGGATATAATGTTCCCATATATGTGAATTGTATAAATGTGAGTTTTGATAATCAATTGGTATAGTAAGGTTTTGATAGTTTGGTTGATTTAGATCACTCATGATGTATGAATCAAGTCTATATTCCATATTTTTCTTGTGTTTTGATCTCGTTGTAAAAGTGAAACTCTAAGGTGTTTTGGACCAATTATGCAATTGGATGATGAAATGGGTGAGTGATATGGGGGAGTGATCTTTGCAAATGTTTTAGGACAACACTTTTGACTATAGGTTTGATTTTTTTATGTTTGCATAAAGGATGTTAATGAATTTGTGAATATTTAAGGTAGACTGTGACCTTAAAGATAAACTAGTCCAAAAAATGATAACTAACTTAACTAAGTGCATGGAAAAGGATTCATTTCACATAAAAAATTTCTAAGTTAGGGTTTGAGTTGATAGTTTTCTAAATCCAAAGTATTAATGTGTTCAAAATTTTTCAAAGTTTGGTGAAGCTAAGGATGAAATATGATGAGGGATGGATGAAATTTTTGACCCAATGTTGACCTAGAGTGAACCTTTGTTTTGCAAGAACAAGGTAATGATAAACATGATAAAACCCTAAGGACTCAATGATTAAGGAGAAGTTATTATGAAATGTGTAGATCTGATTCATCCATGAAATAGCATAGAAAATGTCTCTTTATTGATCTATCTCGGTTGTGGTGATTCCTTAAGATACATATCCAAATATACTTTGGACTATGATGTCTAAGTTTGAAATTTAGGAATGTGGACCTTCTTTTAGGGATCTAGATTTTGCGAGAGATCATTTAGAGAAGCATAAGACTATGAAAAAGAGGATATTTATTGCCACGTAGGAAGTGGTAATATGGGCCTTCCAGACACTATCAATGTTTTCCTCTTGTTCATCTAAGATGTTTGTTGCATTTCTCCACTGGTTTGGTTCTTCCTTTGTTTCAAAAGTGAAGCTTCTCAAACTACTAATTATATTTGTTTGTTCTCCTTCTATTAGTTCAAATTTTGGTTGAATGGTAGTAGGTATGAGGTTTGGTTGTTCAACTGAGGTGATCAAATGAAAAATGGTCATGTGGGGTTCAATTTGTCAATTTATCTTGCTTAATGAGTTTCATTTTACCATAAAAACTTACCTTGCTTAAGTTCAAACTAAATGTCTATGTCAAAAACATTATTCATCTCACAAATTCCATTTTCTGAAAAGGATGAAGTTAAGGGCATAGTTAACTAGGTTTACTTTGGGAAGTATGGATTGAGATGTAAACCAAAATATTTAGAAGTCTTTAAGAATAAATCCTTAGGACAAGAATTAATATTAAGTTTTTTTCGAAGGGTATCCATACTTAGACCAAAGGATTTGACATTTTTAAAATACTTGTTCATGTTTGTTTGCAATTGTTTTAAAACCAACCAAGTGTTAAAATAACTCTGAAGCATTTATAATCTTAGATAGAGTGGGTACGTATTTCTTAGTAGGCTTACCAACCATTGGAAGAGATGATCAATCCATGAAGATAAAATGGAAAAATAGGCTATGTCAAGGAAATGTAACGTCTTGACATGCCAAGAAAAGGATTCCCTTCCCCATTTTATTTATTTCCTCAATAAAAAACTGAGCATGGTAAGTAACTTCTTGGAGCGGTGCTACTCCAATGCACTACCTTAAAATACATTTTGGAAATTAGACTTGGTTAGCCTCTACAAACAATGATTTTAATGATCATAGTCGAGATAAACTGGTGCCATACATGCGATGATTTACTCAATTAAGAGGCCTCCCAACCCTTAGAAATATCTAAGTGTTTTAATACATCACAAGGATACTAAGAGAGACATTCGTATGTATGGGAAAAACAAAACCAACTTTGTACATGAATTTAGACACAACCAAATTATTTATATAGCAGACTGAAATGAAAGAACTACTTTGGGTTGTTCCCTCTCACAATTTGGGAGGTAGGCCCTTCTAAAGGTGACACATATTTGAAGTGTAAAATGCTTTTCATCACCCAAGATTTCCAAAATATGTAAGGGGAGAGGATAAGCGCTTCCAAGAAAAAAATGCATACTTGTGTGTTTCTCTTCACCCAAGATTGCACGAAGCACAAGAGGATTGGATACACAAAACAATAATACTTAAGAAAGTCAAACACATGTTCATTTTAATCCATCATAGCAAAATGAGTTCGTTTTAAAAGAACCAATTTGAACTATGGAAGTTGTATTGTTCAATTTTAAACCAACAAGAAAAATGATGTGAGGGTTTAGTTTTAACCAATTTGAACATTCATTTTAAATCCCAAAATAAATCTAGTTTGGTCCTAAAATGTAAAATAAAGCATCATAAATGGGTTATAATTTCCCCATAAGTGTTGAAACACTTGTTACAATTATAAGATTTAAACAATGATATACTTCTTCATTTTGAATGTTAACATCCAAACCTACAAAACAAGTTAGCCTAAAAAACCAAAATGAGAAGTCGGTGATATGTTAGTGATTAGATGAAATCAAAAAATAAAAACACATGTCAAAATTTAAAGCACATGTGAGGTTTTTTGGTTCAATTTTATCCAACTTTGAAAGCTAATTCATTTTATCCTTTCACTATGTGTTGAGAAACATTTTTAGAAAATTAGATTATAACATCAACTTGAGATAATGACAAATTTCTCAAATTTTGATCAATTTTGAAATTGTAAGATGTTTTAGAAAGATAAACATGAGATCTTCAAAACCCAACAACATTTCTGCAAGATTAATCATATAGAATTTATTAAAAATGAAAGGAAATAATGCATTTAAGAGATTAAACTCAAAATTAAAAAAAAAAAAAAAGATTAAAAATTCAATATCTTTTTCAATTCTTGATGAAATTGAGTGTTGTAAAAAGCTATGGAAACATAAGACCAAGATCTTAAAAACCTAGATAGTCATTTTTTGAGCTTTAATTTTCCCAAATTTTTATGATTAAAAAGTGACAGGTTTCAAGCAAAATTCTAGGTGTAACCTGCAAAATTCCTCCAAAAAACACTCAAAACATTAAATTTTTCCCTCCTTCTAGTGCCAAAATGTGAATGTAAATCTTAACTAAGGTAAACATGATTGTAATAAGAAATTTAAAACAATGTAATTAGCTAAATAAAGTTACATTCCCAATGAAATTCTCGCAAAGTTAAACTAGGAAGCCATTAAAACTTGAAATGGAGCTCAAATTACACAAAGAATCATAATTAAACTCAACAAACCTCATCCCATTGGGGGATTTGTGCTGCATCAGATGTAAAATTCAGCCCTTTTCTGATCCCATTTTGTTAAAATAATCTTGGATGATGTTGAAGCAAATGCTCTCAAATGGATGTGATAAAATCCAATTTCTCTCAAAGATAGTGATAGCAATTGGAGTATGCAAATGTGTGTGAGTTTCAATAGCATGACTTTGCTCTAGAAATATGGATCCATTTGTCTCCAAATAGTGCTTTATTTATATGAAAGCAAATGAAAAATCAATGGATGATATTGATTTGATCTATCAATGGTCAAGATGAAAAAGGAGGGTAAAACATGGATCAAGGATTCTCATCAATGGATGAAAATAAAAGACCACACGGATCAAGGAAAGATCAAGGGCTAAGAATGATTCAAACAAACACTTTCAAAACTTGCACAAGAAGTCTTGTAAGTTTGTTATGAGGGAGAATATTCTTTTTTCAAATGAGTGAAAAGAGAATGTTCTTTGGAATATTCTTATGGGTGAGGAAAATTAGATATTTAGTAAATTAAAACTAAGTTTTAATGTACAAAGGGGGAAGGAATATTCCATGGGAATATTTCCTTTTTAGAGGAATGTGCAAAGGAGAAATATTCCCAAGGAATATTCCCTTGCAGGTGGGAAGATTAGATTAATTAGTAATTTGATAATTAAATAAAGTTTCCATTATGCAAATTAGGGGAATTAGGATATTCATTAAATAAATGATTTAATGAAAAATGGGAAATTGTAATGATATTTAATTAAATAATTAAGATTATTTAATTTAAATGAGAGGATTTAAGGTGTTAAAATTGAATATTTTGATTTATCCGATTTAACATGATGAAAGGTTAGCATGAAAGGGGTATGAATTAACCTAATTAGATTAATCATATTAATAGATGAAAATGATGTATTTAATTAAATAACCAAGTTAATCTAATCAAATAAGTGAAGAGAGGATTGGTTTTAGGATGAAATGATGTTAGTTAGCCAATGTGATCCATCAAGACATTTTTAGGTGTCTACAGGTATATTCCATGGAGTCCTTATAGAATGAGGTTTGGGTAGTTGTAGGGATAGTTGCACCTTGATGGTATTGAAGAGGGATTTGGTGTAGAAAATGGTGCCAATTGATGAAAGGGTGGTCCTCAAGAACTAGCCAAAGGTTTCACTAGTTCAAGGAGCCATCCAAATTTTCAGCTCTACTCATCATCTCCCTTTATTTATCCTTTCTTGTTCATACTTCTTAAATGTATTTCTCTTTGGTCTCACCCCTTGACTTTATCTTTTGTTCCTCCTTGACCATTGGAATTTGATTTTACCCTTTGAAAACTTCTCATGTCAAGGGCTAGATAAGAACTAGTAAATTTTTAGAGGTTACCATGGTTTCTAGAACCATGTGAAGCTTCAAAAATTCTTTACCTTTATTTCTCTTTGTTTTCCTTTGATCATTTCACTAGCCTTAGTCCTCTAGATTCATTTCCTTATTTTTCAAGGATCATGGCTTCAATGTGAACTAGGAACTTTATTAGAGATTCCCATGGTTCTTGGAACCAAGGGAAGCTCCAACAAACACTTCCCTCTTTTCTTTCTTGGCACTCAGTTGGGGGTTCAATGTGAACCATAAACCATTAGAGGTTCTGGTGGTTCCCATAACCAATGAAAGGTTCAATAATGCATGAAAAATGGCTAAAACATGGGGGAACTTACTATTTAGAGGGACAAAGATCTAGAAACTATTAGAGGTTTTGATGGTTCCAAGAATCATGTTGAAGGTTGAAAAGGTTCTTGGAACTAGTTGGAGCTTATAATTTCAATAAATTATCTATTTTTACTCCATATTTCCCTAAATTGAAATTGAAGATACCCATTTAGTCACTCTAGAAGATGGAAGCCTCATACAAGCCTCCTACTTAACCAAATTTTGGATTCTTAATTTAAGCAATTGGCTAAGAAAAGGGGAAAACATAACCAAGAACACATTTTGACATGATGATCCATATGAAATATCTCATATTGGTTATGACGATTGGAAACAAGGTCAAATACACAATTAATGAAACACAAGACAAAAATTAGACACACAAAATGAGATGCCAACATGTTATTTTATCTTTTGTTGTAACTTTCCTCTTATACAAGCTTTAGGTGTATGCACATCATCATGCAATGAAAACACCATGCATTTGAATCATTTGCAATGTTGTTTTGTCTTGGAACCAACTTTTTTTGTAGGTTAGAGGCATATTTTATTAATGGAGTTTATACCAAAACTATTTGATTCAACAGTTGAGAAGGACCTACTAACTATTAACTTTGATATTTACTTTGTTAAAATTTTGGTTGGGGTCTTTAAAAAGTTTGATAATGAGGTCTAAGGTATGAAGCTTGATGTCTCTTTAAATTAATAATTTCATTTGAGAAAATTCAAAGCATATTCTTCATATCATTCATCTCTCTTGACATTTGTGGAACTCATACTGGTGCTACTAGTGTTTGAGAGGGAGGCTAAATATACATTAACAAAGAAGGTTGATTTTTATTAGGCATTTCCTCTTATAGTGGAAATCGTAGCTCGAGGAATACCAATAAAGGAGGCCTAGGAGGTATTTTTTCATCTACCAAGTTAGAGATGCTCTAAGTGCCAAATCATATGTTGTTGGAAGTGTTTATCCTCCTAATTATTGAATCTAAATAGTAATATCTAAGTTAAAAAAATTTAGATAAAAAATAATAGCCATATCCATTGGTGGTATTGTTGTGGTTGGAACCCTCTACCAATTCCTCTAGAACAATGTATTTAAATCCATGATTGCCTCTTGTGGTGCATGATTCATGATTATCACTTGTTGTGGTAATGATGATATGTCTCCCTTTTCATTAAATGTTTTGAATAAAGTGTTTCCCAACTAATCTCATGTTCCTATGGAGTTGTATTGGAGAGATCAGTACTAATCGAGGGTTTTACCTTTAAAGGAAGTTGTTAGTAACCTTAGGGAAACATCATATATGTAGCCAAATTATTTGAGTCCTCCCTAGTGAATTTTGGATTAGTCTTGAGAGTGTTTGTTGGGATAGGATCCCATGTATCTAGTGGCATTCAATGGATCAAATGCTACTATTATTCCAATTAAAAAATTCATTATAGTAACCATTAGAAGATGTGGTGGATTGCTTGAGCTACCCTTCTTCAAGAAATAGTCACTAGGGGAGGAACCAAGAGATTGGGATTATTAGTTGAGATTGACCTTGTAGTTGGTCTTTTACTCATGCAACCTGAATTCTAATTAGGAAATCATGATTACTCATGTCCCACTAGGTGTGCCATATTTTTTTGATAATGAGTTCTATACTTGCTTCTAAACTTTCACTAATAATGGGAAGTCTTACAAACATGGGAAGTAGTTTGAAAATAACCTCAAAGATTTTAGAAGTTGGTTCTTCATAAGATCCTTTTTGAATTTTAATCTTGTGGAGAAAAGGGAAAGAAAACACTTAAAACTATATTAAAGTGATGCACCAAATGAAACTCTGATACTCATAATAAAATGACACAACATTTACTATTGAAGAATAATAATCATTTACAACATCAAAGAGAATATGTATGCATGATTTTAGACCATTTATAAATATTACACATCAAGACAAATAAGAAAGGTTATTATTTGTAATAGAGAAGAAAAATTTCAAGATAAATAAGCATACACATTATGTCACATTCTCTTCATTATTGAACTAAGAAGAAAATATCAAGGAAAATTATGAATAGTAATAAAATATTCAATTAGCCCTAAGAAGCAACCATTAAGGTCTAAAATGTCTATTTATTTTTCCTCTACCCATCAAAAAATATCCCTTCTTGATTTCATACATCTTCATTTGTATAGCCTAATGATAACTTGATATTAAATAGGTTACAAAAAAGGAATGATCTATCATTTTTCAAAGAAATATAGTCGAATATAGATCAAAAGTAGGAAATTCCTCAATCTTTGAGATGCATGATATCATTTTTTTGCATGAAATGAATCATTGAACTTGTTTCAACCATGTGCATCAAGGACTATGACTTGACTATTGTATCTTTGAGGAATACTATGAAGACACTTGTTTCATATGCAAAGCCACTGCAACTTGCTAACTCAATAATCTTCAACCAATGGTACAACATTTTTCCTTCTTTATTCTGACAATATCTTGTTGAAAGAATGCCATTGATGTTGTTGGTAACATGAGCATGAGGGATACCCACAAGGTATATTACTATGTATTGTAGTGTTATCATTGATATCAACATTGTATCTTGATATGAATAATTTTTTGCAAATCATTTTGGTTGGTTCTAACAGGTCTTGAAATGATTATGGCATATAATTTTTCAAGATGGTTTGATCTAGTGAAGCTAGTTGTGTTGGAAATTGACTATCAATTATGCTAATTTAGTGTGATAGAGCATTCATTTTTGAGCCCGCACTATTTTGCAAATGAAGTTTTCACTCTGCTCTTATAAAATTATTTTTTTGGTTGTTAGAAGTATCTGATTCCAAGGTTTCATCATGTTTTGGCTTTTATTTTAAGAGATCTAAGTAACAAAATTTTGGTTTGGTAGTTTATAGTTATTTTTTATATAGTGCATTTGAGTGGGAGAGTCTACACTTCTCCATGGATAATTTTTTGGCTTTGCACTTTTGAGGAAAAGTTGAAAAATGGAAAATGGTGTATGAATTATATTTGGTGTGAAGTTTTGAGGTCCACGTGTTCGAATGTTGATACATAGTTGAAGGGTTTTGGTATCAAGTCTTCAACGATGTTGACCTAATCAATTTGAAGGTATGCGAAGGTAAATAAGTGTTGTGGTATTATGTGAGATCTATTATAGGTCCATGTCGACCTATTTCAAGTTGTTTTGAGTTTTGAAAATTGCTGAGAAGTTTGTGTGAAAAGGATTGAAGCTAACAAGTTATGCTTTGAATATTACATCTAATTAGGCTGACCTAATCAATGTTATACTAGAAACGGATACATATGTTAGATATGTTTTAATTTTTTGAGGTGTGTGTGTGTGTGATGAATATTGTGAATTTAAGCTGTGAATGTTGAGTAGAAGATTAAAGTGATGCGAATGCAAAGAAAAGTAGAGTGTTAGATTATAATTAGATGAAGTGTGTAAAGTTTTTTTATTGAGATTCATTGGAACTGTATTTCATGCATATGATAGATGCAATTGTAATAGTTCAAAATAGGTTGTGAGCCACAATCTCTCTTCTATATTTTTCTCCATGGGAAGTGAGTCCACCCGCAATCAAAAATTCTGTAAATATACATAACCGGTTAAATATATTGTGAGCTAATCCTCACCGTGGTTTTTCCCATTTTGGGTTTTCCATGTAAAAATCTTGGTGTTCATGTGTTATGTGGTGTTTTTGATGTTTCACGATTTCTTTCTTTATTGAAATTAAATATGCTTTGGTAATTGGATTTTTAATATTTGAATGGTTTAAGAGAACACTAATGCACCCCCCTCTCAATATTTTGGGTGTTCAAAAATTGGTATCAGAGCTTGGTTCCTTGTAAGGAGCTTAACCGCTTGGGGAAGATCTTGGAGGTTGAACACATGGCTGATAAAAAAAATTCCTACTCCTCTGAAAGAGATTCCAACTGTAGGAATCATAGAAGAAGATTGCATACTTGACAAATATGTATAACTAAAAGTTTCCCTTGAAGATCTTGAAAGGACTGAAGATGAAAATAGAGATCTGAAAGAAAATGTCAAAGAAGCAGATGAATTCATCAAAAAATTGAGAGAAAATCAAGAAGTTTGGAGAAAGGATAAAGAATTCAGTGAGCAATTGAAGCAAGAAAATGAAGTCATCACTGGTCTGAAAGTGCAAGTTGAAGAAAATAAAAGAATTGAGGAATGTTTGAATGCAATGGTGAAAATTAAATTAGAGTAATGCACAAGGGTTGAACAATAAGTTGTGAATCTGAGATCAAATCGAGAGAAAGAAAGGAGTCATGAAGAAAAATTCAATATGAGTGTTACAAAGCTTGATGCAATGATTGCAAATCAGAAAGGCTCTAAAGACAAAGTTGTATTAGGGTTTGAGATATGATAAAGCTCAAAGTTAGATTAGACATCAAATATTGAAAAGAAGATTGAAGGTAAGAAGAACAATGGCAAGCAGATGCACAATAAAAAAAGACCACCAGTTAGACAACCAAATGCATAAAGTATCCATATTTGAATGTTTTTTGTCATTCTTGCAATAAATTTGAACATAAGGAAATGGAATGTAGAAGAAAAATTGAATTAGAATGTTCCATATTTCTATGATCAATGCTTTACATGCAATAAATTTGGTCATAGAGCTAGTGAATGCAAAAGTCAAATGATGAATAGCTTTAACAATGGTAGAATAGTTCAATATTTCAAAGGCTATTGTTATGCATGCTATGGATTTGGGCATAAAGCTAATCAATGCATATCTAGAATAAATGGGAGGAATATTGGTAAAAACAATATCACTTGTTACAACTACAATAGGCCTAGACATTGTTAAGTTTTGCAAAAGCAGAAACATGAGGAATGATAATCTAGTAAAGAAGAATGAACCAATAAAAAAGGTTGATCTGGTAGAAACAAAGAAGGAGATGGAAAATATTTGGAGAAGGAAGAGATGGAAGTCAAGGATGAATATGTGCCATCCTTTAGTGTAGATGTTTCCTCTAAAAACTAAGTTAAGAGCTTTGTCTTAGGGGGAGCTTCCATGAACGTCTTATATCCCCCTACCAAATAAGAGGTGTTTATGCTTAATCACAAAGATATTCAATGTAGATCAACATGATTGATCTAATGGTGAAGATTGCAAAAGAAAATATGTCAATGTGGAAGTTTGTGGAACATCAAAAGTTGATTGTGCATATAGACAAAGGCTTACCAACTTTATTGGTTAAAGAATTTAATGCAAAATTAGGTCAAATCAAAAGGATTATAAATAATTTCACTAAGGAAAACTCATTCATAATGAGCATTGAGAAGGAGTAGAGCAGCGAAGGAGTTAACAAGGTGATTTGTGATTTGGTGCATGAAAAACCCTAGTTCGAAAAGCGAAGGAAAAGGTATTTACGAATCTTGTTTACCCTAGTTTTAAAAAATCCTTGTTTGAAAGTAGTTTTAATCTATTTTTAATGGCTACACAAAGGGTAATTGAAGTTACAAATAAACCAAAACCTAAGTTTAAGAAATATCTTGCAAAATCAATAGAAGATGACTCATTAGGCACTTTTTCACATGTTCCATATGGGGTTTTTCCGATTGAGAATATTAAAATCTATATTCATGGAAAAATGGAAGAATTTGATCACACTAAGTTAGCAAATCCATGGATGAAGGAATTTATTGGAGATAATTTTTCCCTAAAATTAGAGTATCAAAAACTAGTCACAAATAAATTGGATGTATGGCAGTGGTTTCCAAATTTTTGTTTTGATAGCAAGTTAGTTAGAATGGCATTAACTAGATTCTATGACAAATTTGTTTGGACTGACATGCCTAACATGATAACAAAAAAGGTGATTAGAGAGGTTATTGGTTTATGCTCCATCGGACGCATTCCAATGTTGAAACCAGTTAAGAATGAAGTGGTAATGGAACTCACAAGTGAGCCATATTGTAATACCCCTCCATTTTTCCCTTTTGATCGAATAGTGTTATGCTCTTTTATGTTGTATTTTTTGTTAGTACCTTGACTATGGTACCCAACTGTTTTTTGTTCGCTATCTATAAAGTGACATTAATGTTATCTTTTGATGTGATGGTATTTTAATATGATGTTATCTTTATGCCATGTTTTGAATTAACATAAATTGATATTCGAATTAATGATGTTTATGCTTTGGATTATATTAATATATTAGATTTGTTAGTTAGCTACACTGTATTGGTGAAGGGGACGGTATCGCATCACTCGCGTGCGAGCGCCCTGCGATTCCATGATTTCCTCTTCACAGTGTGTTTTAATTATGACATGTTTATGTATGTGGATATACTCTTTGTTTGCAGGTTGACAGGTATAGGACATTGAATCCACCTGGTTTCACAGGTTTGAGTGGGTCCAATGCCCAATGGTATTCGATTGGGAGATAGTAGCTAAGTTTTTCGTGCCAAGTCATCACCCTAGTCATAGTGTGTTGTCAGGTGTTAGTCGGGTTGTGTTGCTTTGAATATTGTTCTCTCTCTTCAATTATTTAATTGCAAGTTGAAAAGGGAAATAAAATGGCTTTATGTATTTAAGTGGTTGATTAAATTAATCTGGTAATGATGTTAAAAATGTTATTCAATTTATTAATTAATTTAATTTAATTAATAAAAGGATTTAATCTTGGATTAAATTAATTTTATTGATTAATTAAATTGATGATGTTTAAATCATATAAGTATTTCATTGTGAAATTATGGATTTAATGTTTGAAATTGAAAATATTAAATTGGAAATTTAGAAAAAGAATTTAAATTGTTTTTTTTATAAAAGTTTGAATTCAAAAATTGAAAAAAGAGATATTTTGAGATATTTTCCATTTTCAATTTTCAGAAATTGATGAGGGTTGTTGTATGGATATTTTGAGGATTTTCCTTATTATTGGATTTTTCTTCTCAAGTTTTGGCTTAACAAGTTTTGAAATTAGAAGAGAGGAGGAATTGTGGCATTTTTGTGGGTTTTGGATTGAAGTTGTGAAAATTCGTGGAACTGAAGTTTGAAGCTGAGCACCATCTGGATCTCTTCGCAAGCTTAAGAAAAATTAGGTTCATTCAATTAATAGTTTCATTTTGAAAGGTTATACAGTTTGATTATGCTGTTGGAAATCATTTAAATTCTATTTGGGAATTGCAAGGAAAAAAACCCATGTTGAATATGATTTGCGTTTGCCAAAAACGCTGTTTAGAAATGAATTTCTTCAAAGAAATGGAAATATGACTATTATAATTCTTACCAGAATTTATTTGCCCAATTAGATTTCTGATTTGAGTATTTTTACAAAAGAAAACATATATATAAATAATTATATAAGAGTATATATGCATATATATATATTGAGGAATATATATACATATATATATATATGCATATACACATGCTGTTAAAATATTTGTTTAAAAAATGGCCTTCTGTGAGGTGTGGATTTCAAAGAAATCTGTAGGTTCTTGAAATTAAAAAAAAAATGATATTTAAAATTTTTTGGAGAGGGTTTGTTGGGGGTCGTTGGGGGCTCACCCCTCCACCGTGCCCCATGGGAGGCACGTGGGGAGGGAGCCATGCCCAATGCTCCCCACTTCCACTAGCGGTCGACGCTTACATAGTCGCCACTGTCGACGGTGGTCGGTTGTGCTAAGCACAGCTGCACCACCCATAGGGGTGGACGACTGTGCATAGCACAGTCGCCACCGCCGGGGGTCGGCTGGTAAGTCATCGCCCCACCTTAAACCGTTGCCTCCCCTATGAAAATTGTGGCTACCCACTCCAAAGGAAACGTCGGCCCTAAGCGCAACCAATCCTAAAAGCGGTGTGCGGCCCGAGACAAGCGCACGACCCTAGGGTCTTTCATTTCATTTTTTTTATAATATTATAATATATTTTAATATTTTAATGTTATATTATTATAACATTAAAATATTAATATATATAGAGTATATATACATAAGTATATAAATAGGTATCTCATAAGGATATATATTAATATATATATTATATATTTGTATTGTTAATTTTGATAAAGATGTATATATATATTCTTAAATATATATACATATATATTAGAATAATGATTTATATGATGGCAATTTTTAAAGGTAGTTGTGAAATTGTAAATTAAAGTAAAATAGTCAAAATTAGATGAGTTGGTTGTTATTTTTAAAGATGATTTATGTTGAGAAGAGAAATCATTTATTTATCATAAAAATGTTGATTTTCAAATGGCATGATTTAGATGTATTTGAGAAATTTTAAATTAATGGGTTATAGTCAAGTTGACAGTTTTACTTTTGAAATAATATGTTTGAAAATGGGAAATATTGAATTTATAAGTAATGGGTTAATAACGAAACTAATTGATTTATTTTAAAATGATTTAGTTTGCAAGGGCAAACGGGTATTTATTTTAAAGCCATATGTTCTGAGTTATAGATGAAAATGCTTATTTTATTATTTAAAGGCAATTAGGAAATTAAATATTTGATTTAAATTTCATCCTTTGCCTTGACAAGACATTAAATTTAGTTTTATTGAGGCATTATAATGTTGAATTTGGTTAAAGGAAATGGATTTAATATATCCCAAATTAGTTTATTTCATCGCAATTGTTGTATGTGATTATATCCTCAGTGTTCATGTTTGGGCAGTGGGTTAAGTGTTTTGATATGTAAGACTTCGAGAGGGCCCTAAAGGTTGGGGGTTGTCACTTTTCTATGTCAACTTGTTTGATTCCCTTGGGTAGTGCATGGTGTCTAGTCAGTGTTTACCCAGTTTCCATGAACGGGGATGTTTTGTGCCTCCTGTGAAAGGAGTGGATTATGGGATCCATGTCTCCTAGTAGAGGGGTGGCCTTGTTGTGTTTGTACCTCCAGTGTTGGAGTGAGCTCCTTTTTAGGTTTCCTCCTAGAGTTGGAGTGGCTATAATATCTAATTTTGTATGCATTGGGGTTCCCTTTGTAATTGGTTTGACTGTGTGTTGTCAAGTAGAAGAGGCTTCTATTAGGCGTCAGAGCCCAAAGAGGTAATCTGGAAACCTTCGAAGGTGGTTAATCAAGTGATAACTAAACAAATACTTAGAAGATTAGGACTAACTTCTCACTAATCAAGATAATTATGCCTCACTCATAGACACAAGGGCTCGTTTAGACTTGGGATGAGTGGGAAGGCCTGGAATGGCAAGGTCATCTATCTTGTCTATACGAAAGGTATTTGATTCTGCATGAGTGAGTATGGGGTCCGGGATTCAGTTGAGGCCACCAGGATAACTCTTTGTGGTGTCGAAGCCTATGAAGATTCCCAAAGGTAATCCCAGGATGAGCTGTGTGATGACACTTTGTCTAGGAAAGCAATTGGTACTTGTTCATTATGTGTATGGTTCTCTTAACATACTCAATCTGTTTTATATCTGGAAGTAATATGATCATGTTAGAGTTGTACTTGTGTTGTACATGTGATTAGTTGTGTCAGTTTGGTTTAGTTATAATTTAGCCTGTGTCTAGAGGTAGGTGGTCTTGGATAGGATTCCTTGTTAATATCTCCTAGCACAGGGGGTGGGCCTTTGGGTTCCACTTGGTTGGGTGGAATGCACCTAAATCTGTTGGGTTCTTTCTTCATGTTCATATGGATGAGACTTCTAGTTGGAGAGCTCGTGGGATTCAGTTTCAGTTCTTGCTTTATTTCATTTTAGTTGCTCTTGTGATTTATTACCCCTCATTTGTTATCAAGGTGGAAGTTGTAATTGTAACCTTATTTATTTGACTTGCCTCATTCGGGTAATGAGAGATGTAATCTTATTGTTTAATAGTGAATAATGAAATTGAAAGTTAGCTCTTATGCTTTGATGTATTTATCTTGTTTGGAATGTATGTGTTTAAATTATTAATTAAATGAATGGCATGGTTTAAGTTCATGTTTTTTGTTGAGGTTCTATATAACCTTTGTCTCGTAATCTTAGAGGTTGTTGGAAATGGGTAGTGAACTTGCTTGTTAATTGTAATTAAACAAAAAAAATTAGTCTGTTTAAGTAGTTAATTTCAACTTCCTCTAGGGTTGTGTGGCGAGGCGTTACACATATGATAAGAGAGCTTTAGCAATAAATCCCATCAGGAATCCAACTGTGAGGTATACAATAATATTGTTTGGGTATAAAATCTATTTCACTAACAAAGATAATTTTGTGTCTACCACTATAATTAATGTGGCATATGAGATGGTTGAAAAAGGAATGGACTATGATCTTTATGAGTTGCTAAGGAAACAAATGATGGAAAATCTAAAGCAAACAAAAGAAAAGAAATATGCATTTAAATATGGTACTTTAGTTATGTGCTTACTATTCTATTTTCTAAAAGAAATCCCCAAAACCAAAGGAGTGAAATGGTTGCAAGGAAGACTAATTGCTCACCAGATTAGAGACTTTATGAACAGTCTTGGTGATGGGAATGCACAAGAGGAGGTACTTTCTACCTTTTTTGTAGTTTTTCAAAAAAGAATGCATGAAAGAGACAGGGTTCCAAGGAAAATGGTAGAGAAATATAAAAATGATATCATATTTCTAGTTAATACTGATGAATGCAACATGGAGGAAATTGAACCAAGGACAATGTGGATCCCTACATTGGGATATGACGTTAATGAACAAAACATTTCTGGTTTAGCTAATTTTTTTTTAAAAGTGCAAAGGATACAACCAAGGAAAGACATGGAGCTTATGAATAAAATTACATGCAGGTGCACATGGAGCATAAGAAACTAGTAATGCAGAAGGTCTGAAAGATGGTTGAATAGATTGCAAAGGAACAAATGCAATATGCAAGGGAAAACGCTAAGGGAGAATCTAGTGTTGTAGGAGGATCTAGAAGTACAAGAAGATCTAGTAGGATAGCTACCACCCCTCCTATTCGTAAGTCCTCTGGAACTAGGAAACCTATTGGAGAGAAAAGGAAAACAATTGTTAGTCCTCTAGTGAAGGAGAAATCCCCTCTGGTTGTGCATATGACAAGGACATAAAAGAAGAAGGCTACTCCAGTAGCACCACATGCTTCCCCTACAAAGAAGCAACAAAAGAAAAAGGTAGTAAGCGAAAATATTGCAAGTGTCAATGTAGCAACAAAAGAAGAGGAGATGGATGAAGAAGGACCACAGCTGGTCCAAAAAAGGAGAAGTGATGCTTCACAAGGTGAAGCCAATGCTAAAAGAATAATATTTGACATTATTGACATATATAGTGAAGAGGAAATTGAAGAAGGAAAGAAGAAATTTTTTGTTCATATGAGGGAAAAAAAGAAAGAAGCCACCAATAAGGCTTCTTCAGAAAAGAAGAAGAGTGCATAAAAGAATTTAGACAAGAGAAAAGAACAAAAAAAAATAGAACCGGTAAGGCCTCACTCTCTTATGAAATTAGAATCATTAGTCAATAGCATTTGTAGAATGAGATGTTAGGAGAGATTACAGATTTGTACAAAGAAGCAGATGAGGTGGATAAGGCCACCATTGTTGAGGCAATTATCAAGTATATTTTTTCCTTGAGGTTGACATGAGAAACATAAAGAAACAAATACCTAGAGATTTATGGAATGTTTTATAGAGAGAAGGAAAGAGGTTGTAGATGAAGAATCAAGGCTAAGAGAAGAAGCATTGGAGAGAATTAGTTCACCTCTCTCTGAGGAAAAAAAATCCACTTTGGTCATAGTATTAAGTAAGGAACTCTAAACTAAGAAAAGAGTGAAAAACCTTATGGGTAAAGATCAAAATTATCTTGAAAGACTCGGGAAGGAAAGAATTGAAAAAGTACAAGAGATGACACAAAAATTGGGAATGACACTAGAGAATAAAGAAGAAGTGAATGTGGAGACCCCTACTCTAGAACAAAATATTGAAGGAGATGTGTAGATAGATGATGCTTAACATGAGCATGATGCAAATGATGATGCTAGAAGGATAATACACCTCTAGAACTGAAAGACATGATAGAAAGGAATGTTGAGGAAGTAGTGATTAGAGAATAAATTGAAAAGAAATATAATCCTGCTCTAATACCAGAAGAAAACATTACAACATTTATGATGATGATGAAGGTGCATATGGAGATGCACAAATAGAAGATGAAAAACCAACAAACTCTAGAAATACTGAAGGAAAGGACTCAAAAGGAAAGTCTATGGATATTATGAAGCCTTTTGGTGAATCCTCTAGCTCCTTTGAAGATTCCTTGAAGAATCTACTAGGCATACAATTGAATTTCCAACCTATTGTTTCATATCAATTGCTACGACTATCAATGCAACAGGGTAATGTAGATATATACAAGATCTCTCCCCTCCACAAGCTACAATTGGGAGATATATTTCATGCATCTTCTTGAAAGGAGATCATAGAGACTCACTAGAAGAGTGAAGACTTAATGGAGGAAGTAGTCAAAGTATTATAGGAGGTCATACCTAGAGTAAACATTGATACATCTCTCTCTAGTATGGAAAACTTAAATCTTTCAATTGATTCCTTTAAATAATATGCATCTAGAATTAAGGGTGAAGTAGAAAAAGAGGTAGAGAAGAGATTAATTGATAAGAAGATAATGGAAGTCATAGAGAAGTGTAAACTTTCACACAATTTTAAAAAAAAATGATAAATAATGATAAAATTTGTGTGGATGAAGTGAAGGCCTTGTTCCAATATTGCATGAAGCAGCTTGGTGCCACACAAAATATAAAAAGTGAGATGGACTCTATTGATTCCCAGATAAATAAAGCCTCTTGTGCATATGATACGACATTGGACTTGACTAGAAACAAAAGGAACACTATTGAAGATATGCATAAGAAGTTTTTCCAACTGCAAGCATAAAGGGAAAATGGAATCTTACCATTTGGATAAATAATGGACTTGGTGAATGAAAATTTTATACCTATATCAAGTGCCCTTCTGAGTGACAATATGGCTATGCAGATGAATCTAGTACTTGGAAATCTAGCAGAAGGAGCTAAAGATATATTAATGGAGCTTCAAACACAATGCAAATTACTTGGGCCATCATTGAAGACATGGGAAGATGGGAAGCAAGATTGGAAAACCCATCTGCAAAAGTTGTAGGCATCAACCTCCTCTGGTTGACATATTTCTTATCTTTTATGCATTTCAGTTTTTTAGTTTTTAGATTCTTTATAAATATGTGAAGCATATAGAGTAGTTTGCAATACATATTTTTGGTTCTTCACTCTGATATATGACTCAAGGGATTCAATTCTATCTTTCCAGTTTGTATATAGGCACATATTTCTTAGGGGGAGATTCAGTGAATGTCAAAACAGTTGGTATATGCACCCTTTTCCCTTGATGTCAAAGGGGGAGAATGGTTTGGAGAATTATGAAGATATTTTTTGGTATCTTGCTATCAATGATAAAGGCGGATATTGTTGGAAGAATTTCACCGATGCTATTGTTGGTAACATGAGCACGAGGGATACACACAAGGTATATTACTATGTGTTGTAGTATTATCATTGTTGTCAATATTGTATCTTGATATTAAGAATTTTTTGTAGATCATTTTGGTTGGTTCTAACAGATCTTGAAATTATTATGGTACACAATTTTTCAAGATGGCTTGATCCAGTGAAGTTAGTTGTGTTAGAAATTGACTAAGTGTCAATTATGCTAATTTAGTGTGACAAAGCATTCATTTTTGGGTCTACACTAGTTCATAAATGAGGTTTTCACTTTACTCTTCTAACATTAATTTTTTAGTTGTTAGAAGTTTTTGATTCTAGGATTCCATCATGTTTTGGCTTTTGGTTTGAGAGATCTAATTAAAAAAAAATTAGTGTGGCAGTTTATAGTTATTTTTTGTATAGTGCATTTGAGTGAGAGAGTCTACACTTATCTATGGATAAGTTTTTGTCTTTGCACTTTTGAGGATAAGTTAATAGATGGAAATAGTGTATGAATTCTAGTTGGCATCAAGTTTTGAGGTCCACATGTCCGAATGTGGATACATAGTTGAAGGATTTTGGTATTAGGTCTTCAATGGTGCTGACCTAATCAATTTGAAGGTATGTGAAGGTTAAATAAGTGTTATGGTCTTATGTGGGATCTATTATAGGTCCATGCCAATCTATTTTAAGTTTTTTTGAGTTTTGAACAATGGTGCGAAGTGTGTGTGAAAAGGATTGAAGCTAACAAGTTATGCTTTGAATATTACATCTAATTAGGCCAACCTAATCAATGTTATGATAGAACCAGATATATATGTTAGATATTTTTTGGTTTTTTGAGGTGCGTGTGTGTGCGTGTGATCAGTATTGCAAATGTCCTACATGTGAATATTATTAGAGCAATATGAATTTAAGTTTTGAATGTTGAGTAGAAGATTAAAGTGATGTGAATGCAAAGGAAAGTAGAGTGTTAGATCAAAATTAGATGAAGTGTGTTGATGCAGAGTTAGGAGGATTCAACAACATATCTCACAATCCTTCAAAATTAATCGAAATCAATCTTTGTATAACAAATTCTATTATTCATTCTATGTCACATTGGAAACATAACCATGGTAGCCCAAAAGAAAACTATTTCATTTTTCCCAAAACTGCAAATCCTAGACAGGGTTCAGACCTGCCCTCACTAAAATGATCATAACTTATTCAAATATTAATGAAATTTGATGAGACTTGAATAAAATGAAATTATATTCATATAGAAACAACATAAATTTGTTTTTAGACCCAAAATATATACTTTAAAATCCGTACCATCACATTCTTTCAGATTGTAAATTCTGCACAATACTGTTAAAATAGGCAGTCTCACCAAAATAATCATATCTTCCACAAAACTCAATAAAATTGAATGAGACAAAAAGATTTGGAAACTAGAAACAAATATATTTCCATCCATATATGATACTCCATTATTTTGGTGCATACCAGGCCGTAAAAATCACAACTTCAACCTGGAAACAATGTAGAAATCATAAAATGCACACCAAACTTGAGGTTGCCATTCATCAAACTTCACAAATAATGTCTCCAACCTCCCAATTCGAGTTTTGGAGGGTGTAATTATACATTTACAACCAAAACCAACTATTTTCAACCACCTTTTAGTTAGTTTTTTGACAAAACACCTTAATGACACTTTTGACAAGTTGTTTGACAACTTTCTTGAGCAACTTTTACAATTTTTACAATATGAAACAACTTTAAACATTATTTGACAAATGACTTCAAATATTACTTCCTAAGACTCAAACACCTATAAAATGGTTTTATAAACCTTATTATAAGACCCAATACATAAAATAGAGCAACTATTTACAAATGGCCTCATGGAGTCAAGAAATCAAACAAGTGCTCCTGCACCAAACTCCCGAGGGCAAAAGAATTCAAGCCCCTTTGAATTGCATTCTTCTTGATCTTCCAATTCCTTTGCAATTTTTCCTTTGTCTTTTCAACCTGAAAATTATTCTTTTTCCAAAGCATTAGTAACATAATGAAATGAAACAAACTTTCTACCATAATACCTCCATCATTCATCAATCCTTTGCAAACCTCTATGACTAATTCATCCATGATCATTCCCTTAATCAACTCAACGTCTTCAAGTCCTAAAATCAGGTTTCTTATCTCAATGATACATTCACCTTCTTGCCTTGGAATGTCTGCAACAACTTTAAATTCTTCATCTTCATGCTTAGGAACATCTTTGTCTTCATCTAGGAATTCTTCATGTGCATCTTCATATGCTTCTTCTTCCTCTTTCATCTTCTCATTTCTTCTTCTTTTCACAATCTTCTTTATAGGCCAAACCATCTTCCTTTTCAATTTCAAATTCCAACTTGTCTCTTGTTTCATCATTTGTTCTATCCTCTTCATAGATTCTTGGAACTCTTTATCCAACCTCTTCATTTCTTGCTTCAACTCAGCAATTTCCCTATCCATCTTTGCTTGTCTTTTTCTCTTCTTTCTCTCCTCCTCTGCCTGCAAATGCCTTCTCAAGTTCTCCATCTTTTATAGATGGTCTCAGAAAGTATCTCCTTGCTCACAACTCACTTTTCTCTCTACCTTCTCAATGGCAGCAATCAGGTTCTCACATAACCTGCAACCAACCAAAACACAACTACAAAACCACAATACCAAAACCAATTTCTTTCTCAGCCCAGACCTTTTGGGCTCTGATACCAATCTGATGCAGAGTTAGGAGGATTCAACAACATATCTCACAATCCTTCAAAATTAATCGAAATCAATCTTTGTATAACAAATTCTATTATTCATTCTATGTCACATTGGAAACATAACCATGGTAGCCCAAAAGAAAACTATTTCATTTTTCCCAAAACTGCAAATCCTAGACAGGGTTCAGACCTGCCCTCACTAAAATGATCATAACTTATTCAAATATTAATGAAATTTGATGAGACTTGAATAAAATGAAATTATATTCATATAGAAACAACATAAATTTGGTTTTAGACCCAAAATATATACTTTAAAATCCGTACCATCACATTCTTTCAGACTGTAAATTCTGCACAATACTGTTAAAATAGGCAGTCTCACCAAAATAATCATATCTTCCACAAAACTCAATAAAATTGAATGAGACAAAAAGATTTGGAAACTAGAAACAAATATATTTCCATCCATATATGATACTCCATTATTTTGGTGCATACCAGGCCGTAAAAATCACAACTTCAACCTGGAAACAATGTAGAAATCATAAAATGCACACCAAACTTGAGGTTGCCATTCATCAAACTTCACAAATAATGTCTCCAACCTCCCAATTCGAGTTTTGGAGGGTGTAATTATACATTTACAACCAAAACCAACTATTTTCAACCACCTTTTAGTTAGTTTTTTGAAAAAACACCTTAATGACACTTTTGACAAGTTGTTTGACAACTTTCTTGAGCAACTTTTACAATTTTTACAATATGAAACAACTTTAAACATTATTTGACAAATGACTTCAAATATTACTTCCTAAGACTCAAACACCTATAAAATGGTTTTATAAACCTTATTATAAGACCCAATACATAAAATAGAGCAACTATTTACAAATGGCCTCATGGAGTCAAGAAATCAAACAAGTGCTCCTGCACCATGTGTAAAGTTAATTTATTGAGCTTCATTGGAACTATATTTCATGTGTATGATATATGTAATTATAATAGTTCAAAATAGGTTGTGAGCCACAATCTCTCTTCTATTTTTTTCTCTATGGGAAATGAGTCCACCTACAACGAGCAATTCTATAAATATACTATAACCTGTTATAATATATTGTGAGCTAATCCTCACCATGGTTTTTCCCATTTTGAGTTTTCCATGTAAAAATCTTGGTGTTAATGTGTTATGTGGTGTTGTTGATGTTTCATATTTTCTTTCTTTATTGCAGTTGAATATGCTTTGGTAATTGGATTTTTAATATTTGAATGGTTTAAGAGAATATTGATTCACCCCACCTCTTAGTATTCTAGGTGTTCAACATATCTCTCCAATGTACGAGCCATTAGATTTATCATACTAATGATTGATGATCAAGAGTCTTTGGCTTCTATAGTAAAAATGGGCCCATTATTCCAGCTTAGCAATAAATATATAACGACACAAAAATGAATAATTTGTTAGAATATTTAGTTTGAAATGCAATGTTGGGGTGCCATATGTCTCTTTGGTGACTTTTCCTCACATGAAACCAAACCCACTAGCTTGTAGAGTTGTCACTGGAAACTGATGGCACACAAACTTCTATCTTTTTATGCTTACTTTTTCATGTAAGTGCATCAAGACAACACCTTTCCCATAAAGGATCCTCACTCAATTTTCCTTTTGTCATTTTCATTGGGCCCACTTGTTGAATTTTTTTAGCATTTTCACCAATAGCATAATATTTTGAAGCTATCAGTCCTGTATTTCATTTTTTCACCATGGTGACACATGGAGACTCCTTGAAAAAACTCACAACTTTATATGTTAATAATGATCGGACTCACAAAACATTTGAGTCATATTTTTAGCCAATGGTGTAATATTTTAAAACCACCAAGATCTCAAGGTCTAAACATTATGAAACCGTACGATATGGCATATCATTGTTACAAAAGGTTGATATATGGTACCTCCACTACTCAAAATTCATAGGTTTAACCTTGTAGAAACAAGTTGAAATGATGGATCATAGCTTGATTCAAATGAAAGAAAAATGCGGAGCAAAGATCTAAAAATAATTCAAAGGCTATATTTTACTCTATAATGTTATATTATTTAGTTTTTTGAGTATTTACATTTTAAAGTGGGTTGTACTTGAATTATATCCTTAGATTAGATTATAGTTGTGACTTTGTCTCTATGATTTCAAATTTAATTAAATAGTTTCTCAGACAAACTCTTTTTTAAGATGACAGTTATTTATCAACCAATACTCCAATAGTTTTAAATTATGTATATAGGTTTTATTATTTAAAGGGATCACCCTAGATAATTGAAATAATATTTAATCAAAAATATTTACAACACAATTACATATAAATTATTAATATTTTCATATTTAAAAATAAAATACTTTTCCTACATTAACGAAGCTCTCTCTATTGCGCACACCTTCTGCATTTTCAAATTTATGCATTGTTTGATCAACCATGGAAAAGTTGGGTGGGTGGCCCTAGTGGGTGTCCCTTTCCAAGATTTTTTCCTCTATGTCAGGGGTAATTTATGGAACTTTGACTCTTGGTGTTGGCTCCTCAGGGTCTAAAACTAAAATGAATTGCACTTTATCTCGTGATGATGGAACTGGTCACCTTCTTCACTCGGATAAATATCCTTTGGAGAAAGTGAATTCAGATTTATATGTGGTCAAATTGGTGGGAAAAGTTATCCAAAAGGATTTTTTTTTCTCATGATGCCTCTAAAGCCTGTTGTGTTGTGGATGGTTTGGAGGTGTGTATTTCAGACGATATTATGGATGAGTCCATAGCAAATCTTTGAATTTCATTTGTAGGAAATTTTTATCCTCCAGGCCTAATATTAGCCAAGTACATAAATGGATGGACTCTATTTGGACCCTTAAAGGATAGGTTAATATTAGTGCTATGTCAAATGACCTCTTCCTTTCTAGCTTTTTGTAATCGAGATGACTTAATTTATGTTCTAGTGAGAGGTCCTTGGGCTTATGACAAGAACTTAAAAAATTTCCTTTATTTGTGTAAATGGAAACTTTTTCTAGACCCATATACTAATTTGGGCTCAACTTCTCCAATGTGGGTTAGGCTCCCTGCCCCCCTTGAATTTTGGAACTAAAAGGTGTTTTAGGTTATCAACAATTCTTTTGGTAGTCTCGTTGTGGTAAAAAAAGTTACTTCCCAGAAGTCTAGGCTTGTCTTTGCTAGAATATATGTGACTGTGGTTGTTAATAGATTACCCTCTTCCTCTATTACTCTAAAACCTGAATTTGGTTCTTGGAATATGAAAAAGCAAGGATTTTTTGTCATCTTTTTGATAAATTTGGGAATCTTAGCAATTCTTGTGAGAAGCAATATTTCCAAAAGGATAAATTAGTCAACATGGTTGCTCCCCCCTCTTCCTATGAGATGTAAGGTGGGTCCCCTATATCTGGTAATATCTCCCCTAAGTTTAAAGGGCTTGGAGTGCTTGAACCAAATGAGAGGTTGATTGTTGAAAAAGAAAAAAAATATGGAGAAATTATAATGAAAGATACTATGTTGGTCTCTCCTCCTCAACTCAAGATTCAAGATCCTATGGTTGATACAGATGGGATGGGTGGTGCTCCACTTCAGTCCCCTAGAAGTAAAAATTAGATATTGGAAAGAATCTATGCATTTCTCTTGATAAAGAAGATTCAACATTTGAGGATGTCTTTCATATTAAAATGAAATATTCGCTTGCCATTTTGGGTTTCAAAAAGTTAGTTCCTCATTTATCCTTAAATACCGAGGAAAATGATGACTCTTGGACTCAAGTGAATGGAAAATCTAAAAATAAGAAGAAAGTGGATGTTGGAAATGATTCAAAATTAGGTAGAACCAACAACAAGGATTTCATAACTAGAGAAGCGTCAAGAGATAAAGCCTCTGGAAAATAGAGAATCCTCGAGGGTCTCTCTAATCTTGCTAAATCAAAGAAATAATTTGGGGAGGTTTCTCCCCTCTAGTCAATATTATGTTTTAATATTGGCTTCTTTTATTTTTTCCAATGAAAATATTGTCCTGAATACCAGAGGACTGAATAGTCCTAAAAAACAACATATTATGAAGTTATCAATAATAGATTTGAAAATTGGTATTATCTTAATTTAGGAAACAAAAAAATGCAACAAGATGCCTTTGAAAAATGTTTAATTTTTTTGGCATATGGTGGAGTACTGTATCAGTGATGCTAAGGGAGTTTTAGGGGGACTTTCTACCCTTTAGAACATGGATATATTTATTGGCTCCAAAGGATTCAGTAATAGGAACTACATAGAAACTATCTTGGAAGATGGACAGAATGGTTGGAGGTGGAACCTTCTCAACATTTATGCTCCTAATACTAGGGTTTCCAAGAATCATTTGTGGAACTCCTTGTCAGTGCTTTTGTCTAACAACCATTTGGTGAAGCTAATGCTTGTTGGGGATTTTAACATTGTTGAATAATCAAGATATTGAGAGGGGGGGTGAATCAGTATCTTCTCAAACTCATTGAACAAACACCATCAATTATTCTAATGTAGATAACATAAGGATAAGCAAGAGAAATAACATAACATGAAACCACACAACACATAAACACCAAAATTTTACGTGGAAAACCCAATGAGGGAAAAACCACGGTGATGATTAGCTCACTATATATAGTTGTTCCAAAACTAAATACAAAAGAGGCTCACTACCAAATACAAAACCTCACTACTCACAAGTAGGACTCACTGTCCAAATAAGGAGGTTCACTGCCTACAAAAGGATTACAGTAACAAAATGGCTTACAACCAAAATATGAACTGATGGAGTTACACCTCAAGTGCAGATTCAGTTCCTTTGATGCTTAGGGAATTCACATGCCAATAAAATAATATTCGCTCTTCTGCACATTCACATACTACTCGTAGTTCACACATAAAATTTTCACTTCTCTATCTCTCAATCTCCAAACCATCTTGTATATATATATATGAATTGTCCATAGGCATCAATTAGGTCAGCCTAATTAGATGCAACACAAAAATATGATAACTGTCGGCTTCATACAAAAATTATCCAAAGGTAATTCAACCGAGCATCATGCTATATCATGTCAACTAGGACCAAAGATATGTCACTCATATATCCACAACATAAATTAAATCATTATATCACTAATTGTTTATTAGGTCAGCCATGAATAGACCTAATAATAAAATGCAAAATTGAACCAATTCCAACCTATTATATGATCATATGAGTATAAAATATTTCATACATATGCGCTTCCAACATTCATAAACCTTCTCCCAAAACTGCAACCAACAATGATCACCAGAGGGGCAATGCTGACCAAAATACCAAACCAAAAACATCAGAGGATGTAAACCTATTCTTCATACTGGTTCAGGGTACTAGACCAGCCTGACACCTTAATCAACATGGTGACATCAATGATAACACAAATATTGATCTTCTTCATTCTTCCAACAATCTCCCCCTTTGTCATTAATGGCAACATGTGCCAAAAAAAGTGTATGCCAATCTCCAAAAATATTTCCCCTATAATTTGTCCAAGACTCTCCAAATCTCTCCCAAATCTCTCCCCCTTTGACATCAATGGAAAAGGATGAAAAAAATAGGATGTAAGAATATGTGACATGGTGACATTGTATTCTCAAAATTCAAAAACTCCAACACTTCCAAAACTAAAAAAAATCCAAAAAACTTTCAGACATGCAAAACTTTTAAAGCTTAAAAGAAAACTTCTAGAAACTCCCCCTTTGTTCATCAATTCAACTTTTCTTCTTATCATGTTTTCATTTTTATTTTCACTTTTCTTTTCTCTCTTTATTTTTCCATAACAAAAAAACTTGACAAAAACTTAAACATTCAAAAAATCATGTAAAAATAACACTCTTCACCTGAAACACTTTCTTATAGCTTTCTTTGATAACTGGAAGAATCTTCTTCCAAGAAAACATAGTAGAATCCATTCTCATGCACATGCTTTCCAGAAAACAAAACAATGTGAAAGAGGATGACCAATTGGTGGATGAGCATTGACTTTCACAATCTTTTGCATCATGGAGTATTTTAGAGAGATGATCTAACCAGACCTCAACAATTTCCTTAACAAGCTAGAAGGTTTTCACCACATCTTCTCTTTTTCTTTGAGCAGTAAACAACTCTTCTTATAGTTCTCCAAATCTTATCCTTTGTTTTCCTTCTTTGTCTTTAAATATATCAAATTTATTTCCAATGTAGTTCATTTTAGATTCAATTGCTTCAATCTTACTTCTAAAATTGTCAAATACAACTGGCCATCAAAGATAGTATTTGTAGAGATCTAATATTTATTTGATGAATTTCTTTGTCTCATTAATGTGTTCACATAACTTCTTCTTAACTTTAGCACATATCTTCTCAACCATGGCTTCTAATTTACATCCTACCAGACCTTCCAACAACATTTATCTTCAACAACTTCAACTAAATTATCTGGTAAAGAATCAGAAACACTTGAAACATAAATACCTTTTCTAAGTAGATACTCAACTAGGGAATCATCGGTCTTGATTCTGTCCACCGGAAAGGATACATTCCACAATTCACAAATCTTATTCATCTTACCTTTCACTAACATTGTCTGGATATCATCTGGATTAGAAGATTCAGATCCAGGTAGGGATTCTTCTTCATTCTCTTTTTCTTCCAGAATAATAATGATATATTCTATGGTAGTTTTTTCTCTTCTTAGATTCAAGAGGGGAATCACCAATAACAACTTCCAATTCCTTTGTACCAGAGGATGAACCCTCCTCAAACTAACTACATGCAGTCATATTAGAGCACATATCCTTCTACAAGTATAATAAAATTACTTTACAAGCACTTACATTATCCTCCATACCTTTCAAATAACTATAGATTTGTTTTCCAACAAACACCCCCCTTTACCCTTATGAGAAGCTTAGGGCTATGGAATATTTCTCAGATAGAATGATGGATTTTTTTAACTTGATTTTCGCTCAAGGTCTCTTGGATGTGGATGTATCAGGTTCTAAATTTACTTGGTCTCATAGACATCATGGCCAAAACCATATAAAGGTCAAATTGGATAAAGTGTTAGTTTCTGGTGATTGGGATATTTTAGCTAAATTGCACCTATCTACTCTTTCAAGATCTACCTCTAATCACAATGCTCTTATTTTGAATTGGGAGGAACAACAAAAGTCTAGTCCATATCCCTTTAGATATAATATTATGTGGAGTCCTCACCTAGATTTAAAATATCTGATTAGGCTTTTGTGGAACCTTCCCTACCAAGGTACCCCAATGTTTCGCATAGCCCAAAAACTTAAAAGAATAAAGTTAAATGTTCAAGGTTGGAACATAATTACTTTTGGGAACATATTTCAAATGAAAAACAATATCCTTTTGAATCTCAAATATATTTAAGGAAATATGGAAAAGGGGGCGATTGATGAGGAGATTTACAATAAAGAAAGATAATTAAGGAATGAATGGTTTCTTACAACTAAGAAGGAGAAAATATTTTGGAAACAAAAATCTTGGGTGAAATGGTTGAAAGAAGGTGATAGGAACACAAAAAAAATTCACTAATGAACCTTAAACATAGAAGAAGGAATAAGATCAACTTCCTTATTAGTGGTAATGGAGATTTTCTTACTAAGGATGATGATATGGAAGCCGAGGCCATCTCTTTCTTCAAAAATGTGTGGAGTGATCAATCCCCTTCTTCTAATGACTTTGATTCTCTCCTGGAAGTTATCCTTAAGGTGGTTTTTGAGAATGATTTAAAGGTTCTTGAAAAGACTACAACTCTATAAGAGGTTAAAAATATTATTTTTTCAATTGGATATTTTAAAGTCCCTGGCCTCAATGGATTTTGTCCTACAGTTTTAGGAATTTGGGGAAATTTTATCTGATGATATCTGAAATACAGCCAAAGATTTTTTTAAGGTCGGGAACACTTCTTTGACAACTCAACTCAACCTATTTTGTTCTTGTCCCTAAGAAAGAAGAATTTACTTCAATGTCTGACTACCGGCCTATAAGCCTTTGCAATATAATGTACAAAATATTTTCTAAAATTATTGTTAATAGGTTCAAGACCTTGCTAGATAAAATGATTTCAGGGAGTTCAAAATGTTTTGTTATTGGAAGATAGATTCTGGATGCAACAATTGTTTCCCATGAGTTTTTCCACTCTATGGAACAATCCAAGAACCCTGGTATGGTTCTTAAACTGGATATTTTGAAAGCTTATGATAGGGTTTCTTGGACCTTCTATTTTGTTGTCTTTGAAAAATATGGATTTAGTGGAAAAATTCTTAAATTAATCAAGGAATGTGTTACCACTAGTAGCTTCTCTATTTTACTTAATGACATCTCAAAAAGTTAATTTTAATATGGCAAGGGATTGAGACAAGGGGACACCCTCTCCCCTTATTTATTTATTATTGTTGCTGAAGTTTTGGGTTGTAATTTTTAGAAAAGTTTGGATAGAGGTCTTCTTAAAGAGATTATAGTTGCTTCTTCCCTTCATCTAGCTTCTCATAAAAAAATTGTTGATGACACGATTCTTTTTGGTGTTGCTTTTATTGTAGAGGTAGCTAAATGGAAATCTATCCTCCAATAGTATGATAAAGCCTCATGTAAGTATATCAACTACATGAAGAGTAAATTGTACTTTTTCAACACTAGTCAGAAGGTGAAGGAAATAATTCTATGAATCCTTGAATGTCAGGAGGATGTTCTAGTTGATATGTACCTTGGACTACCTTTGAGCACTAAAAAACCTCCTAATTCCTTCTAGATGGTATTGTGAGAGAGGGGGACCAACCACATCAAGGCCCCAGTTCATGGAGGGTCGAGAGCAAAATGATTCCCTAACTTACCTCAACTTAAAGGAGTGTTAGGACACACGAGACAAGAATGATGAGGACTATAAGGTCCTTCGATCAATCTGCAAACCTAATGGGGCTAGGCAAGTCAGTTTTTGGGGTCAAAACTGTATCTCAAGGAGCTCTCTTCCCAAGGATGAAAGTGCAGCTCTAGGATGATAGCACAAGGTGCTTGCATCTCTCAGGTGCGTTGGCGTTTGTCTTGACTAGAGGACTAAATAGACAAGTTTGAACAAAGGAAAATAGACTAACAACCTAGCTAGTTACTTCTGAAGGCCCAAAACAACACTATGAAGTAGACAAGATACACACAAATATGATAAAAAGTAAATATACAAGAATGAGGATGACAATAATGATCTAAAAAAGGTGCTCATTCACTAGCTAGCTCCAAGAACACTTCCACCTTCACACAAGAGAGAGAGGAAAAGTGTTGGGGGGTTGTATAGGTTTTTGCCTCAGTTAGACCCCCATTTTGGTGTTGCCACCTCCATGGACAACCAAGATAACAATAATGGAGAAAAGTATGATAAAGCAAGAAATGAATTAAAGAACACAAAAGCACTAAGAAATAGTGTTATGTTACCCAACCAAATTGTAGAGGAGAGGATTAGAAAGCTTACCACCTCCACCAAGAGCTCACTAGCCAATGGGGAGAAAATGAGAGGAATCAAGCCTCTACTGTAATGGTGTTTGTTCCAAACGTGCTCTAGAAAGTTGATGGAGTTTTGTTGTTGTTGCTATGGAGTGAAAAGTGATGCTTGAGAGTGATGGATTCAATGCTTAGAGCTTGTGAAGAGATGAAATGGAATGAGAATGAATTAATTTGAAGGAGAGATGAAGGAAACGACCATATTCAAGTCGGTTGGTCAAAGAGGGAATTATAAATCAACCTCCAATGGGAAGTGTAACACCTCTGCAGGCTCCACACGTGAGAATCTTCCAGGGATGTAAGCATGTTACGCAGATGTTTGCACATCATGTGGGAATCCTTCACAATTATTCCTCTACTGACACACAAAAAAAAATGCCAAGTGGAATGAAGGCAACAGGCTTATGTGGAATTTTTCCTTCAGATTTGGTTTTCTAAGGTGAGGATGTGTAAAAGGGGAATTTGCATAAGGGGTGAAAATTTTCTCCTATATATTTTCCCCACTTTAGAAAGCATGGATACTGATGAGTTCTTTGGTAAAGTAGATCGAAGAAGTAGTAGAGTTATAAATATATACCTGAACCATCGAGGAAGTAGACCATGATTTGGTGAACCCGAGAGTGCAGGACAAGAAAAGGACTTCATAGCTCCGCAAAACTATGAAGTTGAAGAAAGAAAGTGCCTAATAGGCCTATGGAACTACAAGGAGGCAACCCCCAAGATCTCTTATATGAAGGAATGCCCAAGAAGTAAGCACCTTATAGACCTGTAGAACTACAAGGAAGGTGTCCCCCAAGGTCTCTCTCATGAAGAAAACCCATGAAAGAGGACTCTAGAGAGTAAAAAAGTAGCTTCACAGATGCAACCATAAAGCGATATTTTTACTCGCAGATAGAACATTTCAAGAAGCATCCATGTAGGAAATTAATCGTACAGTCACACAGACCGTCAAAAAGTTGGAAAAATTTCAAAGAGGTCCCTCGGGAACCCTTCAAAAGGAGGAGGGTTCCACTCAAGGGACACACTATTTGAAAAGCAAGGTCTAGTCAGGTTGCCCCCAAGCTAGAAGAAAATGATTTTATTCAAAGGATAAAATTTCAAAGGGGGTCCCTCAAGAACCCTTCAAGATAGCAAGGGGTCCACTCAAGGGATGCATTGTTTGAAACTTGGTGTTTTATTTCTCAAATAAATTCATCAAAAATGAATCCGTCTGAAAGATGTTCAATCCATCAAGGAAATCAAAAGGAATAATATGCCCCCACATGAGGGGAAGATCATATTTGTTCCCACTTCAAAGGAAGGTTCTCAAGTTCTTTCTTTATGAACCCCTGATGTAGGAAACATGTTCCATTAGGGTTTCAAGTTAAGAATGCAATTCTTAGAAAGAAGTGTGTGAAGATTCTTAAGAAATGATTTGTTGGCAATGAATGCATTTTCTTAAGATCAAAGTGATATAGAGGTGGCATTGTCACACATGTGAGGGAAAACTAAAGCAAAGAAGAGAGAAAGATAAAGGAAAAGAAAAAAAGGAAAAAGAACATGAACAAATGTCACATGGGTAGCCTAATATTTCAGGGTCAAAACTGCTCATAAATATATATATATAAGTATAATAATAGTATATAAATGAACTGTCATCAACCCCCTACTATATCAGACCATGTGAAGAATGCACAAGAAGACAAAGTAAAAATAAAAAATTGGGTCAACATGGAAGGGAATCCTAAATGCCCCCAATGCTTTGCACCGTCCCCAATTTGTTGAAATTCAATCACAAACATGGAAGAATGATGATACAAATAGAAGAAGGTTTACAACACAAAAAACATGCCTATAGCCAAGCACCAAAAAGGGTGACAAGGGTCATCCAGGTACACAAAACACAATTACAGGGAAAAAACATCACAACACATACACACATCTAATCTAAAGATAATGAAGAGGCCTCCCTCTAGCACTAATTGACCAAGAGTTCATCTTCTTCCCACTCTAGATCATCGTAGGGAGAAGGAGGATGATCCTACAGTGGTGGAATGTTAAGGGAGGAGCTTTCCACCCTCCTGCAACAAGGGCTAAGGAAGAAGGACCCACAAGGTTTCCTCCACTCAACTCTTGTGGAGCTAAGTTCAACGACTTTGCATAGATCACTGACAAGGTCAGAACTTCATCCACCGAGTTAAACATGTTCACTTAACAAGAGTGCCATGTTTCTAGTCAATGAATGGAGGAGGTTGCACTCGAGGTTCACTGCTAAGCTCACTGAGCAATTCGAGAGTGATGACGAACTCAAGAGAATCCAGGACTAGTTTCATCACTAAGTAAAAACAAGCTAGCGTGGGGCCACCTTTCGGAGAAGGTGGGCTCCTCCTATGTCCTTGATTGTTGGAAGGACCACTTTCTACCTTATGCTTCATTGGGGGAGGCAAACTCCCCACAAATGAGGAAAGAAGGGTAGAGGAAGAGGAGGAATAAATAACTATAGTAGATATGACAGAGGTGTTAGTCATATCTATAAGCTTCGAGAAAGGTGGGACATATGGAACGAATGTCAAGAAAGGAAGCTCTAACAAAGGAGCGATGAACACCTGAACATTTTTGGGGTTAGGCGCATTTGCACTCGTAGTGGAAGCCAAAAGTGATATAGAGTAGGTTTGAATGGAAACAAAGGGGAGGAGAGAGGAGTATGTGGCAAGAGGTTTTGAGACAGTGGTGGTCATCTACTCTTCCTTCCTTTGTAAGGTGGGCTGCTCGGCCAAGAGAGATTTTCTTCGATGCTTGCGCTCGCATGTATGGTAGTTTCTATGACTCTTTGAACTAGAGGCCAGAGGTTGCGAAGGAATGAAAGGATCTTGCTTAGCCATGGGAGTGTTTTCCACAACTATTTCCAATGGAGAGATAGACTCTTGAATGGGAGAAAGAGGAGCAGGTTCAAGAAATAGCAGGGGAAGTCGCCTCTAATGCCTCGATAGTGGGCCTTTTCCTATTCACTACTTTAGGAGTAGATGTGGTAGGAGGTCGCAGAGGCTAGGACATAGAGGATTCCCCATGGGGGGATTTCTACCTATCTTACCAAACAAGCCTAGGCTATGCGGGATGCTTGGGATTTTGCCAAGTGGGCACCATAGGATTCCCTCACAAACATGAAGCAGAAGTGGATGACACCACAATAGAGTGAGAAGAAGTGTCAGGCTGAACAACGAAAGAGGAAGGAGGATCTTGGGACCACTTCTCTTCTTCTCTTTTACGTGCCTTGGTGACATCACTGTCAGTTTTCAAGCAAGCCTTGTGTGAAACAACATAAGGTGAAGGAGGGTATCTCACTTTTGGTCTAGAGTGCCATTTATTGTAATTTTGATATGTGTGATACAGGAGGTCCTTCCAGGGTGAGAGAGGACCAATAGGTGCAGGCCAAAAGTAATCTAAGGACTAACTACCATGTGCAATTGGTGGTATATAGCCAGTGTCATGGATCAAATGCACAAAACCCTCATGAGTGAATTTCAAATAGTTATGCACAACCGAGGGAATTGCATTCATATCTACCAGCCAGGGGATACCCAGCTTCACTCTGAAGAGTTTAGACTCTAGGATAATTTCAAACATAAGGTTCATGAACTTAGGTCCAATGAGAACTGACGGGACAATACTACCTAGAGGAGGTACGAAAATTTCTTCGTGAATGTAGATGGTGCTCACAGGTGCATCATACCCATCTTTATGAAAAAAAATTATTAACATGATCTCCTCAGTTATGATGTTCACTTGAGACGTCAGATAAAAAAGAACACCTGCTACAATATTCTCATTGATTTGTGCAATAATGTAAGGAGGAGATGGTTCTTTGTTAAAGCCCATCGACAAGTCCTGCGAGGTGAAGGTTATACTAGTACCACTACTCATAGGTTGTTCAAAGGGAATAGGTTGATGCAGAAAAGAGGCCATCACACACACTAAACGATACTTTCTCGGAGCCCCTCCAAAGGATTACAAGATAAGATGGTGACCCAATTAAGGTTTCATTACATAATACTTTTGGAACCTTCCAACTACGCCTACTAGGGGCTATAGGTTGGGTTGTAAGGAAGAAGCCTCACAACACTTTCACCTACAACACTACTAGAATATGAGGAAAGGATCTTTCAGTATCACAAAATGGAACCAAAATGGTTCACGTTAGGTTCACCAAAAATGTAAGAGAGGGGGACCAACCACGTCAAGGCCCCAAGTCATGGAGGGACAAGAGCAGAAGGCTTCCCTAACTTACCTCAACTTAAAGGAGTGTTTAAAGGAAATGTGAGACAAGAATGATGAGGACTATAAGGTCCTTCAATCACTTTTCAAACCCAAAACTTGAAATGGAGCTAGGCAAGTCGATTTTTAGGGTCAACACTGTGTCTCAGGGAGCTCTCTACCCGAGGATGAAAGCACAACTCCATGATGACATTGCGGTGCAATGGCATCTCTCAGGTGCACTAGCGTTCATAAGACTAGAGAACTAAAGAGATAAGGTTGAACACATGAAAATGGACTAACAACCTAGATAGTTACTTCTGAAGGGCCAAAACAACACTATAAAGTAGACAAGATACCCACAAATATGATAAAGTAAATATACAAGCATGAGGATGACAAGAATGATCTTACAAAGGTGCTCATTTTCTAGCTAGCTCCAAGAGAACTTCCACCTGCACACAAGAGAGAGAGAGGAAAAGTGTTGGGGGGTTGTGTAGGGGTCTACCTCAGTCAAACCCCCGTTTTGGTGTTCCCACCTCCACAGAAAACCAAGATAATGATAATGAAGAAAAGTATGATAAAGCAAGAAATGAAGTAAAGAACATAAAAGCACTACAAAATAATGTTATGCTACCCAACCAAATCATAGAGGAGAGGAGTAGAAAGCTTACCACCTCCACCAATAGCTCACTAGCCAATGGGGGAGAAAATGAGAGGACTCAAGCTTCTTTTGTAATGGTGTTTGTTCCACACGTTCTCTATGGAGTTGATGGAGTGTTGTTGTTGCTGCTATGGAGTGAAAAGTGTTGCTTGAGAGTGATGGATTGAATGCTTAGAGTTTGTGAAGAGATGAAATGGAATGAGAATGAATGAATTTGAAGGAGAGATGAAGGAAATGGCCATATTTGGGTCGGTTGGTCGAAGAGGGTGTTACAAATCAACCTCTAATGGGAAGTGTAACACTTTTGCAAGCTCCAAATGCATGAATCTACCATGGACATAAGCTTGTCATGCAAACATTTGTGTGTCATGTGGGTGTCCTTGATAGTTATTCCTTTACTGACACAAAAAATAGACGCCAAGTGGAATGAAGGCAGCAGGCTTATGCGGAATTTTCCCTTAGGATTTGGTTTTCTAAGGTGGGGATGTGTTAAAGGGAAATTTGCATAAGGGGTACAAATTCACTCCTATACACGTTTCATCAATAGAATCCAAAAAAAGTTGACTAGTTGGAAAGGTAAACTACTTAGTCAAGCTGGTAAAGCACAATTTTTGAAGTTTTCCCTTCAAAATATTTTGGTGTGTTTCGTTTCCCTCTTTAAGATGACACCTTTTATTAGTAGAAATATCAAGAAAATTCAAAGGAGCTTCCTTTAGACAAGGATAAAAGAAAAAGAAAGAATTGCACTGGTCAATTGGAAGAAGGTATGTTCTCCTAAGAAATTTGGGGGTCTGGGGATCCAAAGATTGAACCTGTTTAACAAGTCTCTTCTCTCAAAAATAGGCTAGGTCTTTATTCAAGGGAATAAGGACTGGACTAATATGTTAGAGTAAAGGTTTTAATTTAATTATGTTAATTAAGTTACCTTTATTCCTCTCTTAAGATTTCACTTTAGTTTGCATAATGTGACATTTAATAATTATATTAATTATTAAATGTCTTCCTATTAGGGTTACTTTTAGGTTTTGCATGATCTCCTTTCTTAAGGATTGATCCATTGTATATTGTTCATTCAATTGTTCAATATTTCAAAGCTTCAAACACTTGTTTTCTTTTTCATCCATTCTCTTCGCTATGACAGGTATCCATTTACATGCAGGTGTTCTTGGACTTTGAAGTTGGTTTTCACAACTTCTACATGGTATTAGAGTGGACCTGCTATAGCCTATTCCTATTTGAAGAATTTGGAGCTATGAAGGTTGGATTAGGCATTCATAGTTTGACAAGGTGATTTTTTGTCGATCTGGCATACTTCAATATTTGGGTTCACTTTGGGCCCAAATGGACCTCCCCATTGGATTTGCAACATCCAAAAACCCCTAGATCGACTGCTCATTCGTCGATTTTAGTCACAGTTGATCAAGGAGGCAACAAAAAATTGCCCCAAGGACATACAGCCCCAAGGCACACCTTTCAAGGCAAAAATATAAAAAAAAAATCAATTTTAAATTGATTTTTTTAGAGTTTTAAAACAAAATTCAGTGCTTCCAAGTCTATTGGAAGCCGCTGCCACCCTATAACCAAGCAACCACCAACAGAGGCGACGACCACTAGCCATTGTCGCTGGGCCACCATCGGTGCTCAGCCTCCACTAGCCGGCCATGAGATATCCACCGCCATGCTGCCCCCACACTACCCTTGCACCACCAACCACTAGAGCGCCACCAGGGAGCCACCAGTCCCCTCCAAAAATGTTTTTAGCCACTTTCACTCAAATGGGCATATCTTGGGCATTTGTTCTCTGTTTTTTGAACAAAAATAGGCGTTGGAAAGCTAGCTCTGATCCCATCGTGATGGTGTAGAATATTTTTCAAAAAAATTTAGTTTGGTTATATTTTTTTGCAGTCAAATTCAGATTATTTTTCTGCACTTCAGAGGGCATAACTTGGTCATTTTTGCTTCGTTTTCTGAAAATGAATAGACGTCAGAAAGAAGTGAATGTGCTCTATTCAGATCTACCATTATTTTTTTTCATAATATTTACTAGGTACACAAGATTTAGTTTGAAACATTTTTTTCCTTTTTCCTATTTTTCCACTGAAAAATCTCTACTGGGGTTTGGTTTTTTGCATTGTGGGGGAAGTTTTTTTTCTTGCTTTCTATCATTTACTTCAGAAAACCAGAAACTCTTCACTTTGAAAATTCATTAAAACCTCTCCAAACATGGCCGAAACCACTTCTACTATTAAACTTCTCACACCTCATAACTTTCATACCTGGAAGGCATTCATGACACGTCTTCTCAAATCAAAGGGGTTGTGGTCCTCTTTAGATATGGTTCAACCAATTTTGACAAGGCCATTTGAGGTTATGCAACATAGAAATAAGATGGATGAGGCTATGGGTTTGATTTCCTTACATGTTTCAGATAGCTTGTTGTTTCATCTTGATGCATGTAATAGTCCTCTTGAAATGTGGACCAAGTTCAATGATTTATTTGGTACCATCAATCAATTTCGTGCACTACAGATTGAGGTAGAGTTGACTTCACTTGTACCTGATTCTTTTCCCTCCATTGAGGACTTTCTGTTGAAATTCAAACAATAGAGATCTCTTCTATAGGGTTGTGGTAAGGTTAAGACTAATACAAAGTGTATTTACCTGATTTTTTCAAAGCTTCGTGGGAACTTTTAGATATTCTCATCTACCTTCCATTCCACCATGGATGCCTTGGGAGCACGTTTTACCATGCCTTCTTTGAGGTTTTTTTGATCATTTGACATGAGAGCAGGCGAAGATATCACAATTGGATGCTCTCATAGGATCACTGCACCAAGCATTGGTAGCATAGTCATCTCAAGGGAAGTAGAAGCAGAAGTAGAAATAGAAACCAAAGATGACAGAGCATTGGAAGGATTCTAGTTCACAAAACACTTCTAATTCACCTTCTCCTAAGGGGGAATCATCGAAGAAAGATAGACCTAAGTGTGTTTATTGCACTAAGATAGGACATGATGAGTCCAAGTGTTATGAGAAGAAGATAGATGGATACGCAAAAAAAGTTTCAAATTTGAAAAATCTTCTTGAGAAGAACCATATTCATCACTCTTCTTCATCTACATCAGGCGAGTCTTCTTCTTCACCATCATTCCAGACAAATGGACATGCCCACATAAGGGTCATGCATTATGTGCAACCACCAGTTCAAATTCATCTAGATGGCTATTGGATTCAGGTGCTTCACACCATATGGCATCTTCTCAAGACATGTTCTCATCTTTCAAGGATGCATCCTCACCACACATATTGATGGGTAATAACACTTATATGAGTGTATATGGGAAAGTTTCTATCAAAATTGATGATGGTACATTCAATGATGTACTATGTGTTCCATCTTTGTCCACTAACATTCTCTCCATCTATCAGATTGCTCACAGTGGGATAGGGAAGACAGTTGAGTTCACACTTGATTCAGTGCACATCAGAGACATTCAGACTAGCAACATTGTTGCAACAAGGACAATTGATCATTCTTCCCAATTGTATGCATTCACACACTTTGGTCCACCATCTCCCTCTCTTTCTACAAGAGAGGATGTAGTATCTGAGGAGAAGTTTGGTCACTTGAACTTATGTGTTCTTCCAATTGTTCATGAGACTAGTGTTGAGACTTCTACACCTCTTCCTCCTGTTGAGATCACATCTGTTCAGTAGGATTCCTCTTCAGCTGTGACTGAAATTGTTGCTCAACTCATTGAGCCATCAAGTGAAGTTGTTGAGGCCATATCAGAGGATATTCCTTTCCTCATAGATGATATATTCAACACACCTGTTATCCCTTCTTCAATGGAGATTCTATTACAGGATCATCTTGAGTTGTTTGATTCACCATTTTGTTATTCAGACACTCATGTTGTAGTTCAGTTCTTCAGTGAGCATCATCCAAGACTTCCATTTTCACCTCACATCTAGGGATTTCCTCTTCCTCGGCTGTTGGATCTATTTCTTCCTCCGAGGAGACACATTGGTTTGATCATTGGCATAGGGGTTCATTCATTCTGGGGGGGCTTTGGAGTCTCCACTCTCTCTCATGGGGGGGTATCTAATTGTATATCTACATATGTTCTTGAGAGAGTCTCTTGAGACATTCCATTTGTACTTTCTTTTTGCATCTCTTTTTGGAGTAGAGTTTTTCCCATGAGGTTTTCTCTATTTCTCCACTTTACAGATATTTGGTTGTATTCGGGTACCTGATCAGGCCTAGTTGTTGGGACCCTTGTTTTCTTTCATGCATTGTAGTTACTTTTTATTTCTTGCACTTGTTTGTAGCTGCACTCTTGCTCATCTTAAGGGAGGGTGTAGAGTAAAGGTTTTAACTTAATTATGTTAATTAAGTTACCTTTATTCCTCTCTTAAGATTTCACTTTAGTTTGCATAATGTGACATTTAATAATTATATTAATTATTAAATATCTTCCTATTAGGGTTACTTTTAGGTTTTGCATGATCTCCTTTCTTAAGGATTGATCCATTGTATATTGTTCATTCAATTGTCCTGATAATATAATCTCTCAATATTTCAGAGCTTCAAACCCTCATTTTCTTTTTCGTCCATTCTCTTCCCTGTGATAGGTATCCATTTGTAAAGTATATGGGAAATGATGTCCCCCACCGCTTGTTGTCTTCTTCAGATTGGCCTAAAGGATCGGCCAAATAGAATAATATTATGAAAATTAAGAGTACTTTGAACCAAGGTACTAGAAGAAGAGTTGGGAATAGGAGAATTATTCATTTTTGGGAAGAGGCTTGGGGAAGCAACCTCATTCTATCATCGATGGCCAAATTAAATCCAATCAAACATGAAATTTCAAGACATTATGGGACTATTCTTTATGACTATGTTGATTGGAGTGAAAGGATCCCTTAATGAAATTTTTTTAAGCAAGATGTTTTGGACTTGAGAACTAAGAGAGGTGGTTGTTTTTTTGTCTATTCTGAGAGCTATTCTCTACTTTAGATTATTTAATTGGAGATTACCTTCTCTTTTTCCAAGATGGTCAAGATGAGTGCACCTTGAGTGATAACTCCTCTAGAGTTTTTTTGGTTAAAGATGCTTATAATAGATTGGATCAGCTCTCTCTTACTGCTCAAAATTTCAATTGGAGAAAAATTTGGAATGTTAAGTTAATTCCAAAAATTAACTACTTTTGGTGGGTATCAGTGCATGGAAAAATTATTACAGTTGATGATTGAATAGGAAAGGATTTTAGTTTGTAAAAAAATACTCTCTTTGTTTGGAAGTGTGAAGAAAGTATTCCCCATCTACTTTTTCAATGCCCTTTTGCAAGAGAAGTTTGGTCCTTGGTGCTTCAAAACTTGTTGACTAATTGGGTGTTTCCCTTTGAATTAAAGGACTTTATTAACCAATGGTGTTATTATCCTTTCCCATACCCAATAATAGTGAAATTTTGGTAGAAAATCACTCCCTTCGTCTCCTGGCACCCTTGGAAAGAGAAAGAATATAATTTTTAGAGAGCAACAAAGGAGTTGTGGGGAGGTCTTCTAATGTATGAAATGAAAAATTATAGAAAATTTAAATTCAAGTTGTTTTAGTCTATCTAAAGTCATGCCATCCTATAAGGATCTCAAAATAAAATAGATATGGGGAATTAAACATGACCTAACCAAAATAAATTGAGCTAACACATTAAGTAAAAAAATGAAAGTTTGGACTCTTCCATTGATTGGTTGGCTCAAATCAAATTTTGATGGCCATTCAAAAGGTAACCCAGGTATTGCAACGAAAGGTGGTTTGATCAAAGACCATAAGGGGAAATGTATAAACCATATGAATTTTTTTTGGGGATAGCTACCAATAATGAAGGTGAAGCAATTGTTGCTTGGAGGGGTATAAAGAGACTAAAAGAACTAGGTTTTAATAAGGTCATCTTCAAAGGTGACTCAAACTAATAATTGAGTCAATTAAAGGTAAGGTGGAGGCCCCCTAGAAGGTTAAGAGTATGATTGAGGACTCAAAATGAAGGATAAAATCATTCGACTAGTATACTCTGCAACACACTTTTAGAGAAGGAAAAAAAGCTACAGATGTCATTTCAAATGTTGGTCTCTCCAACCTCCAATGACTATTTTGGAATTTTATGAATCTCCCTCAACACATAAAGGAGTTGGTTTTAGAGGACCATTTCAGAAGTATGAAATTTAACTATGCTAATGGATATACTATCTCGAATTACATAGTGGATGGAGATTAAAGACGACTCTTGTGCTACGATAAGTTTTAGGTTTTTTTGTCTCTTTTTGAATTTGAATTTTCCAGCTCATATGATGATGGGTATAAAGAGGGATAGGCTAGCTAAAAGTAAGGTGGACTTTCTATGTCAACATCAATAATGTATCTCGCCTCATGATGCTTTATTATGTGGTTGGCCCTTAAGATTTATTTGCAAGCACAAGAAGGTGATACGAAAAAGAATTTAAAATAAAAACCTACCTAAAGAAACTTTGATTTTGAAAAAGACAAATAATGATGAAAATTATGAACTTAATAGGATTAATCCTTCCAAAAATGATATTTTAAAGTGTAATCATTTTAAGTTGATTCAGTTTAAAGTTGATAAAGGCCCTGATATGACCAATAATTCAAATAATATTCTTGCAAAGGTCACAAGTATTAAATTTTTTGTGCCCTTTGGATTGTGAAGTAAATTTAAGTAGACCTATCACATTATTTTGATGTCACTTCACTTATTCCCTTGACTGTAGAGTGATTGAAAAGTTTTAATTAATTTAATGTTGATTGTATTGCTCACACAGGTTTTGGGTGGTGGCTAAAGATTGCTAGGATATGACTTACAATATAATCGGTCTAAAATAATGTGATAAAGGTATCATTAAAAATATTGTCCGATCTTCTAGAAGTCTGGAGATAAATGTCTAGCTTTTTTAGGGATTGTGTGGGATTTTAAAATATATTTTATTTTTTACGAACTTTTTCACAACCAGTGGGGGGTTTTCTCTTATGATAATTTTGTTGAAGAATTTGAGGTGAAAGGGTGGATAATTTTTACTAGTAGCAGAATTAACATGGGGGGCCAAGAAAGAGGTCTAAGTCGTTGTCTTGCATGCCTCTACATCAAAATATGGAGCTCTAGAAGCTCTTCAAAGAGCTGGGTATGACCCCATTTTTTATGGTGATAGGATTTAATGACGATGTGACATCCAAGTTCTAAAACTCTTGGAGGGAGCATAGGGTTACGATAGGAAACATCACTTCACTGTGACTCCAAGGTTAATTATAGAAGTGACTGGTTTGGAATGTCATGGTCTGAAATTGGTAAAGGTGAGAAATGAAAAATATCAACACTTCATTGATAGTTTCTTGGAAGGAGAGGAGAAGCTGCAAAGATGTCAAAATGGGTATGATCATGAAAGGCTCCTGACACCTTATGGACTGGTAAGTGTACACATAATAAAGTATTTCACATTAGAAGGAAGATATACTACAATTCAAGGGTACTATTTTCCTTTTCTAAATCACATAAGAAGGAATGAAAGAATGAATATCCCTTTTTTTTTGCTTTCATCTTTAAAATAATGCAAGGAAAAAGGTGATTCGCCTCCCCTTCACCAAGGTCTAATTCAAAGGTTGTATAATAATTTTTTTTATCTTACGCCTCTACTTGGCCCTTTGAATGTTGATGTTCCCCAACAAGTTGAAGTCTAAATAACTAGACCCAACCCCATCTCATTCCTAGCTCTAGTAAGAAATAGATTTTGGTCAATCCTTTGGCCAAGGGGTGACCCCACAATAGTGGTTTACAATTTTTGGCCAAACTGGACACTGAAATTATTATTTTTAACTAAATATTCACATTTGAGCACCTATAGAAGCTAAACTATGAGGAATTTAAATATGATGCAAACTAGAGTCTCATCACATTTTGTCTATAGATTCTAAAAATATTTTTGGAATCAGATTGCACTTCTTTTTCCATCTCCCATGAAAACTTGTTGTTTTCAAAAAATAACATTTTTAAAAAGTGATGCACATCGTATAACACATAATTTTTTTTCCATGAAGGATAAAATTCTAATTATTTCAAATTTAGATTTGTAACTCTGATATCTAGTGCTTCCACTTGGTTAGATAGTCTTTTATTGAATATTTTTTCTGTAATCAAGTTTTGAAGTCAAACCAATTACAATTCAGACATAGCACGATCGTATAACACGTAACTTTTTTTGTATATATCGAAATTCTTTTTTTTTTTGTTGGATCAAGGACTTCAATATCTGGTGCACTCATATCTTTCAATTTTTTTTTTATAATCTGCTATTTTTCCACATGTGTAGAATAAAGACCTTCATTTTTGATGAAAAACCTATGTTTAATAAAACTAAAAAAACAAATACATAATAAAACCAAAATATATTAAAATTATATTCATTGGATAGCTCGTTCTGAGGACTACCTGATTCCAGTTGGGTTTGTGAAGATTCCTCCATTTTCATCCTCAACCCGAGCTCTGAAGTGCCCAAATTTAGGTTTTTTTTGTGTCTCAAGGGGTGGATGAGGGATAAGGGGGGTTCAAGCGAACCACTAGGGGTTCGCTCAAACAAGGGTTCACTCGAACACCTTTCCAATGCATTTTTTTTTTTTTTTTGGTGGTCAAGATTCAAAGAGGTTCACTTGAACCCTAGTTTGAGCGAACCCCTTATGGGTTCGGTCAAACCAGTAGGTTCGTACGAACCCCCAAAATCACATTTTTTTCCTTGGGGTCATTTTTTGTGAGTTTTCCTTCCTCACTTGAATTGTAAACCACTATTATGGCTTCACCTTGAGGCTCAATCAAATACTAACCCCCCCCCCTTCGTATTTCTCTTCTTGAACCTTCTAAGCAAAAACCACAATCTACCCCTCTCTCTCATGTAAATAATCCCTTAGATAAAAAAATTGTGACAAAAGGCTTGTTAACTAAAGATGATCATATTGATTTGGCCTCTAAAGGTAAGAAAACCTTGGGCAACCCATTTGGTGTCAAACGTAAGGGCCAAGATAGTATTGAACTAAGAATTGTGAAAAATGTTACTATTGAAATCCAAGATGAGGGGGAGGAAGGTCATGTGGAAGATTCAAACAATGAGAAAGGTGAAAGAATGCCTACTAGACTTGTGGGGAAATGTGCTAAAGGAAAAATGTTGAGCTTTGAAGAACAAGAAGATGTAACCTCGAATGAGGAGGGGCCCTTGGACGTAATAAAAAAGGAATTGGAGGTGGTTCTTGGTGAGGACCTTGGAGAGGACTCTATTAGTAGTGAGGAAGAAGACAAGGAGGATGGTCTTGGTCAGGAGGAAGTGAAGGACTCAGAGGAAGATGAAGAATATGAAGCTCAACAAATTGATAAATAAAATGAAGAGGATAATGTGCAAACAATGGCTGATCCTGAGTATGAAAGTATTCTAGATAATATCTCCCTAGAGTATTACAAGACCTAGTTTATTGTTCTATAGGGAAAAGTGGATAGGTTGGACAAGACTTTTAATAGACTAGTTTCCATCACAAATGGAATTATGAACACGACTATCTTTGGAACCGTGAACGGATTGGCTAAGGTTAGGAAGTGATAGATGAAAATGGAATCTTCTTAGGATATGGATATTCCAACTAAGGATAATGCCATTGCAGGAAAAGATACCTGGAGCAATGAGCTGGACTAGCTTAAGATGGAGTGGGACCTGATCTATAGTCCTAAGAATTATCTAGGGTATGTTGTTTCTTTTTTTGGGGGCCTGCATGCCCGTTTCTTCATTTGGCCTATGTACCCCATGTTTGGTATCATTTACTGTAGCTTGTTATTTCCTATGGATGGTTTAATGGTTTCGTTTTTATGCTATATTGGGTGGCCAGGTGGCATGTTGTTTTTCTCTCTATGTCAATCCATTTATTTTGATGTATCTATTTTGGTGGCTCTAAATTGATGGTCATGAGGCCTATTATTTGATATTTTACTGTACGGGATTAGGGCCATTTCCCTTAATTTTTTAATCAAAATCATCCAATTCTATGTTATTTCTCTATTTTTATCACTTTTAACCACTCTCAAGTAATGACTACTAGTGATGAAGTTGATGGATCTTCCCCTTTATTATAAAGTGTCCCAATAGTACTTTTTAGCAACACCTATTTTTCTTGATGCAAATACATCAAGTAAACATTTTCTATAAGTAATATCTAAGGTTTGTCTCTTTTAAGATTAAACAACACCATTCAACCAAGATCATACTTGTTGGACCCAAATGTAGGCACAATAGTATCAAAGGTTTTGAAATGCTTAGATTTGGGTCACCTCAAGTATTTGACATTAGATTCAAGTAAAAAAATTCCTCTTTCAATAATGTCTTAACATTCAAAATATTCCTTGTATTAATTTTGAGGTAAACCCTCATCTCTTTCATTTCTATTTTAGTATATGTCTAATTTTATCTTAGCTTATCCCCTAATTAAATATATTTTAAAAATATCTATTTATTTCCTTTACAGTAGTTTTATATTTATCATTTATATTTACAATATAACACCTAATGTGTTAATGAAGTAAAGAAAGGCCTAAGATATATGTACTATACAAGTAACCATTATCCAAAAAAATTAAGTGAATTTTTTTATTAAATATTTCACATTAAAAATAAGAGATACAATGTCACCAATTTCTTGTCAAAGATTGAGGATGGTCTTGTTTAGTTTTGTGTAGAGGAATTTAATGTTCTCCTTTATTTCACCATAACATATATATTATAAAATTATAAGAATAAAAACATCTAAACTTACAATGGATTTTAGATGGGTTATTTGAGGGAGAACCATAATGAAAAAGGGATTCAAGACTATTTACATATTATATAGTATTCCATAAATCTAAGAAATTCAAAGAGAAAGATAGTAAAGATAAATCATGGCCTTTGATGCCCCTCCATCAATATTGTTCCTATAATGGGTAAGTTACCATTATTGATGTTGATATAATTTGATAATATATTTCAAAAAGGTGGTTGTCTCAACACAACAACATCCATCAGGAAAAAAAGGATACCTAGAAGAAATCTAAGGTTTGGAGATAGATGAAACCAAGGAAAATGTATATTGATATGAATTTACCTAAATTTATGGTTGTATACTAAAGGATGCTTGGTGGAGAGCATGATAGAAATTACAAACAAATGTGTGTGAAATGAATTATGTAGAGACTAGAACAAGGTCTCTATAGTACCCATATGGAAAAGGGCCATGTACAATAGTTTGTTTTCCCTATTGAAGGAAACTTGTTGTAAATCTTCTAGCATGAAAATTTTTTTCCACCTCATAAATGGTACTCATTTAAGTGAAAGCTAAAATTGAGAAAATAAAATAAAAATAAAAATATTTGGGTAAGTTACACTATAATATTTTACTTTTGCAAGAAATTTAGAATGCTGTGTTTCATAGATCTTTAATCTAAAGGGTATAACACAAAGAGTTAACATTTATTTTCAAAAGCTGAATATGAAATCAATTATTTGAAGTTGCATCTTTTGAAGAAGATTGTATCTTCCTATATAGGAGCGAATTTGTACCCCTAATGCAAATTCCCCTTTTACCCCTTTACACTTTAGAAAACCAAACTCAGAGGCTTAATTCCACATAAGCCCACTATTCACATCACACTTGAGACCTATTTTGTGTGTCAGTGGAGGTGTTTCTGTCGAGGACACCTGCATGACGTGCAAATGTCTGCATAATGCGCTTAAGTCCTTGACAGATTCATGTGGCTGGAGCCTACAGAAATGTTACACTTCCTATTGGGAGTCAAAGTGTAACGCCTTTCTTCGACTGGCCGACCCGAATATGGCTATTTTCTTTCATTCCTTCTTCATATTCTTCATTCATTCATCCATTTTCATCTTCATCACAAGTTGACACAATATCTCCACACTTTTGAGCGTTTACCCCAATCTTTGTAGCAACATTTCACACTTCATAGAAGCAATCTATCACTCCATCACTTCAATAGAACAAGCGCAGGATGAATCCATTGCAATAAAGGCTTGAGTTCCTCTCATATTTCTCCTCCACTAGCCTTGAGCGCTTTGGATGGAGGTGGTAAGCTCCTCTCATATTCTCTATTGTTTGGTTGAGTAAGCACGTACTATTTTGTAGTGTTTTTGGTGTACTTTAATTGTATTCTTTCTTTATCGCTTTATTTCTACATCATTGCAAACTTGGTTGTCCGTGGAGGTGGAAACACCAAAATAGGGGTCTGACTGAGGTAGGCCCCTATACAACCCCTCAACATTTTACCTCTTTTCTGTGTGTAGGTGGAGAAATCTTGGAGCAAGCTAGTGAAAGGATTGTTATGTGAGTTCATCTTCATCACCCTTACAGTAATCTACTTTCTTTATCACATTAGTCTTTATTTTTTGTATTTCACTATTCTTTTCTACACCTTTAGAAGCTCTTAACTAGGTCGATAGTTCATTTTTTAGTGGTCCAACCTTGTCTCCCTAGATTTTTGGTTTTACGGATGTCAACGCACCTAAGAGATGCTAGCGCCTCGAGCTGTCATCCCAAAACCACACTTATGTTCTCTGAGAAAGAGCTACCCGAGACACAGAGTTGACCCTGCAAACCAACTCACCTAGTCTCCTTTCAACTCTCAGGTTTGGAGAGTGATCGAAGGACCTTATAGTCCTCATCATTCTCATCCCATCCATCTGAACACTCCTTTAAACTGAGGTAAGTTAGGGTAGACACACTGCTCTTGGCCTTTCGTGACCTGGGGCCTTGTAGTGGTTGGTCCCCCTCTCTTACATTTTTGGTGAACCTAACGTGAACCAACATATTTTTGTTCATCGATGTTCTAGGCTTTTTTCTCTTATACCCTTTGATCATTGCGCTCATGTGTGTTGTGAAGGTTTATGAGCATCACAACCCAATCCACGACCTTTGGGCATATTGTTAGGAGAAGTCTACGACACCTATTGATGGAGAAGATGAAGGTCTCTTCTAGTTTCACTACTGATATTTTCTCTAGTTCTACGGTTGGCCTATCTGTATAGGAGCATGTGTCACAGGGTGAGTCTAGATTCCTTGATGAAATTGATCATGTCCCTACTCCTCTTGCGTCACCAACCTCATCATCTATGGATGAGCATGAAGTTGTCCAAATCCCTTCCTAATATGCCGCTAGTCTAAGTAAAGGGTTGGGTGCATTAGAGAATCACTTGGAAAAAACCCAAAACTAGCTAGGGTTTCTAAAGTTAGTAGTGAAATAAAGTACATGGTGGGAAAAGAATGAAGAGGTGTAGAAATCTTGACTAGTCTCACTAGTATGGCTAAAGCATGCACTCCTTCAAACCATGGTAGTGTGGTATGAGGTAGCCCCTTTGAAGAACACAAGAGACAGTTGGAGGTATAAATGCCTCCCATGTCTGTGTACATGGCTGACATGATCCCTTCAATCCGGATCCCTACTGCTTTTGAAAGTTCTAAAACCATCATTTTAAACAAGAACCCTTTGAGTTTTCACTTCAACCCTCCCGTCACCTCCGGTGGTAGAGGATTTGGCAGGATGACTGGTTGAGGCTTTAGTGGTGGAAACTTCGGTGGCGGAGGTGGTTCCAGTGGAGGTCATGGTAATGGCTTTGGAAGTGATGGTGGCTCCGACAGAGGTCACACCGATGGTGGTGGCATTAGTGGTGGCCCCAGTGGTAGTCATGGTAGTGGTTCTAGCGGTGGCTCCAGTAGTGGTTCTATTGGTCCTATGCCTTCTAACGATTTTATTTTGAATACCTTCTTCAGAATATGGGGAAGATGCAGAACTAGCTAGTGAGCCTTTCCCAAGCTTCTGCCTAGCCTATTTTTCAGCCTTTCTTCTGACATAGCCCATTATCAGTAGCAATTTTGAATACTCCTTTCTCGCAAGGGATGGAGATCCCTAAATTTGAGAAATACGATGGTAAAGGGGACCCACAAACACATGTTTCCACCTTTAATGCCTTATGTACAAACTTCTTCCATCATAATGCATTGATGGAAAAATTATTCCCTCGATCCCTCAAGGATACGACGCTTGAGTGGTACTGTTCCTTGCCCGATAACTCCATATTTTTGTTCGATCAGCTTGTGAACCAATTCCTACGACATTTCCAAGCCAACATTGGGCCTAAGATGACCTTCTCTAACCTTGTTCGGTGTAAAAAAGGGGATAATGAGAAGATTACTGACTTTATAGCGTTATTTCAAGCACTCTTTTCACAAATATCATACCCATTGTGGGACTTCGATGTGAAAAAGGTGTTCATAGGGAACTTACAAAGCCTTGGAAAGAGAAGTTTTCCCTTATGAAATACCCCTCTTTTGCACATCTATGTGTGGCCCTATTGGAGTACAAATAGATAGTAGTTCAGTTTAGGGGATCTTCCTCGCACTCCCATCCGGAGGGAAAGTCCATTATATTGATCTCTAGGAAAGGAAAGGTTATTGCAAATGTAGTAGCTGCTATGGATAACAACAACCTTAGGCACAATTGAAAGTTCATAGAGTTATCAGAATCCTATTCTTCCATCTTACAGAAGTTGTTGAAGGATAATATAGTTAACTTGCCAACTCCAAAACTAGTTAGGGAACCATATCCTAACTGGTATGCAACAAATACCTATTGTCAATACCATCGAGTTAACATAAATGATACCAAATTCTGCATGTGCCTACGTCATGAGATATAGGATCACATTGAGGATGGTACTATCTGTCTTGATGGAAGTAATCAAAACATAAAAAAATCAGTGGTGAAAGCTAATAGTGAATTGCAGATATACACAAAAACATTTTTGTCACATTCTGCTAACATGATTATCGATCCCTCTAATTTTTTTTCTTACCTCGAAGCATACATCAACATGGTTACACTTACTCCTCCTCATCTTGCAACAGGTTCACCGGTTATAACATTCAATTCGTAAGATGTACCAACAAATGACAAACCTTCTCTACTCTACATTCCTGCTTGCCTCAATGGCAACATTGTGATAGGGGTCTTAGTTGATTCAACAAGTAGAGTGAATGTCATAACGAAGGAGACTCTATTCTTGAACTCCCTACAAAGGGAAGAATATGAAAAAACAAAATCCATCATCCGTACGCATGATGGTCTTGCCCTTAAACCCTATGGATTGATAACTTTGTCCATCCTGGTGGGACCTAAGACTATAGACATGATTTTTTATGTCATCCCTGAGTCGGACCTATTCAGAGTGAAGCTAGGTGTACCTTGACTAGCCTCCATGAATGGGATCACCTTTGTAATTCATAAGTGTCTTAAGTTTTCCCATGAAAGTGTCATGCACGTGGTGCATGATACTGGATACCAGCTTGTGGTGTCCTGTGGAGGATATTCATTCGATCACTTTTGGCCCGCTCCAGTCAGTCGGCTTCAACCCAAAAAAATCCTACTTTATAAGAACTATGTGAAGTATAAGATTGGAGGTAAGGGACAACCGAAGTTGACCCTTCCCATAGCAAAGAATCCACTTGCCTCCTCCTCCCGAAAGGAAAAGGAGAAGCTAGCTCCTTCTCAAGTTGCCTCGTCTACTCCCCTTTCTTGGGAGGAGTATTGGATGAATAAGCCTAGTTTTTACCCACTGAGCTGATGGTGCCTGCTTGGCATAGACCCAAGATCAAGATATTGAATCTCCCTAACGGGTCCCCTGGACCTTGGTACTATCTATACGACAGAAAGAAAGGCTCGAGAAGAGAATTTCCCCATGACCTTCGTTCCCACGAATGGGAAGAGGCCAGTTGCTGAGGTGCTAGAGTCGATTCACCTTGTCGTCTCTCAACTTACTCCTCTTGCTCCCATCCAAGAGTCTATCCCTCCATTGGAAACAATTGTGGAGGATACTCCCATGGTTGAGCAGGAGCGCTTCATTCCTTTGCAACCTCTGGCTTCTAGCTCGAAGAGTCACATAAATTGCCTTACACGTGAGTGCAAGCACCGGTGAAAGGCCCTTATGGCTGAACAAGCCTCCTTACAAAAGAAGGAAGAGGAGACAATTGATCCTATATCAAGACCTCCTATCGTGTCCTCCCCTCTCCTCTCTTTTGTTTATATCCAAACTAGCTCCATATCTCTTCCAGCTTCCATTGCGAGCACACATGCACCTGGAAAGGTGTAGGTGTTCATCGATCCTTTCATGGAGCCACCTTTGTTGACATCCACTCTAGATGTCTCACATTTTACAAAACCCATAGATATGATTAACACTTTAGTTGTATATGTTGTGATTCTCTCCCTCTTCCTTTGCCCGTCTTGCTTCGTCCGTGGGGAGTTCACCTCCTTCAATGAAGAAAAAGGTGGAGAGTGGTCCCTCTAGCAATGGGGGACATAAGAGGTGCCCACCTTCCCTAAAAGGTGGTCCTACGTTGACCTATTCTGTACTAGTGACAGAACTAGTCCCAACCTCCCCTAAGTTTGTCACTGCTTCTGAATCGCTCGGCCAACCTAGCGATGAACCTTGGGTGCAAACTCCTCTGTCTGTCAAAGTGAAACATGGAACTCCCATTAAGTGTATGTTTAACTTGGTAGATGAATTTCCGACCTTGTCAACGATCTTCACAAAGTTTTTGACTTTAGACCCACAAGAGTTGAGTGACATAGACTTCACAAGTCCTTTGCCTTATCCCTTGTTGCGGGAGGATCAGAAGCTCCTCCCCTTAACATTACACAATTGCAGGCTCATCATCCTTCCCCCTACGATGATCTAGAGTGGGAAGTTGATGACCTCTTAGTTGACTAGTGTTAGGGGAGACACTCTTCTTGATCCTTAGATTAGATGTGTGTGTGTATTGTGATGTGTTCCCCCCATGATCATGCTAAGTGTGTCTGGATGACCCTCGTCACCCCTACTAGTGCTTGGATATAGGCATAGTGTTTGTGTTGTAAACCTTAATCTATGTGTATCATCATTCTTCCATGTTTGTGATTGAATTTTGAAAAATTGGGGATGATGCAAGCATTGGGAGTATTTAGGCTTCCTTCCATGTTGATCCGATTTTTTTTTTACTTTGTCTTCCGTGCATTCTTCCTAATCTGGTCAGGGATTGATAATATTTTTCCTCTTACCGCAGTTACCTATTATATATATAAATAAAGGTAGATCTTACCTTGTGAAACCAGATCCCCCTATGCCCTTTGTTCACATTCTCTTTTCTTTTACTTTCCCTTCATCTTTCTCTCTTCTTTGCTTGAGTTGTCCCTTTCATGTGTGAAAATGCCACTTCTACATTATAAGGTCTTTAGAAAATGTGTTCATACCAATGAATATTTTCTCAAAGACTCCTCCACACACTTTTTTGTTAGAATTGCATTCTTGACTTGAAACCCTAACAAAGCATGTTTCCTTCATCATGGGTTCATAAAGAAAGGACTTGGGAACCTTCCTCCAAAGAGGGAACAACTTTGATCTTCCCCTTGCGTGGGGGCGTAACCTTCCTTTTAAATTCCTTGATGAAGTGAACATCTTTCAAAAGGATTCCTTTATGATGAATCGATTCGAGAAAGAAAGGCATTGGCTTCTGAATAGTGCATCCCTTAAGTGGACCCCCCTTCTTCACGTTGTGTTCCCAAGGGACCCCTTTGAAAGATTTATCTCTAATGAGTTCTAGGGCATCTAGCTCAGGGGCAGCTCGACTAGGTTGGTTTCACATCTTTACATCTAGCTAGGGGACAACCTGATTAGACCTACTTCACGTCCTTGTGTCTATCTTGGAGGTAATCCAACTAGACCTTACCTTTCAAACAACACATCCCTTAAGTGGACTCCTCTTCCTTTTGAAATCCTTCCCACTTGGTGATGGTCTACGTGAATGTTCATTCAATGGCCTATGCAACCTCTTCCTAACATGTTCTATTTGTGGGTAAACATGTCATCATTTTTGACTCTGCACAATCCCCTTTGCTCGGTCTCCCTCATGTGAGAGTTCTTGGGGGATACCAATCTTGCAGGTCTGTGAGCCTGTAAGGCACTTTTTCTTCTTCATCTTTATAGTTTTGTGAAACTATGAAGTCCTTTCCTGCACTTTTGGGTTTGCCAAACCGTGATCTTCTTCCTCTTCAATAAATGTATACATCTCTAACCCTACTACTTCTTTGATCTAATTTACTGAAGCACTCATCAACACTCGTGCTCGCTAAAGTGGGGGAAAAATGTATAGGAGTAAATTTCCACCCCTAACGCAAATTCCCCTTTTACCCCTTTACACTTTAGAAAACTACACTCGGAGGCTTAATTCCACATAAGCCCACTATTCACATCACACTTGGTGCCTGTTTTGCATGTCGATGGAGGCGCTTCTGTTAGAGACACCCACGTGGCGTGCTGACATCCGTGTGATGCACTTACATACATGTGGCATGCTTACGTCCCTAGCAGATTCCTACAGTTGGAGCCTGCATAAATGTTACACTTCATATTGGGAGTTGAAGTGTAATGCCTTTCTTTGGTTGGACAACCCGAATGTGGCCATTTTCTTCCATTCCTTCTTCAAATTCTCCATTCATTCATCCATTTTCATCTTCTTCACAAGTTGACACAATCTCTCCACACTTTTGAGTGTTTACCCCAAGCTTTGTAGCAACATTTCACACTTCATAGCAGCAATCTATCACTCCATCACTTTGATAGAGAAAGCGCAAGATGAATCCATTGCATCAAAGGCTTGAGTTCCTCTCATATTTATCCTCCACTAGCCTTGAGCGCTTTGGATGGAGGTGGTAAGCTCCTCTCATCTTCTCTATTGTTTGGTTGAGTAAGCACATACTATTTTATAGTGTTTTTGGTGTACTTTTCTTGTATTATTTCTTTATCGCTTTATTTCTACATCGTTGCAAAATTGTCTGTCCGTGGAGGTGGAAACACCAAAATGGGGGTCTGACTAAGGCAGACCCCTATACAAAACCCCAACATTTTCCCTCTTTTTTGTGTGTAGGCAGAGAGATTTTGGAGCAAGCTAGCGAAAGGATTGTTGTGTGAGATTATCTTTGTCATCATTATGGTAATCTACTTTCTTTATCATGTTTGTCTTTATGTTTCCTATTTTACTATTCTTTTTTGCACCTTTAGAAGCTCTTAACTAGGCTGATAGTTCATTTTTGAGTGGTCCAACCTTGTCTCCCTAGTTTTTTGGTTGTACAGATTCCAACACACCTGAGAGATGCTAGTGCACCGCGTTGTCATCCCAGAACCACGCTTCTATCCTCTGAAAGAGAGCTACATGAGACACAAAGTTGACCCTAAAAACCAACTCACCTAGTCTCCTTTCAACTCTCAATTTTGCAGAGTGATCGAAGGACCTTATAGTCATCATCATTCTCATCCTGTCCATCCTAACACTCCTTTAAATTGAGGTAAGTTAGGGAAGCCATACTACTCTTGGCCTTTCATGACCTAGGGCCTTGCAGTGGTTGGTCCTCCTCTCTTACAATTCCATATGCTCCTTTTCAAATTATGTTACAGATTGAAAGCCTATTAAAAACCCAAAAATTGGTCAAGAAGGGCTCCTAATGTAGTATGTTTTATGTTCTGAAATGTGATATCTAGACCACATTCTTTCAATATTGACCTAGATATGGTGATCCCATGTAAACATATCACACACATGATATTAATATTCGTTATAATTGATGGAAAAAACTGTGGATCGAGACTCATAATCAAGTTACTATAAATTTTTTACATTAACTTCCTTAGTTTGTTCTTAAAATGTCAATCCGGGGATCATAGACTTGTGAAAGGTATTGTGGCTATTTTCCAAAGGGATGAAGATAGTGAGCTGAGTGGGGATGAAATTCAACTAAAACACTCGAGAATTGCATTAATAACAATCTGATTTAATTTTCTTTTCTCTTATGTTAAAGGGTTGAGGGTTCCCTTCAAAACCTATTTTTTCCTTTATAAAAAACAATATGATTTAATTCCTATTCTATCTTATTGTCAGAATTGTGCTAGGAACTGTGACAAGAACTGTCACCACTTGCAACAATAACAACAACAATTCTGAAAAGTAGATTCTAATTACTAAAATTAAATTCAAACAATAACTTGATGAATGAAAGGAGAATCTAAAAGTTAATCAATAAATATATAAACAAATCATTCAAATGAAATAATTATAGCCATTAATAATAATTATACCGTAATAAAATAATTATAAGAAAACAATCATACTGTAAGAAAATAATTTAGAAAGAATGTAAATAACACATACCATAATAATCACATTATAATAAATAGATCACTGGATAACATCAGAGTGGGCAACTTTCCTCTTTAGCTACCCAAGTGATGAAATGAGAACTTTCTTCTACGCGAGAGTAATCAACAGATTGCTATTTTTTATTTTCCAAAAAGAATGCGTGAAAATATATATACAATAAACTACCTTCAATTGCTTATATACATGCAACCTTTAACAATTACATAGAGGAATACAATATTTTTTTTTGGCATGTAGCCAAAACTACCTAGAATCCAAATAACCTTATTATAAATAATGACAAAATATTGTGGTTCCATCAAACAACTAGCTATAAATTAAATACAAATTTTTTATAACACTAAGCAATAATAAGAATATTTTGGTTTCCCTCACACATCCAACACATTCATCCTTTCCAAAAAAATTTGATTTGTATTACTAGCCAATTGGAAAAGTCACACACTAAGTTGGTATAGGAATGATATGAAATTCACATGAGAAGTTGATTGTTGACTAGAGACAAAATAGGAACAAATAGATCTTGGTATCTGCACAGGTGGCAAGCACATCCTTTATTGCAGATCTTCTCCTTAAGTGGCTTCAAAAATCTCATGGCAGTGATGATTAGCTAAAAACACAACGTTCTGAAGTGGCATCTTGACATGGAAATATTGTATTGTAAAGATCTCACCATGAAATAAATTCATGTGGCTGAAGAATACATGCGAGAAATGCCATGAAGGAGGAACCAAAGGAAAGTAACATTGGATAAAAAAATGCACATTCAACACTAACAAGTAATTGATGCCACCAAATAGCTTGATGTCAACCATAGGGTGAGGAGACTATAATAGAAAACAAAAACTTCTTGTGACAGGAAGTTCCTTCATAAAATGTGACATGAAATCTATATGTTGCAAGTTGTATTCTTCATGGATTGAAATTACAATTCTTATTAGTAAACTCAACCAAAAACTATTTTCCATATTTTAATCTTAAAACTATATTAAATATGCCTTATATATATTGAATTATATGTTGCGTAAAATGGTGAAATGATATGAAAATGGAAAGAAAATGGAATGTAGAAATGGTTATGAAGGTGTATGAAATGTATAGAATATGACATAATATGGATCATAATTGGCTCTCATCAATAATCAACATAGTTGGTGCTACCTACACAAATATACTTTTACTATAACTTTAAGAGAGTTCATAAGAATGTATGCATCAATTTTATGATTATACATTAACACCTTTATAGTGTGCCAAACTAATCAAGAAAATTCATTATATATCTACTAGCTACTCTATATATGGTGTAAGATATCCCCCACTTATCAAGACTATGTTGGGATGATTGTTAAATAAAAAATAAGTGGCAATTTGATTCTCAATCAAAGCTTAAAAATAAAAAATAAGAAATCTATGTATGGTAAAAATGGGAGTAGTGTAATACCCCTCCATTTTTCTCTTTTGATGTGACAGTATTTTACTATGATGTTATCATCATGGCATGCTTTAGATTAGCATAGATGATATGTGAATTAATGATGTTTTATGTGTTTGATTAAATTATTGATGCTAGATTCATCAGTTGGTAACAATGTATTGGTGAAGGGGACGAGATTGCATCACTTGCTTGCGAGCACCCTACGATTTCGCGATTCCCTCTTCACGGTGTGTTTTATATGATGTGAATATACATGTGCGATATACTTTTGTTCGTAGGTTAACAGGTACATGACATCGACTTTACCTGGTTTCACAGGTTTGAGCATGTCCATTGCCCAATGACATTTGATTGGGAGATAGTAGTTAGGTTTTCCATGCCAAGTCGTCACCCTAGTCATAAGTGTGTCGTCATTTTTAGTTTGGTTTTAGTTGTTTGATTATTGTTTAGTTGCCTAAGATTTCATTTAATTGCAAGTTAGAAAAAGGTAATTAAATGACCTTTGTAGTTAAGTTGTTGATTAAATGAATCTGGTTAGAATGTTAGAAATGTTATTTAATTTATTAATTAATTTAATTTAATTAATAAATAATTTAATCTCGGATTAGATTTATTTTATTAATTAATTGTGTTGAAATAAATTAAGTTATTCATTTTGAAATTAATGGATTATTGTTTGAAATTGAAAATTAAAGAAAAGGATTTAAATTTCATTTTTGGAAAATTTTAAATGCGAAATTGAAAAAAGAGATATTTTGAGATATTTTTTGTTTTCTGTTTTCAAAAATTGATTATGGTGGTTGAATAGATATTTTTATTTTTTTGGCTATTATTTGGATTTGGATAAAAATTTTGGGAGGATGAAAAAATTAAAACAAATAGGGGAATTTTTCTAGTTGTGGGTTTTGGATTGGAATGGTGGAACAACTTTGTTGATTTGCTTGGAAAGAGCTGAAATCTGAAGAAGAATTATTGCATCCTTTTGGATCTTCTCAAACTTATGGAAACCAGGTTTTCTTTTTTATTAAATTAATTTCTTTTTCTTGAAAAGATTCACAACGCTTATTCGTTATTGGGAAATATTTAAACTTGGTTGGATTTGCAAGAAGAACCCATCTTAAATATGGCTTCAGAACTTTCAAGACCTTTGTTTGAAAATGAATCTCTTTAAGGAAAAAAAAATTATGTTCTTGGCTCCAGATTTATGTTTTTGAGAATTATTTGCTCAATTTATTTTGCAAATCTGATGTGGAGTCAATTAAATTCATACATGTATAATATATATATTGATATATACATATATATTATTATTTATATTTTGTTTTGAAGGGGATTATCCTGTTAAAAATATTTTTCAATAATAGCCCTATGTGGTGCACGGAAATCAAAATCCCTAGGATTCATTTAAAAAAATAAAAAATAAATGTTTTTTGGAGGGTTTGGGGGGAAGCTGTGGGAGGCACTGCCCCCACCGCCGCCCCCACACAAGGGACTATTGTGGAGGCAAAGCCTCCATCACAGCCGCTTCCCCACTCCCTTGCATCGGTTGCACCAAGGGTTTGGTTGTGTGTAATATAGCCGACACCCTTAGGGGATCCGACTATGTTACACACAGTCGGCCCAGGTGAAGGGTTGGTTGCAAAACAACCGCCTACCCCTTTTGCTCGGTGCGCAACCCAAGGCCGAAAAACGTGTTTGGACTTTTTGATTCGGTTTATTTTTATTTTAAAAATAAATAAATAAATATATTTAATATTTAGGTATTATATTTTTATAATACTAAATATTAATATATATTAATGTTTTTAAAATATATGAATAGATATCAATAGATTAGTTTATTTGTAGATGAGTTTTATTTATTTTAATTTGTGTATATATACAGTTTAAATATATACATAAATGAAAATAATGATTTAAATTGAGGGCATGATTTAAATGGAGTTAAAGAATTTAAATTATAGAGTTTTTGGTCAAGTTGTGGATTTTATTTTTAAAAATAATGTAATTGATAAATCGATATATTTGATTTTTAAGGAATATGTCTAATGGATGAGTTAATTATTTTTAAAATGAATATGTTGAAAAGAGGAAACAGTTATTTATTTCGAAACGATATTTTCTAAATGGTTGAAATAAATGTCTATTTTATATTAAATTAAAAGCAATTAGAAAATGAAAAATTTGGTGTTTATTTCATCTTTGTCTAATAGAGAGTTATTCTATTCAGTTTTATAAAATGCAATAAAGTATCGTACGTTAATTAAGAAGTAGATTTAGGAAATCCAAAGTAGATTTAATTCTTATTAATTTTAAATATGTGGGTTGTTGTATCATGATGTCAACCTGTTTGAAATGATGAAGTAAATGTTTATTTCAGTACTATTTAAAGGCAATTAAGGAATTAAATATTTTGGTTAAAATATCTTCCTTTGTCTAAAGAGGGTATTTAATTAGTTTCATTAAGACAATAAACTACTGAGTTATATTAGGGAAGTGGATTTAATATATCCAAAATTAGTTATTTCCTCGCAATTGCCTTATGTGATTATTTCCATGTGTTCATGTTTGGGGAAATGGGTTAAGTGTCTTTAATTTGTAAGTCTTCCAGAGGACCCTAGAGGTTGGGGGTTGTCATTTTGTGAGGTCAATTGTTGGTTAATTCCCTTGAGTTGTGCATGGTGCCTTGTCAGTAAGTAACCTGGTTATCATGAACAGGGATGTTTTGTGCCTCCTGTGGAAGGAGTGGAATATGTGATTTGTGGCTCCTTGTAAGGAGTGGCGTTGATATCGTTGTTACCTCCAGAGTTTGAGTGAGTTATTTTTATGTTTCCCCCTAGAGTTGAGTAGTCGTGATGTCTTGTTTGTACACAATTGGGTTTCCGTTGTGGTTGGTTATGTCTGGTATGTTGACAAGTAGAAGAATGACTTCAGGGCCAGAGCCGTGAGAGGTAAACTGGGTAACCTTCAGAGGTAGTTTATTCAAGTGATAACTAAAGCAGTGTAATCCATGTCAGTAATGTTAGAGTTGTACTTGAGTTGTATGTATGTTGAACTTGAGTTGTACGTATGTTGAACTTGAGTTGTACTTGTGTGGTACATGTGATTGGTTGTGTCAGTTTGGTTCAGTTATGATTCAGCCTGTGTCTAGAGGTAGTTGGTCTTGTCTAGAAATCCTTGTTACTATCTCCTAGAATGGGGGGTGGGCCTTTGGGTTCCACTTAGTTGGGTGGTGTGCACCTTACTCCATTGGGTTTTCTTCTTGTTCATGTTGACGAGATTTCCAGTTGGAGAGCTCGTGAGATCCAGTTACTCTTTATGCTTATTTTCATTTCAGTTAATCTTGTAATTTATTACCCCTCTTTGTTATCAAGATGGAAGTTGTAATATGTAATCATGCTTTTGGATTTACCTCATTCGGGGAATGAGATTTGTAACCTTATTGTTAAAAAAGATCTTATGGTATCTTTATTTTATTTGATGAATTTATCTTGTATGGAATGTATGTGTTCTTAATTTCATAAGTAATTAAATGTTGTGGTTTCAATTCTTTATTGTTGTTGTGGATTAATAAGTAATCATAGTCTTGTAACCTTAGAGGTTGTTGCAATGTGTAGTGAACTTGCATATTAATTATACTTAAAAAAAATAAAAATATTTCATTTGAGTAGTTAATTGCAACTTCCTCTAGGGTTGTGTGGCAGGGCATTACAAGTAGAATAAAAATGAGATTCACACAAATGATAAAATTCAAACATATAAACTATTAAGCCCATAAAATAAAATAACATAAGATGGGCTAATATTATATGAAGTTGTTACTTTGAAAACAAAAATAGAACAAGAAATGAGATAAACTCCAAGTATAGGTTGAATTCTCCAATGATATTTAATAAAGAAAAAAAATCTTCAATGATGAAAGCATATAACAATTATTTGAGGCTTGAATACCTAGAATAACAATAAAAAAAATTAGTAGTCCCAAAAATGAGAGGTGATCAAATGGTATAGCATGATCATTCCAGTTGTTTGTAGCTTTCAAATTCAATCTTTCTAAACTAAATATGGTGTTGATGGAATACACAAAAAAATATAATTTGTGAAAACTAAAATTAATAATAGTACATTTACATAGGAAGGAGACCTCATTCAAGATACTCAACACAAGAAATGGACAAACTCGATTATACTAGCAATGTGATGACACTAATTGGATAAAAAATAGAATACCTCTAAGAGATATGAAATATGTATAAGAATCATCTAATATAATTCAAATAAAAATGTAGAAAACTTGGCACTTCTTAGGGCACATGATACATGAAAATAGTAATGGTTCATTTTTCATTATCCATGAAACACCTCACATCCTCTCATATAGATTAATTTATTGAAAATAAAAATCAATGAAAATATATATTAAACGACCTCCAATGTAGGTGATTAAATTGCATAAGGTTTCCTCACAAGACCTAAAACAAAAAAATATAAGGTATCTCCAATTGGTTCAAAAGAAGTGGCATCATTTTATCATTTTTGAATGACATGGATATTGGTTTGGAAATCCAATTTGCTTCCCACAAAATGGTTCATGTTAGCTTGTATGAAATAAAGATCATTTGTGCTAGCTTTTTGATGTTGTAGAAGAAAGCCAAGTTAGAAGCAAGGAAACCAAAGATTCCAAACAATATAGGTACTCACTATTGCATACATCTTAGAAATATGTGTTTCATCTCTCTTTATATGTGCATATAGAGCAAACATTTATGAATAAGTATCATATTACAAATCTATGAAAAATTCATACATTAAATTCTATAATATTATTTTTTACAAATTAATTAGTTTAGTCTATTTAGTTTTCAATTTTGATAGTTTAATTTTATGTAAAAGTTAAATTGTTCTTCACTGTCTATAATAAGAACATAAATCTTTCTTTGTAGATAAATTAAATTATCATAATAAAAACAATTCAATTATGTTTTTTTATTCAATATTGACCTAATAATGATATTAGAAGTAAGATGAAAAATCACAGATGATTTGAAAGGTTGAATGTTCTCGATTAGAAAATTTTAAAGAATCCATATGTGCCTTCCAATGTGAATGTTAATATTTACTTAGTTTATAACATCTTTTATGAAATTCATGTCTTTATCATCATTCAAAATTGTGTTCTACTAAAGAAAAGAATAAAATAAAGGAATCATGTGTATGAGCTCAATAGAATGTAGAGGTGTCTAAATCAACTAGCCACAATAATTTTTTTTAAAAAATTAATCGTATTAAATAAATGTTATATACTTTTATGTTTAATAATTTGGATGGGATCAACTTCACAAGTTGACCGAAATAATCCTATGTTCAACGTCTTCCTGTTGGCTAGTCAGTTCTCTGCGAGCTCTTGCATTTCTGATGTAGGAATAGACATAACAAAAAATGAGTTCTTTGGCAGTGTATTCCCTCCCACTCAAAGGAGATTTGACTATTGATTTCAAAGAACAATGAACTCATCTACATCATAACTATGCATAAGCCTGCCCAATAAAACCCTATTCGAAGATCTGTAATCACATTATTTTGGTCATAGTATATTTTTCAAAGTGACGGATGTACATGGGGTACATATTTGTTAGAAGTGAGATTTATTTGCCAAAAGAAATTGGTTTAATAAATAGGAAAATAGGAAAATATTAATTTTGAGGTTGTAGTCTTTTTATTTGTAATTATAATTGAATTCAAATTTATTGTGGAGTTAAGGATTTTATTAATTATGTTTATTAAAAAGGAGATGTTTATCAAACTTAGATGGGGTTTAAGACGATTGAAAATTTTTTTATGGTTTTCTTTTTTGCAATTCATAATATCTTTCAATCAAGACTTCCTTATTCTTGGTTTGTACAACCTCACCAATTATTTCATATTGGGACAACCCTACTTTACTTGATTGAGTTATCACACTTCTAGATGTTGATGCAAGAGAAGTTGAGTCTTAGTGTGTTGAAACCCTACATAATGTGTGTCAATTATACAATAAGGTTTTACTCTACAAATATGGTCTCTGATTTCAATAAGAAACCCTTTAAAGTTCTTAGGATCAACTTCTTTGAGTTTTATTTTGATATTCTTGATCCTAAAACATTTTGTCTTTCTTTCTTTCTTTTCATTCTCATTCTTATTGATCCTAATGAGGTACTCAGATTCATTTTCATTAAATTTGTGCTCATATCCAACAATTCCAACCTCACTTCCTTTTATTAATGAAACATTTATGATCATATTTTCTCTCAACTGCAAACTTCATACCACCTTGGCAAATGATAACTATCTTTCATAGCCTTTAAGACCCAATATTGTGAAGTCTCTAACTTTGGTGTAAGAGGGAAGGATACTCCTCCCTTTATGCAAACTATTGAGAATATTTGGTTCCACACACTTTCCATATAGCCTCTAAATATGTTATTCTAGTTTGTACTCTATATGATAGTTTATGAAGCATTTATGTGGATCCAAAAATCTTGATAACTATGTATCCCTCAAGTAGAAATTAGTCTCCCCAAAATTGTGTAGTCCTTTAATATTTGGTTATAATTGAGGGGCCTAAGGAATTCATAGAAACTTGTGGGGAGTCTAAGACTATTAAATCATATATTATTTAAAATAGGGGCCATAAAGTAGTCCTATTTTTCTTTGAAGTGACACCTAAGGCCATATTTGTCAGGATTCCATAACTCCATAGGTATGAAGACTTGAATTCTTGATTCATTTTCATATACATTTAACTTAAAGTCTCAACAAGAAGAGAAATCATAACTTGGTAGATATGAAACAACAAGTAATACCATTTAAAATATTTTGCTTCACCTCACCTCTTGAAATTTTCAAGTCCTCTGAGATGTTTAGTCATGTAGCTAACAAAAATAAATAGATTATTTTGATACATGCTTTGAATTTGGGTAGAAAATTTGAAGGCTCCCTTTGATATGGTAGGGGTAGTATCAATTCCCATCACTTGACATAGACCCTTGTATTTATTCTCAAGATCCTCATATGTATTCCTAAAGTATGGAGAAATTTTCAATACATCAAACGCCTCCAACTTTGTATCCAAGATGGGTTTTAAATCCTACCCATGATTATTGAACCTAAAGTTTGGCAACTACGTAGCATTAATTTGAATCGTATAGGCTTAAGATATAACAATACCTAAAAAAATCAGGAACCTAGACAACAGGCATCAATATTGAGAAATATATCATTTATGTGTATGAAAAATATATTTGATTTTAATGTTGGTTACATAATTTTTTCTTTTCACATGCATTCTCATAATAGGTCCCATGCAACTCAAACTAAGGATAAATTTAATGGTGAAAATCACATACCTGTGATTTTTCTTTATGCTTTGAACCCATAATGACTAGGATGTCTTGTATGCATATACTAGTGTGTAATATAGGTATATTTGTTTAGAAATTGAAAAATGACATTATTAAATACTAACCTCATCATCACTCATCCCCAAAAAGTCAATCCCAATATCCACATTTTAGTTTTCCCTTCCATAGTTTAGGTCCACAAGTACAACACTAATCTAGATCATGTTTTCTCTAGTGGGTTTGAATCCTAAATGTTTAAATTAGGTCTCATTCCTTTCATTTCTATGAGGCAACTAGAGAATAGATATTTCAAATTGCACCTTAGGGTGTTTTATTTAAGTACTATCTCTAATTTTTTTTAAAAACCTAATATCTTAAAGGATTAAAGAAAACCTTTGTCAAGGATAATAAAAAAGAATCAAATTTGAGTACTTTCCCCTCATAATTTAGCAAAGTCCCCAAAGCTTTTTCTAAAAATTACATGTTTCTTAACAAATTCATCACACATACATAGAGGTGAACATATTTGAGATAACATAATTCAATTAAATTAGATCTGTAAGTGATAGGTTCAATTTCATGCTTAAGTTCAGGTCCACACTCACAAAAACGCAACACATTGCATAGTCAAATTTACAATAGTTGTCTAAAAAATCACATTATGATGAGACTTAGAACCAAGTACCTCACCTTTAATCCATTTTATTGTTATATTTATAGATTTTTTTTTGTATTAATCCCAACTAATTTATTTAAGTTAATTTTATGTTCAATTAATTATATTATTTAATTAGCTTAAATATTTATATAAATGATTTATAGTTGCTTTATAAACATGTAAAATTTCTAAATTAATTTTTTTAATCAACTCAATAAAATAAAAAGAATATATTATTTGAAAAATCTACAATATTGAAAACAACATTTATTTAACTCGATAAATAAAATAAAATAATATAAGGAAAATAGATGCTACCTTGTTTTTGAAATTTGGGAATGTGATTTTTGTTTTTAATATGTGTAACACTATTTTATATAAATTAGTACTTACACCTAAAGGAGGTTCAAAGATTATGTTGATATAAAACTATGTGTATGTTAATATGTATGAGTATGAATGAAAACAAAGAATCATTTATAAAAGCCAAAAAGAATTGAAATATACATGAGTATGAATGAAAACAAAGAAAGAGTACATGTTAAATGGAGTTGCTCCACTTTTGCATCTAAGGAGTATGAATGAAAACAAAGAAAGAATTAGAAGTAAAAGGACTAGTGTGAGAGAGATAGAGATGGTAGAGTATAAGAGCAGACCATCCACTACTAGGAAACAATTCATTGATTAAATAGATCAATGTCAAATTCTCTTTATGTATATGTCAATATGCAGTGTTCTTTAAAAAATATTATTAATACTTTCCTTACATAATAATTTTTTTTTCAAAAATAGAATAATGTTTTATTAATATAGAAGAAAAAATCATAAATTAATTTTTCTTAACAATTTATAGTTTTCATAAAACAATCAAATAAAAGACATTTAAATGATCAAACTGTCACAATCACAAAATTTTATATCACAAACAACAGCTAATTTACCATTAACTAACTTATTTTCCCACGACTAACAGTGACTTGCAGGAGTGAGACACTTCTTCATTTAAAAAAAAATATGGCATCCAATGTTTAATTAATCAGAGATAGATATATAATATTTTTTGGCGGGCTTCATAGCCAGCCGTGCAGAAGAGACGGTGGTCTTTACAGAGGAGAAGCAGCAGAAGCAGCAGCAATCTAGAAAGTATATGTTTGGTATGCAGGCAAATTCCTGTCAATGGAATGGAGATTTCCGTGGGTGTCAGCAAGGAAAATTGGGAATTCGTGCAGTTGAGAAAAATAGGGCAATGCAAAGGCGCATACAATGCTATCCACAATGCTCTCTGCGCTCGCCTCGATGCGAAGTCTCTTGCTTATCTCCCCGTGCCTGATAGTGATGTATCTATCCTCATCCTCATCCTCACCCTCACCCTCACCCTCATCACCACCCTCACATTCATCACATTCGTCATCCTCCTCCGTGAATTTGTGTCTATTGTGATAAAACCAATCCACGTCCCTCAACGGACCTTCAATGACATTCCCTGCAAGCTTTGCCTTTTGATAGCTGTGAGTGATATTTGCCCATTTTGTTTCGCACATTCGCGCTGTCCTCTCACACGCACTGAAAACATTGTCTCGCAGAGAGAGGGCGACTTGGTGCCAACCCTCGCTTTTATTTCCCTGACCTCGCCTGAATAGCTTGTCGAAATATGCGCGAAATCGAACAAGCGCTCTCATCTCTTCTTCGCTCCATTTTGGAGATCTGCTCTTTCGTTCCGAAAAAGCAACGCACGCAATACTACCTTCTCCATCGCTGCCCTTGCCCGACTCCATTGCATCTTCTACCAAAACGCATTTGTTTTCTCTACTCACCGCAAACAATTTATACTGTTGTGGCCCAACTTCAAATTTAAAAATAGCGCGCTAACCGACTAAAAACTAAACGAACATGTAAGAAAATGAATGTCCGTCCAGTGGAGTTCGGCGCGCCCTTAGTTGGGTTAGAAGGGGACGGACTAACTATCAACCTTCTGTTTTGTTAATGCACATCTCGTAGAGCTTTTTAAAATGACGGGGCAAAGGCACTAGGGAGAGAAGTCAAGGTTAATTTCGCGCAATCATAGAATTTAAATCGTGCATTCGAATTGAAAAAAAAAATTATGGGTTTTTTTCGTGCATGAGTTAAGAGCTTATAACTAAGTTTTTGGCTTTTGGGCAATTCGGTAGAGTGCAGGAGCATTGGATATACGTGCGGAGATCAAAAAGACACCTTTTAGAGGTGTTGTCCGCTCCCCGCCACTTAACGTCCCAATACCCGCTAGTTATAACCACCAATAAAAAATTTAAAAAACACTTAAATGTGTGACTATTAACATTTAAATAAAATTATTGTATCATTCAAATCCGCTCAAAAGTCAATGGGTTTAATTCACGTTGGCACCTTAAAAAATCATTTTCGTGCCCATTAAAAATCACTCCTACATATTAATCTCCTTACTTTAACACCGGACACCAAACACATTACACCGCAATTAATCTTCATTTGGGGTCCGATGTAAGCATATGACTAATGTAATTTTTGGTGGGCACCATCATTTTACCACGCGCGCTCTCTGGAAGGTTCGCACGGCGATGGAAGCGACCGCCGACTGGTCTCCACGGCAATGGAAGCGAATGCCATCTGGTCTCCACGGGTCCTGCACAAGTAACATCAAACATCATTTTCCTTTGAAAATGCAAACAATGGTACTGGTTAATCATTTTCTTATGCATCTTTCATGACCCGTGAAGGGTTTATGCGATGATTGAAAAATTATTACTGCTTGTTTACAAAATAAATTATTCCTCTTACATGCATTTCCGTCGTGTGCTATTTGATTTTGTTGGGTCATGGTGTTGGTGTTTTACACAAGTTTTTTTGGGGTTAAATGATTTCCTCTCCCTGTTTTACTGTGTACTCACGGCCTCGTAAAGTCCATTATATCATGATTTTGTCTGCAAAAATGATAGGGGAATTTTGTGGGTTTGATCACATGTCTGCAAAAAATGATTAAAGGTCTATTTCGAACTTTTTATAAAAAACCCATGTGAATATGAGCATGAATCGACAAACCCATTTAGTATACACCATTTTTTCGAAAACCCTTGCATTGTTTTTCCAAATACGAGTTTTCTTGGGGTTAAATGATTAAATATGACCTGGTAAAGTCGACTATATCATGATATTGTCTCCAAAAATGGTGAGGAATTTCGTGGGTTTTGACCACATGTCTGCAAAAAATGATTAATGGTCTGCATCGACCTTTTTATAAAAAACCCATGTGAATACAAGCATAAATCGACAAACCCATCTAGTATACACCATTCTTGTGAAAACCCTTGCATTGTTTTTCCAAATACAGGTTTTCTTGGGGTTAAATGATTAAATACTACCTAGTAAGGTCGATTGTATCATGATTTAGTCTGCAAAAATGATAGGGGAATTTTGTGGGTTTGAGCACATATCTGCAAAAACTAATTAATGGTCTGCATCGACCTTTTTATAAAAAATCCATGTGAATACGAGTATAAATCGACAAACCCATCTAGTATACACCATTCTTGTGAAAACCCTTGCATTGTTTTTCCAAATACGGGTTTTCTTGGGGTTAAATGAGTAAATACGACCTGGTAAAGTCAATTGTATCATGATTTACTTTGCAAAAATGATAGGAAAATTTTGTGGGTTTGAGCACATGTCTGCAAAAACTGATTAATGGTCTGCATCGACTTTTTTATAAAAAACCCATTTAGTATACACCATTTTATGAAAACCCTTGCTTTGTTTTTCCAAATATGGGTTTTCTTGGGGTTAAATGATTAAATACAACCTGGTAAAGTCGACTGTCTCATGATATTGTTTCGAGAATTGATGAGGAATTTCGTGGGTTTTGACGACATGTCTACAAACACACTTTTGTATTCCTGCGAGTGAGGATTTACTATTATGAAACCCTTGGTTAATTTCATGTGCATATTTCTGAAAACCCAAGTGTGTAAACAATCGACTTCTGTTAAAATTAATATCCTATTGTTGTTGAATATAGCACAACTTCTTTCACTTACTGTACAATGTGCTTTGCACATTCTACTTATAGTTATTTTCATGAGTTGTGCATTTAACATGTATATTTATGCACTATCTTTTTACTTTACTTTATAAGTAAATGAAGGTCTTTTTTGTTGTCTTTACATGATCTGCAAAACGAAATCTCCTAGGTTTTGCAGCAATTCTTTTATATCATTTTCTACATTTCCTTTGGCTGTCCAATACAACAGACTAGCATTTGAATACGTTTCCTTTGACTCTCCAATACAATAGACTAGTATTTGTTTATATTTTTATACTTTCTATTGCACATACAATAGGCCAGCATACATATATTTGTCATTTTACATTTTGTGTCTCTTGTTCATTCATCAAATTGATATATATGTGTGTATCTTTTTTCAATCCTTTGGAAATGCAAACAATGGTACTGGTTAATCATTTTCTTCTGCATCTTATTGAATTTGTAAAAGAATGTGTACAATGTTATTTATATATATACCTGTAAAACACACATTAAGCAGTGTGTTTCAAATTGTAAATGAATCTGTGCAATGTTTTATACATTCATTTACAAATTATGTGTATGTTGTCTCTTGTTCATTGAGCAAATTGATATATATGTCTATTTCCTTAAATAACTATCCTTTGAAAATGCAAACAATGGTACTGGTTAATCATTTTCTTCTGCATCTTTCATGACCCGTGAAGGGTTTATTCGATGATTGAAAAATTATTACTACTTGTTTATGAAATAAATCATTCCTCTTTTACACGCATTCTCGTTGTGTGTTATTTGATTTTGTGGGTCATGGTGCTATTTTTTTCTCCCACATTGCATATATTTATGTATGTATGTATATAAAGTTGTATGTCCATGTTGTGAGATAACAACAAACATCATTCTCCTTTCAAAATGTATGTATGTATGTATGTATGTATGTATCTACATACATATATATGTATGTATGCATATGTATGTATGTATGTATGCACATACATACACACATACATACATACATATGTGTATGTATGTATGTATGCACATTGTACACATTCTTTTACAAATTCAATAAAATACAAAAGAAAATGATTAACCAGTACCATTGTTTGCATTTCGAATAGGATAGTTAAAAGATACAGACATATATATCAATCTGCTCAATGAATGTATGTATGTATGTATGCACACACATACACATATATATGTGTGTATGTGAGTGCATACATACATTCACATACATACATACATACATATATGTATATGTATGTATGTATGCACACACATACACATATATATGTATATATGTATGCATATATATGTGTATGTATGTATGTATGCACATACATAGACACACATATATATATGTATATATGTATGTATGTATGCATACATATATATGTGTATGTATGTGTATTCATACAGTATCTATGTATGCACATACATACAGATATATATATATGTATGGTATGTATGCACATACATACATATATGTGTGTATGTATGTGCATACATATATATATGTATGTTTGTATGTACATACATACATAAATATATGTATGAATGTATGTATGTATGTATGCACATACATATATATATACCTTCCATCGTCGTGAGAACCTTCCAGAGAGAGAACGCGGTAAAATGATGGAAAATAATGGGGTACCCACCAAAAAAAATATTAGTCATATGTTTAAATCAAACTCCAAATGAAGATTAATTGGGGTGTAATGTGTTTGGTGTTTAGTGCTAAAGTAAGGAGATTAATATGTAGGAGTGATTTTTAATGAGCATGAAAATGATTTTTTAAGGTGCCAACTTGAATTAGATCTATTGACTTTTGAGCGGATTTGAATAATATAATAGTTTTATTTAAATGTTAATAGTGACACATTTAGGTGTTTTTAAAAAAAAAATTGCAATGTATATGTATGTATATGCTTATATGAATACATGCATATATGCTTGTGTTTCTATGAATGTTTACATGTATTCTTATGTTTGTATGACTGTATGCATGCATACAAACATGCAAAAAATCATAGATATATAAGGCTCCCCAAATAAACATCAAATCTAAATATAATGCAGAATTTAGTCATATCATCTCTAAAAACCTAAGTAAGTGGTAGCTACAAATTTAAATGCTATAACAAATTCAAATTTGAAACACGACAAACAAATTGAATGCATTCAATTGTCGGATTCAAATTTCTAAATAAGAGGGACAGCAGCCAGCGGTATTCACAATTAATCTCCCCTAGTAATATCCTCTCCATACTACATACCATTGAATGGCATCCTTTGTGCATTCCTCATATATCCAAGGTTGATGAGAAACAATGAATATAAGTTGAATAAATCTTGGTATACAATTCTATTAACATTTATATGTTTTTACATATATTTATCTATTCCATTTGGATCTTTTAATATGTTGAACTTGATTAATTATGTGTTGTTGTACATGCATTATTTCAAATGTTGTATGATGTTTGTATGTTACTAGCCTCGGTTGTGAATTCTCATGGTTGTAAATATTTTCCTGCAGGCATGAGAGAATAAGGAGAGGTGGTGCAACAATGTTCAGGGTGGGTAGTTTGGTAAATGTGTTTGTCAACAGACCAAATAATTAAGGATTTTTTGTTCAAATGGCTCTATGTTTGAATTATTTTTCTATATTGTTCACTAACTAGTATGTCTTTTTATTTATTTCAATAACTATTGTCCATGTTTGTTTGTTCTATTATATTTGTTTGTTCTCGCAGGCATGTAAAATGGCTAGGAGGTTTTAAAGAGCATTTCAAATTGCAAGATTACATTTCAGGTAAAGTCTTTCAGGACTTTACTTTGGCTGTGACCCGATAGACATGGTGTTCATTTATAATGCTCATTTTTCATATTCATTGTAAACTTACATTTAAAATTTACAATTAGATTGATTTCCAACTGTAGGTGTTGAAAAATTTATAATTTCAAATAGATTAATTTTTGGATATGCTGCATATAGATGTATAGATATATGTATGCATATACTTAGTTGTGTATACATACGTACATATATGTATGTATGTATGTGTATGTATGTATGTATATATATACATACATATATATATATATTTACATATATGTATGCATGTATATATATGATGTTCATTTTTCTTATTCATTGTAAACTTACACTTACAATTTACAATTAGATTGATTTCCACTTACACTTACAGTTACAATTTATGGATATGGTACATATACATGTATATATATATATATATGTATGCATATACTTAGTTGTGTATACATATATACACACACACACACACACAACTATGTATATACATACATAGAATATATATATTTTTATATATGTACATAATTTTCTGAACTTCATTTACATACATTTCTTAATGTACATTTATATTTCCAACAATGTTAGTTAGATGAATACAACAAACACATATCCAACAAAATTATTGATGAATACAACCAACACGAAATCGATTTCGAATCACAAAAGCATAGATCATTAACTTTAAACATGATTAAGACAAAGTTGGAAAGAAGACAAGGAATCTTCAGTCTTAGAAAAAAGACACTGGCAGACATCAAAGTATATAAGTTGACTACAAACTACCATTCAGTTCTACAACATTAGACAGTAGTATCCTTTGGCTATCCAATACAATAGACTACTATCCTTTGGTTGTCCAATACAATAGACTAGCATTCAGTTTTACAAAAAACCACTCTAGCACACTTCGAGGTAAAAAATTTGACAACAAAAAATCCTAATCAGACATCCACAGATCTGATTAAGAAGTGGTGTGTCCTTGGGGGTCAAATGACTTCGCATCAACTGGATAAAATGTTAAGGAACGTGGATTCTTCTGTATGGCACTTGCGATACAAGCAAGCAATGCATGATTTACTTCTGGAGTGAGTTGTAACTATGGAGAGTAGCCTTCAGAAGACCCATTTTGTATGTTGCTAAGAGCAGCAAAGGCTGGAGCCAAAATGTTAACCATGTCCCTTAAAATTGGATGTTGACTTGGAAGAGGAGTTGTAGGAGTACTCTTACTTTTGTTTCTTTCTGCTCTTTCTGCCTGCTTTTCATTTTCCTTCAACTATCGAGCAATCTTTGCTTGCTCCCTTTAAAGCTCCTTTTGATGTCACTGCCTCAACTTCTCCTCTACAATTTTCTATTTTTTTGCAGCACGCTCCAATCTGTTTTCCTCCCTCTATGTGAGGATTGCTTCTCTTTTTGTCTTCTTTTCAGCCATTTGCCCCCTTTTCCTTTGCCGCAATTCTTGGTTTTTTCATTTTTGTGGCTCTTGTTCATTCAACAAATTGAAGAAATCATCTGATGTCAAAATTTGAGACTGGCTACTAAGGCGTAGGACCCCATTGCAACCTGTATTAGATGATTGGTGCACCCTTTTCATTGAGAGTTGCAAAAAAATGCTTCTCCTACCTGTTGGTTGCTGATCATTGACTTCTATGCATGGCACATAGTCAGCCTCTTCGTCACTTGAGTGATTACCTTCGAGTCCATCCTCATCATCATTTTCAGCCTCCCAATATCTCCTAGTTGTGAAGTAATGGATGACATCTTCAGGATCAACATCTGGTGGTGATAGCATGGACAACCCTTCATCCACTTGACTGAAATTGAGATGTACCCCTAGGTTCAAAGTTGCATCTTGAAATTCAGATGGCAGATTGAGAATCTCTTCATTTTCAACTACCTGATTACATGAATGAACTATTGGTTCTTGTTCAATTTCTGCTACCTTAATGTTTTCTGGGTAATATCCTTCTTCATTTGTTGGATTGGGGGGTATGCTTGCAGAAAAGGTGTCCATAAACTGTCCAATCTGATCCTCATTCCAACCTGCTATCCTCAAACATATTTCTGCTGCCATGAACTGTGCCTCATCATCAACTGTATCACCCTCTGTTTCTGCTCCCAATGTGGTTCCTTCCTCTTCAACCACGAAAACTTGGCTTGGCCCCATATCAAATTCAAGTGCATGTCTATCTAATGGCCAAATTCTTGTTCTTCTAAAACCACTTGCAATGTTATTAGAAGTCAAAGCTTGTGCAAAAGATTTGCTAGCAAGTGTTGCCAACTCTACCCTTCCAATGTCAAGTTAAGGATTTACAGAAAGCCATAAACTCCTTTGCTATTTGAAGTAGTTCTTAAATGGTGAGAATACACTAACATCAAGGGGCTGCAATTTGTGGCTACAATGTGCTAGAAGTGTGAGCAGATCTATTCCCATAGTCTTTGCTTCTTCAATCATTTTGAATACATGGCTGCCATGACCATAAAATATGAGAAGTTGTCTGTTGGTTGGTGACACCCCTCCTAGGACATTTCTTGCAAAGTGTTTTAACCATTTCACAAACAATTCTTTGGTCATCCAAGCATGCTCTTGGATTGCCATGCATGCCCTTAGCTCATAGTTAACAATATAGTTTCTAATGTTCCTTTTGGACTTGAACAAATAGTAACCAGGTATAGCTTGACCTGCTATACTAACACAAGCTAGAACAGTGATCCATTCTCTGGTTTTAGCAATTAATTGTGGAACACATTTCATCCCTATTTTTGCAATAACTCTCATTGCATAGTTTCTGCTAGCCTGCACACCTGTTTCATCGTAGTTCCATATTTTGTTGGGCCCATAATTATGTTTGTTGTACAACTCCTCCAAGTTATCATAGAATGAAGAAACTATTTCTGGGCGTAGCATTATAGCTCAATTTGTGTCCACTCCTTTGGGTGTTTGATTTGTTAGATCAAGATGCCTTTGACGAAAGCCAACCCACCATGACCTCCCTGGTATCCCATTTTTGAATGGGTTAGGCCTTGCTCTAACCATTTGGGTCACCGTTGACTTTAGTAGTGACACTTGAAGGCCATGGTCAATATTAGCCATATCTTTACACCACTACACAATTTCAGCTTCTTTTTTGTTAGTTAGGATTGTTTGGGGTCCCCTTCTTTTTGTGGATGTCATACCATTAAGCCATGCCCGCAAACTGCTAGGCGGGATTCCCCATTTGATCGTTGAACCTCTGATTGACATTTGATTGTCCTCAACATCTGCAATGTCTTTTTCCACATCATCCATAGACCAAGTTTTCATGCACAGATCTGGGGTTTTCACATGGTCAACAAGTGGTGGTTCCATTTCTACCTCAGTATTATGAACAACAGGTTCAAAACCATCATTTTCATTAGTCTGTTGTGCATTTTCAGAAATAACTTCCTCGTTGATGTTCATTGTTGGCTCTTCATCAAAAACATCTGGAACATTGAATGTCACTCCACGAGGTACTCTAATCATGCATCTCCTAGTCAATCTTTTCCTCTTCTGCCTTGGTGCCATGATTGTCAGTGATCCTGTACATTGTAAGCCATAAAGAGACAAAAAACTATGATCCTATACATATAATTAGACAGATATAATTACAAAGAAAATCACTGATATATAGTGCAAAATAAAAAACAGTGCTAAATGTGTCACTATTAATATTTAAATAAAACTATATTATATCATTCAAATCCGCTCAAAATTCAATGGGTCTAATTCACGCTGGCACCTTAAAAAAATCATTTTCGTACTTATTAAAAATCACTCCTGCATATTAATCTCCTTACTTTAGCAACAGACACCAAACACATTACACCCTAATTAATCTTCATTTGGAGTCCGATTTAAGCATATGACTAATGTTTTTTTTGGTGGGTACCCCATTATTTTCCATCATTTTACCACGTGCTCTCTCTGGAAGGTTCTCATGGCGATGGAAGGTATATATATGTATGTGCATACATACATACATACAGGCATACATATATATATGCATGCATGTATGTATGCACATACATACAGACATACATATATATATGTATGCATGTATGTATGCACATACATATAGACATATATATATATATATATATGTGTGTGTGTGTGTGTGCACATACATACACACATATATACATCATTTGGGGTTTGAATTTAGCATACGACTAATGTTTTTATTGGTGGGTACCCCATTCTTTTCCATCAATGTTCAAAGCACATTGTACAAAAAATGAAAGAAGCTGCATTCTATTGAACAACAATAGGATATTAATTTTAAGAAAGGTAGATCGATTACACACTTGGGTTTTCAGAAATATGCACAAGAAATTAACCAAGGGTTTCATAATAATAATTCCTCACTTGTAGGAATACAGAAGTGTGTTTTTAGATAGATATGGAATTTTCCAGGCAAGGGTTTCATGAGATTAATTTGCAGACATCTGGTCAAACCCAAGAAATTCCTCATCATTTCTAGAGACAATATCATGAGACAGTTGAGTTTAGTAGGTTGTATTTAATCATTTAACCCCAAAAAAACCCGTATTTGGAAAAACAAAGCAAGGGTTTTCACAAAAAATGGTGTATACTAAATGGGTTTGCCGATTTATGCTCGTATTCACATGGGTTTTTTATAAAAAAGTCGATGCAGACCATTAATCATTGTTTGCAGACATGTGCTCAAAGCCACGAAATTCCCCTATCATTTATGCAGACAAAATCATGATACAATGGTCTTTATGAGACCGTGAGTATGCGGTAAAATAGGGAGAGGAAATCATTTATGTATGTATGTATGTATGTATGTGCATACATACATACATGCATACACTTTGAAAGGAGAATGATGTTTGTTGTTACCGCACACCATGGATAGACAACTTTAAATATACATACATATAGACATATATGTATACATATATATATGTATGTATGTAATTATGTATGTATGTGCATACATACATACATATATGTATACATATATATATAATATGTATGTATGTATATAGGTATGTATGTATGTCTGTGCATGCATACAAACATACATACATAAATACATGCAATGTGGGAGAAAAAAATAGCACCATGACCCACAAAATCAAATAGCACATGGCAAGACTGTATGTAAGAGGAATGATTTATTTGATAAACAAGTAGTAACAATTTTTCAATCATCGAATAAACCCTTCATGGGTCATGAAAAATGCAGAAGAAAATGATTAACCAGTACCATTGTTTGCATTTTCAAAGGATAGTTAAAGGAAATAGACATATATATCAATCTGCTCAATGAACAAGAGACAACAGACACATAATTTGTAAATGAATGTATAAAACATTGCACAGATTCATTTACAATTTGAAATAGACTGCTTAATGTGTGTTTTACAGGTATATATATATAAATAACATTGTACACATTCTTTTACAAATTCAATAAGATGTAGAAGAAAATGATTAACTAGTACCATTGTTTGCATTCCCAAAGGATAGGCAGAGGATACACACATATATATCGATTTGCTGAATGAACAAGAGACACAGAATGTAAAATGATAAATATATGTATGCTGGCCTGTTGTATGTGCAATGGAATGTATAAAAATATAAACAAATTCTAGTCCATTGTATTGGACAGCCAAAGGATACGTATTGAAATGCTAGTCTGTTGTATTGGATAGCCAAAGGAAATGTATTCAAATGCTAGTCTGTTGTATTGGACAGCCAAAGGAAACATAGGAAATGATATAAAAGAATTGCTGCAAAACTTAGGAGAATTCATTTTGCAGATCTTGTAAAGACAACAAAAAAGACCTTCATTTACTTATAAAGTAAAAAGACAGTGCATAAATATAAATGTTAAATGCATAGTTCATGAAAGTAAGAAGAAACTGCATAAATATAAATGTCAAATGCACAGTTCATGAAAATAACTATAAGTAGAATGTGTATAAAGTACCAACCTGAAACTGCAGAGGAATGTGTAGAGGATGCAAAGAATAAATTGTCACAGCCTATGCAGAGGATGCAAAGAATAAGTTGTCATTGATAACAAATGAAACTGGTTGCTTTCCCCCTCTTATTTAGGAATTCGAATGTGGCAATTGAATGCATTCAATTTGGTTGTTGAGTTTGAAATTTGAATTTGTTTGAAAAAATGAATTTGTAGATGCCAGTTACGTAGGTTTTTAGAGATGATATGAGTGAATTATGCATTATATTTGGATTTGATGTTTATTTGGGGAGCCTTACACCTGTATTTAATTGTGCAGGTACCTACAGGAAATGAAGTAAATACATATATCTGCCATGGAGTGTGTGGAAGAATGTGCATTTCAAATCCCATAAAGTTAATAGGAGATTGTGATTATGTCATGTAAAGCACCATTATGTGTGCATGTGTAGTTGTAAATATAAAATGTAATGAGGGATGAAATTTTGCAAGTGGGGGTATTTGTAACATTAAATGTTTTAAATTAAATTGTACAAATGAGCCTTTTTATGTGCAAGTTGACTTTTTTTATAAATGCAAAAGCATGTTTAGCTATCTATTATGATTGGTGAGTTACTCATTGTGTTATGAGCAACCATTGGTGTTGTTGTAGTTTTTAATTTGTTCAAATAAAGTTTTGTAATGGATCAAAGTTAAATTTTTTTTGGGGGGTGGAGTGAGCATGGAGGTGGCAGTTATTCAATGGGGGGCGGTAACTAGGTCTTCTCCCCTAGGACCGTAGTAATTGGGTAGTCTTTTCTATAAAATGCAATGTCTCTCATAATTTTTTTCAGGTGATCGATGATGTTGGCATGACATATCCTTCAATCATATTAGACATCTAAATATGCTTTTGCATTTGAAGTTGATAATTATTGATCAATCAATACACCGATAGTTTTGAATTATGTCCGCAATTTGACTTATGTAAAGCCGCCACCCTAGATCATTCTAAGATCATTAGCAGTCATTTTTAATCAACATTATGACAACACAATTGTATAGTTATTATTAATATTTGTATGTTCAACTATCAACTACTCTATCTACATTAACATCCAACAATCTAGGGTATTTCTCTATTTTGATCACATTTTAAATTACTCTAAGCAATTATTACTAACAATAAATTTGATGGTTCTTTCCCTTTGTTATAAAGTGTCCCAACAGTGCTCTTTAGCACCACCTATTTTTTTTATGCATACATTTAAATCAAGTAAACATCTTCTATAAGTATCTAAGGTTTGTCTTTATCAAGCTTGACTTAACAACACCATTAAGACAAAATCACACTTGTTGAACCCAATCATAGGCACAACCCTATCTAAAGTTTCAAACTCTTAAATTCGAGCTATCTCAAGTATTTAACATTAAATTCAAGTCAAAATTCTAGTTTATTTATTTCAATCATGTTTTAGCATTCAAATCTACCTTATATTAATGTTAAGGTAAACCCTTACCTCTTTTATTTCTATTTTAGTATATGTCTAAGTTCTATCTCAATTTATCCCATAATTAAATATATTTGTAAAGGATATATTTATTTCCTCTACAATAGAATTAGATTTATCATTCATATTCACAATAACATGTAAGGTTTTTACAAATTAAAGTAAGGCATAAGATGGTATGGACTATATAAATAGCCATTGTCTAGCAAAATTAAGAGAAAAAAATCTAAATATATATTCCACATTGAAAACAGAAGTCATAATGTTGTCAAGTTCTTACCAAAGGTTGAGGATGCTTTTTTTTTGTTTTATATAGAGGCCTTTAATATTCTAGTTTATTGTACCACAATTTTCACATTTTTTTTTTAAAATTGAAGGCATGTAAACTTACAAGGGACTGTAAAAGAGATATATGAGTGAGGGGCATGATGTGAAAAAGGGGTTCAATATAATTTACGTGTTATATTGTTCCTTTAATCTAAGAAAATCAAAGATAAATATAGTAAAGATAAATCATGGCCTTTGATGCTTCTACTGGATCAATCATACTCTTACAATGTGTACTACCATTATCAACATTTTACATTGATATATGTTTACCTATTTGTGGTTGTATAGTAAAAGATTCTTGGTGGAGAGAATTATAGTAGTTCAGAGCAAGTGTGTGAAATAAATGGTGCAAAAATTAGTACAAGGTCTTTATAGGACCTATATGCAAAATGGCCATATACAACAATTTGCTTGAAAGAAAACTTGCCATACATATACTAGCCATGAACAATTCATACTAGCTTACAAAGGGAGCTCATTTAAGTGGAAGCTAAAATTGATGAATAAAAATGTTTACCTAAGTTACACAACAATGTTTTCTTTTGCAAGAAAATCAAAATAATTTTTTTCATATATCTTCAATTTATAAGGTATAATACAAAGAGTTCACATTTATTTTCAATTTTTGAATATGGAATCAACTATCTGAAGTTGCATCTTGTTGAAGATGTTTTTTTCTTCCATGTGCTCCTTCTTAAATTTTATTAAAAATTAAAATCCTATTAGAAAACACAAGTGGTCAAGAAGGGCTCCTAATGTAATATTTTTTTATTCTCATGTGTGATAAATGGACCACACTTATCCAATACTAATATTTTTGGTTATCCCATGCAAACATATCACACACATAATACTCATATTCGCTATTACCAACATAGTTTGGTGCTACTTTCACAACTTTTCTCTTACAAGAAACTTAAAAGAGTTCATAAGAATGTGTGCATCAATTTCATGGCTATATACTAACACCTTTATAGTGTACCAAACTACCTAACCATGTTCATTATATCTATAATAACTACTCTATATGGTGTAAGATCTTCCCCATTGATCAAGACTATGTTAGGATACTTCTCAAATTAAAAAAATAATAGTGGTATTGATTCTCAACCAAATCTTAAATTTATAAAATTGCAAAATTCTAGACATAGTAAAAATGGGAATCAAAATTAAAATAAGTCACATAGACCATAAAATGCTAACATATAAACTACTAAGGCCATAAAAAATGACATAAGATGACCTTATTTTACAATTTTTTCACTTTGAAAATAAATATGCAACAACCAAATATGCAACAAATATAAAACCAAAAAAGTGGTGGGGGCCGCTAGTGGGAAAGGAGCTAAGCCTAAACCGTGGTTGTCTCTATTTGGAGTCAAACCAAATGGAAAATCTTTTTTCCCCCTAGTTTGCAATATCTCGGAGCCAGTAAAAGGTAAGTTCACCATCTCTATCCCTGATCCAGTCATTGATCATAATATCTCCCTAATGGATAGAGTGTTGGTTGGAAAATTTATGGGGCCTAGACCAAACATTGAAGCTACCAGGGCGTTTGTTAAGAGAAAATGGAGAACTAATGGCCAAGTTCTTGTTTCAGCTCTTCCTAAGGGCTATTTTTCTTTTGATTTCTCTTGTAAGGAGGACATTCTAGCTATGAGGAGTGGTGGCCCTTGGATCATAGGCAAGTCCTCCTTAGCTCTTAAGAAATTGACCACTAACCTAGATCTTTTAGACTCTTATTTTGAAAATGTCCCAGTTTGGGTTAGACTCCCCGAACTACCATTGGAATATTGGAATGAGGATGTCTTTAGTGGCCTAGGTAACTCTTTTGGTGAGCTCCTGTCTATAGACCCAATGATGGCGGCCAAGAGAAGACTAGTGTTTGCTAGAATCTATGTGGGTGTGTCCTAGAATGCTGACCTTCCATCATCTATTGAGATACAATTGAAACTGGGTACTTGGGTTCAATCTATTGAGTTTGAAACTATTCCTTTTGCATGTTTTAAATGTAGAAAATTTGGGCATTGGGCTAAGAATTGTCCGCTTAATGCCAGCAAAACAAAGGAGAAGCCCCTGCCTAAATCAATGCCAGTTTGGAAAAAAGAAGGTTGATGGGGAAGATAAATAGAGTAAAGAGAAGCATGTTGAAGAGAATGATGATAGGAAGCCAGTGGACCTAGAGGAAATCTTCAAAAATAAGGATGAGGTGGGAAGTCAAGTTGATTTGGAGCGTCATGAGACTGATAAACACCAACTAGATGTCGAAGCTGAAGGGAAGGAGAACAATGAGAGGGACTTGCAGAATGGAGAGGGAGGCCTGGAGATTTAGGAGCCTCTTGATAGAAATCTTGAGAATGAAAACCTAGGGAAGGAGGAAGGTGAGATTGGACTAGATGATATCCCATCACAGGGTTTTAATGTCCCAATTAAAGGAAATCTGAGACTAGAGATTGGGATTCCCATTTTATCTTTGGCCTCTGGAGGTAAAGATTCTAGTTAGGTGTCAGTTTAGAATCCAGAGTCTGTTGATTCTATGGAAATGGTGAAGGAATCCTTAGTGGATTCGAGTCAGAATGTAGAGAGATCAAGTGTGAAGTTGATCCAAAATAGCAATGGCCTGATGGAGACCCTGCCCATGGACCAGAAAGGGCTTTTTGAGAAGGACTGGGAGTTAGGGAAGGAGGAAGATAGTCAGGAGGAAACTGACAGAGAAGATGTTAGCTAGTATACTAAGAGGAAGAACAAGAAAAACCAACAACTGAGTACACCGAAAGGTGTCTCAACAAGAACTAGAGAAAAGGTAGATTGTGGAGCTATAAATAATAGTCAAGGAATAAGATTTGCTTGATGGCATAGGGATCATGGTAGCTTGTAGGATATAGCAGATGGTGTTTAGAAAACCATTCCCAAAATTTGCAAATTTTCCCCTGGTAAGTTATGAAGATTATGTCATGGAATATTCAGGGGATGAATAGCCTCCATAAGAGGGATGTGTCGCATAGTTTTAGTAGGGATCACAAACTTGACATCATACTTGTTCAAGAATCTAAAATGTCTAAAGAGAAAGTTGAAAAGATCAAAAAATTTAAGTTTTGTGGGGTTCAGGGCAATAGTTCAGAAGGTGCTTCAGGTGGAATTGTCACCTTTTGGAATCTTAATTTAGTTAAAGGTGAACCATTGTATGAAATTTCTAATCATGTGGCCACTAGATTTACTCATATTAGAGATAATTTTAGTTGGATCATCTCTAACATTTATGTCCCCAATGGGAAGGGGGCTAGAAAGCTTTTTTGGCATGAGCTAGCTGCCTTTCTCATGAATTACACTAAGGAAAATTGGGTTATTATGGGAGATTACAATACCCCTCTGTAGGAAAATGAAAATTTTGGAGGATCCCAGGTTAATATGGATAGTAGAATGGACCTTTTGGACTTCATTAATAATAAAGCACTGATCGATCTGAAACTGCAAGGGGCTTCCTTCACCTGGTCTAATCGCAGAGTGGGTAAGGAGTTGATTCAAGTTATATTGGTTAGAACTTTAATTTTTGGTCAATGGTTTCTTAAGTATTTATTCTCTTTAAAAGCCCTCTCTAGGGTGGTTTCTGATCACTTTCCTATTAGTTTTGTGGTGGACCCTATTGTTGCTAAAATAAATTTCCCTTTTAGATTTGAGCGTATGTGGTTGTCCCATCAACAACTCTATGATGAGATTAGGAAATGGTGGAATATTTTTGTCTTGGGGACTGCTATGTTTAGGGTTGCCAAAAAATTAAGAGAAGTTAAAAATAGGATAAGAGTATGGAACAAATAATCTTTTGGTAACATCTTCAAAAAAAGGTTGAGTTACAGACTGATTTGAAGGATATCCAGGAGAAGATCCAACAAGAGGGATGCAATGTGAAGAATAGACATAAAGAAAATGGACTACTTGTGGAGATGCATGACATAATAGCAAAAGAGGAGGATTTATGGAGACAAAGATCTAGGGTGCAATGGCTCTTAGCTGGTGATAAAAACACTAGATTTTTCCATATGTCTGCCTTAAAACACTGAGCTGCGAATAGGATAACTCATATTGAGTACAATGGTGACCATTTTGAAAAGGATGAGGACATAAGAAGGCAAGTTGTCTTGTTCTTTAGCAATATCCTTTCAATGAGTGATGGGGTTAATCAAAATTTGTAAGAACTTCGTTTTGAGGCCATCCTTGGTCTTGTTAAGGAGGAAGATAACAAAATGCTGACTGTTATTGCATCAAATGAAGAAGTTAAGAGAGTTGTTTTCTCTTTCGAAGGCAATAAAGCCCTTGGACCTAATGGTTTTCCCACATTCTTTTTCTAGTGGTTCTAGGAGATTGTAGAAGAGGATGTGGTGAATGATGTTAAAGAATTCTTTGGATTGAGAAGCATCCTAAAGGAACTCAATGCGACCTTCTTGGTCCTGATCCCTAAACGTCCTGGGGTTACGGAATTTGAAGCCTTCAGGCCCATAAGCCTTTGTAATTCCTTCTACAAAATTATTTCTAAAGTCCTGACCTCTAGACTTTTGGCTATGTTGCCTGCCCTAATTTCTCCCTAGCAAAATGGCTTCATTCCAGGAAGGCAGATCCTAGACTCGATTATAACTATGAATGAAAATGTTCATTCGCTCTCTATTTCTAAGACTAAAGGTTTCCTCCTAAAGTTAGATATCTCTGAAGGTTATGATCGTGTTGACTGGGAATTTTTACTCAGAATCATGAGAGCATATGGTTTCAGCAAAAGAGTCCTCCAATTGGTCAACCAACTCATTATGACTGCTTCAATCTCTATTCTGGTTAATGGATCTCCTTCTCACTTTTTTAAGATTCTAGAGGTTAACGACAAGGAGATCCCATCTCTCCAATTTTGTTTACTATTATGGTGGAATGCCTTGGGAGGAACTTGAAAAAAATGGTTGAACAAGGATCCTTGATGGGCTTGCAGCCTTCTTCCAGTAACTTAGTTTGCTCCCATCAACAATTTGTTGATGATACCATCTTGATGGGGCGATCAACAGTGGTTGAAGCTAGGAATATTTAAAAAGTCTTGGATGATTATGAAGGAGCATCTTTTCAAAAGGTTAATATCCAAAAACGCTCCTTATACTTCTTCAACACTCCATAATGCAAGCAGAACAAGATAGCTAAATTTTTTGGTTGTAGAGTGGATTCTTAAACTTCAGTTTATCTCGGGTTAACCTTGGGTTTGAAGCCCTCTGAATCCTTTTGGAACTCCTTAGTTGATAGATTCAATAACAAGCTAGTGGGATGGAAAGGAGCTCTTCTCAGTCAAGCTGGTAAGAGTCAACTCCTCAAAGCCACTCTTCAGAACCTTCTGATCTGTGCTCTTAGTCTTTTTAAGATTCCCTCTAAATATGCAGAAGTAATAGAGAAAATCCAAAAACATTTTCTCTGGTCTGGGGACAGATGGATTATGAAGGAGCCCTTAATTTCCTTTGACAACTAACTGTAAGGCTACTTATGGAGTCTTTGTAAAAGATTATTGGAGAAATGGGGAATGGGTGAACCTTAGCCAGATCAGCATGGACCTTTCTCCGATCCAATCTTCCCTGATGGTGGTCAGAGTGGACTCAAACTCTCATGAAGATCTTTTGGTTTGGATGGCTAATCCATTGGGCAACTAATCAGTTTCTTCGGTTGTCTCTTTGTTGTCTTTATCTCCTGGCCCTCCTCCCTTCTGGGCTAAAGCTTGGTTTAGCCACCTGACCCCTAAGGTCAATATTTTCTTTTGGATTCTCCTCCAAAATAGGGTGCTTATGGTGGATAACCTCTATAAGAGGGGTTTTTTAGATCCCCAACCAGCGTTACCTCTGGATGATGTGGAAATGGCTAACCATTTGTTCATTCACTATCCTTTTGCGAATTCTATTTGGGGAAGGTTTTATTCTCTTTGGAATATCTCTTGGGTGCTACTTGGAACTATTAAAGATCAATTTATTCAATGGGTGGTGCCCTCCCTTAATCCTTATATACGTAGGTTATGGTCTATGAATTTCCCTCATATTGTTTAGGGAGTGTGGAAGGAGTGAAACAATAGAATATTCAGGGATAAGGAAAGTGTTAGAAACCATAGATCAGACATGCAAACCTGAACACCTTCCATAGAAGAGAAAACATAAAAAAGCAGAGCTTTGCATGCGAATGCGCAAAATGATATATTCAGGAATTCAGATATTACAATGAGATGATTTGCTTTATAAAAGCAAAGTATGCAACCCTAATGTTGACCTAAAAACAACTCAACTAAATAAAGCTTACTTATTAATTAAGTAAACTAATTATTACCTAAGCAAAACCTAAGTAAAGTTATGCAAGTGTAATTAAATATTAATTACACTAACACCCCCCCCATAAGTGCAACTTAGAGAGACTAAAATAAGAATGCACCTAAAACTAAGATGAATGCAAAAAAGCATGAATGGGTCCCGACAACTAGGATTGATCAGGTACCCATGTACAAATGTAATAATGAGGTAGAGAAGAAAAACCCAGTGGGACAACCCCCCCTACAATGAGATAACTACTACAAAGAAGCATTGGAAGAACACTGTAGAGTAACACTGGAACTGCAATCTGGCAAGCAAGGAAAGATACTTCTATCTACAAGAAACCATATCGGAATCATAATGATGCAACAGTAGACCCGATGCCACGAAACACTCGAACACTCCAAATTGGAACAACCCTAGAATCCATAAAGCAACAGTAGATGGTATGATGATGATAGAATCTAGAAGCCGTGAATCTCGATGCCGATGTCAAAATAAGACTGAAAATCTTCCATGGGAAAAAGTACCATAAAGACTCTAGAACATTAACCACAAATGTAGTGGCCCTCAAACTGAGATGGATCCGATGTGGATCATTAACCATAGGCTCTCAATCTAAAGTGTGAACCGATATGAATCTGATATGTGTCAAGATAAGACAAAAATGTGGCCAAAAGAAACTAAGAAACCAGATTACAATCCATGCGAGTTGTCATCAAAACACAATGAAGATTATTATGCAAGAAACCCCCTTGAAGGAACTTTATATCAGTTCATTTATTACAATCCCCAATGATTGCAAAAGGAGAGAATGCCTAAACATAGATAAAAATAAAATAGAAAAAGACCTTAGATCTGTGTAGAGGACTGAACTAGCTTTCCAATGCCGCAAGAATGGCGAAAAAAGGATCATCGAGTCAAAAGATATGCCCTCTGGAGTGAAAAATAGAAGTTATGAGTTCAAGGACCTGCAAAATAAATCTAGAGCATAATCAAGAAAAATAACCTACACTAACAGAACGTTGTCAAAATCAGCTTTCTAACGGTATCTTGTTTGTGAAAAACTGACTCTGTATGCAAAAGTTATGCCCGATTTCTTGAAAGTGCTCCAGAATGGCCAATAAGACCTACAGGCAGCCTAGGGGGCTAAAAAAATTTTGGCCCCTAGTCCTGCATGCGACCAGGGGCTGGCAGATAGGGGGTTGGGGCAGAGCCCCTGGTCACCCATGTGAATGTATTCTAGGACTGAGAGCTGGCTGAGGGCTGGGCGCATAGCGCCCGGTCCCCCATAGGACCGGTGGTATGCTGCAGGGAGCCCGCGAGGGCTGGGCCGACTGATAGCTAGTTGGTGGAGCCGTCAGTGGCTGGCGGCTTGTGGGTGGCGTGATGGTGGCCACTCGACAAAGCAATGTCGATGGGCCCCTTCTGAACTACAAGTGTAGAAACCAACGCCATTTTTGCATTTTTTTTTGGATTTTTGTGCAAAAAATTGCCTCAAAATGCATGCTGGGGAGGCCGTACGGTTTCCTTGGGAATTTTTTTTTGGCTTTCCAGATCAACTTCGCCAAAATCGATGAAATGAAGGGCGATCTTAGGGTTTTGGGGCGCTGCGAGCGCAATGGTGGTGTCTGTTTTGCTCCAAGATGCTCTGAAAAAATGATAACCTCCAGAGCTTGCAAAAAATCACCTAGCTTGAAATCCTTACAGATCTAGCAAATCATGGCCAAAATCTTCAAAATGAAAGCCAAACCTAACTTTTTCCAGTGCTCTAAATCCAATGGTGAAGCCCGATCTGATCCAAAATGTTGCATAGATGAGCTCAAGGCATGAAATCCTCGAGGAACCCCAAACGAACTCTGCAATGAATTTCTCCAGAATTTGAGAAGGGGCTATATGTCAAGGCTCTGATACCATGTTAGAAACCCTAGATCAGACATGCAAACCTAAACACCTTCCATAGAAAAGAAAACATAAAAAAGCAAAGCTTTGCATGTGAATGTGCAAAATGATATATTTAGGAATTCAGATATTACAATGAGATGATTTGCTTTATAAAAGAAAAGTATGCAACCCTAATGTTGACCTAAAAACAACTCAACTAAATAAAGCTTACTTATTAATTAAGTAAACTAATTATTACCTAAGAAAAACCTAAGTAAAGTTATGCAAGTGTAATTAAATATTAATTACACTAAAGTACATAGAATATTGTGTTTGAGAAAATTTATAGGATTATTGTGGAAAACTTCCACATGTTACCTCTTCAAGGGATGTTGTTGGAGCTTGTGGTCTTCTCAACTTATGACCTCAAGATGGCCAAATATTGGGAGATTAAAAGAGATGTGTCCAAAGCCTCTAAACCTGCTAAAAAGAACCATGAAGGTGTCTTATGGTATCACCCTCCCAAGGGGTGGATAAAATCCAATTTTATGTGGCGGAAAAGGGGAATCCGAGCAAGGTAGGGAGTGGGGGTGTGATAAGAGATAACAAAGGTATGTTCATTGTGGAGGTGGTGGTATCCTTGGGAATACAAACTAATCATTTAGCTGAAGCCATATGATCCTACTAGGTCATTGATTTGGCAAGAAGGATGAACTTTATAAACATTTGGATTGAGGATGACTCTAAAAATATCATTGATTGCCTCCTAGGTTCTTCCCCCCATCCTGTACCATAAAATATTGGATTAACGAAGCTAGGGCCACTTTATCTAATTTTGATAAAGTTCAATTTCCCATATCTATAGGGAAGCGAATTGTGTGGCCGACTACTTTGCCAATGAGAGAATAAAGCAGAATAAACAGGTGACATGGCAGAATTACAAAGATTTGGATGCTGACGTCAGAGCCTTAATCAACTATGCTATCACTCATGGGAGAGAAGTCACATTTAAGGATGATTAATAAGAAAGTTTCCTTATACCGAGATATCATTCGATATGTTGGAAGGATCGTAATAATTGTGACAGATGGGAAGGGCTTGCACATTTTATGGGTGCTTTGGGTTTGTTGAGGGCTCCTTAGTCTGTATTTTCATGGTGTGAGCTATCAGAACAAGGGATTTGTGACCATGGGAGGAAGAAGGGAAAGAATCGAGCCGACAGGCAGCATGAAGAATAAAAATAACTCCAAGGTCTGGAAGAAAATAGAGAAGGGAGGGCTTCAACCTTTCATTGAAAAACTTCATGGACCTGACCCCAGGGTCATTGATTATTTCGCAAAACATTGGAATAATGGGGAGATTATTCTCTCTAGGAGGAAGGTGACGATGAACGAGAATCTCATTAGAGAAGTTACTGGTCTCTCTACTGAAGGTGTGAAATTCTATCATGACAGGAAGATCTTGAACAAAGTTGTAAGTAGGTTCCCGAAATTGGAGGAGGAGAAAAAGAAGTTGGTGAAAGTCTCTAATAGCTACTTCAATTCCAAGAGGATCAAGAAAATGTGGAGGGAGGTGCTTAGAGTTCTAATGGAGTATATTACGTTGGATGGTAGGTTCACCAGAGTCTACGGGTACCACTTTGTTCTACTCAATCATTTTAGACATAAGGTAAGGGTTTCTTTCCCCTATTACCTACTTTGTTCCTTGAATAATAGTATTGAGGAGTTTAGAAGAAATCCTAAGAAGAATCTAGTCCTGCATACCGGCCTTATTCGGCTCATTCATGAGCATTTCAAAAACATGTCGACTGTTTCTAATCCTATTATGGCCTCGGCCTCGGAGGGTTACAACACCGAGTCTAGTTCGTCTGAGGAAAATGAGGGTTCAGACCCAGAGTGGGTTGAGGAGGTTTCTCCCCCTCCCAACAAGAAAAGGAAGAATTCCCCTATCGCTAAGCCCTCGAATAAAAAATCTAGCCCTTTGAATACTCCTCTCGGCACGTCTCAGGCAGAGGTTGAGAAGAGGGATGAGCCCCCTATTAAGAAACTGGTGTCCTATTCGAGGGACTCTCTAGATGAAGAAAATGTTGACCCCAATGAAAAGGAGAATTATTTTGCTTCTTTTCATTCCACCGATAGAGAAAAAAGACCCATTTCCCCCGGGGACCTGAATCCTGAAGATCCCATTTTTAAGCCCGATAGGGATTTTCATGGTGATATTCTAACTCTAGCCAAAAATGGAGCAGTCGACCATTTCAAAATTTTGAAATGGGCTTTCCATGAGATAAAGGATCTTAATCTCAAAAACAAAGCTATCACTAGTAAGGTGGAAATATTGGAAGCTAAAATGGCAGCGCAAAATTCGGCTGAGGTCCTATGGACTATAGAAGAGAAGATGGCTATGGCGGAGTACCTTCAAAGAGAGGTTGAATTCACTAACAATCTAAAGAAGGACAATGAGAACCTGGAAAAGGAAATAGGGAAGATCAGGGAAACTATGAAAACTACCATTGAGCATAACTAAAAAATTGTCAAAAACAATGCCACAAACTTGAGCGCTTTGGTGGAAAAAATGGAAAACACCTAGCAGGGGATGCTGATCGTGGATCTTGATGCTGAGAAGAACATAAAAAATTCAGAGGATTATGGCCCCTCAAAGAGAACCAAAGCCAAAATGAAGAAAAAAATGGAGTCGCTACCTCTGGAGACCTAGGAACTGAAGAAGGTGGCCCAGGATATGGGCAACCTGGAAGCGGAAGTTGTTGAGACTTTAAAGTCTCTGGGTTAATTTTGGCTGTGTTTTTGTTGCTGTTGGTTTTTTGTTGTCTTTTTGCTTGGTTTTTGTTGGTGGTTATTGTTCCTTTTGTTGATCTCTATCTTGCAGCCTTTCTACCCCCAGGTTCTATGATGCCCTTTTTTATTTTGGCTTGTAAACTTTGTGGTTTCGAGTCGCTATAAAAATCATTTTTTTCTCTATCAAAAACAAATATGCAACAAGTGAGAAGATAAGCTCCAAGTATATGTCAAATACTTCATTGATATTTAATAAAGAAAAAGTAAATCTTTAATGATGAAAACATATAAAAAATATATATTTGAAGCTTCAATATTTAGAAGAACAATAAAAAAAATTAGAAGCCTAAAAAATGAGAGGTGATCAAATGATGTAGCATAATTATTCCAATCATCTATAGCTTTCAAATTCAATATTTCCAAGCTAAATATGATGTTGACAAAACATAATTAAATTTAATTTATGAAAACTAAAATTAATAATAGTGCATGTACATAAGAAAGAGACCGAGCACTAAGCATACTAAACATAAGAAATGCACAAACTTGATTATATTAGCAATAAATGATAACAACAATTGAATAAAAAATAGATCACCTCTAAGATTTTTAAAACATATCTTGGAATCATGTGATATAATTCAAAGAAAAATGTAGAAGACATGACAATCTTTAAGATACATGAAAATAGTAACCATGTATTTTTCATTATCCATGCAACACCTCTCTTTCTCTCTCTAAAGATGTGATATAGGTTAATTCTTCAAAAAATTACAATTAGTGAAAATATCTATTAAATGGCTTCCAACATTGGCAATTAAATTGCTCTAGACAAAAGATAAGATTAAAAAATATAGGGTATCTCCAATTGTTTCATAAGAAGTGGCATTATTTTATCATTTTTGATACCATGGGTATAGGTCTAGAAATCCAAATTGATGCCCACAAAATGGCTCATGCTAGCTTATACATAATATAAATCATTTATGTTAGTTTTTTATGTTCTAGAATAAAGTTAGTTTGGAAACAAGGCCTCTAGAGATTCCAAACAATATAGGATGCTCACTATTGCATAGAGCCTAGGAATACATGTTCCATGTATCCTTCAATGTGCATATGGAACAAACATATGTGAACAAGTATTATAATACATATATATGAAAAATATATATATCGTATTATCAATAATATCAATGTATACTATTTGATTAGGTTTATTCATTTATTTTTCAATTTAGGTAATTTTCTTTTATTATTCAATTTAGGTTTATTCATAGATAAATAAGAAGGAAAATCTTCCTTTGTAGATACAGCAATATACCATAATAAAGGAACTTTGATATGTCTTTTTAAAAAAGATTGGTCTAACAATGGTATTAAAACTATGATGAAAAATCATTGAAGGAGATTTAAAAGGTTGAATATTCTCAATTATAACGTTTTTAGAGAATCCATATGTGTCTTCCAATGTGAATGATAATATTTATTCTAGTTTATAACATCCTTGCAAAATTTAAGTCTTTGCCATCGCTCAAAATTGTGTTCCAACAAATAAAATAATAAAATGGGGGAATCACATGTATCAAGTTCATTGAGATGTAGAGGTGCTTGAATCCATTAGCCACAATAAAAATTAGAAAAGATTTTATTGTCTCAAATAAGTGTTGTATAATTTTTATATTGAATGGTTTGGATGAAATCAATAGTTTGGATGAGATCAACTTCATAAATTGATCTAAAAATTCTAATTCAATATGTTAACTTTATTTTTTATTCCAAAAAAGAATGTTATTTTGGATATTTTCTATTTTTTATCTATATATTAAATTATTCATGTAGATTTTTTACATGATTTTATACAATTTGTAAATCTATTTTCTATGTATCTATTATATCAACACATAATTAAAAATTAAACAAAATGTATTATTATATTAAAAATACATTGTACTTTTTATTGTATTTTTTCACTTAAAATAATTTTATCAAACCCCTTTTTCCTTGCAGGTTGCAGTAGTAAGAAAGAACAAAAACCTTATGTTGCACTCATTTCTCTGCTACCTCTAATGAACTAATAGACATAACATAACCTCTCTGTTGAGCTTCTTGCATGTGGCTTTTAATAGGTGGAAGTAATAAAAAAATGAGTCTTTTGGCAGCGTATGCCCTTCCACTCAAAGATATTTGACCGTTGATTTGAAGTAATCTACATAACTGTGCATAAACCTGCCCAATTAAAATATTTTTCCTAGATCTAAAACTATCCATGTCCATAGTAATGACATTATTTTGTTCATAGTATATATATTTAAATAAAGTGATGAATAAGTGGTGTATGATGTGCATGGTGTGCATATTTGTTAGAAGTGAAGATTTATCTGCAAAAAAGATTTATTTATTTTTAATAAATAGGAAAACATTCAAATAAGAATTATGAGATTATAGTCTTTCTAATCAAAAGGGAGATATTATTCTTGAAATATAAATATAAAAATAAAAATAAACAGTGAATGAAAATTGTTTGGATAAAATTTGAAGTATGTATAATTAAATTTAATATTGTGAAAAATGTTATTTTTAGTGTAGATATAAGAATTAATTAAAGTTATATAAGAGTTATGAGTAAATTTATCCACAAAAATATGTTTTCTAAGTATTTTCAATAGTATGAAATTCCAACATGTGTGTTTGTGTGTTTGCACTCAAATATTTGCTTCCAATCATGTCCATGTTATACATTGATGACCTATTGTCCTGGTAAATTCATGTAAGCACAAAAATTGATGTAAAGTTGATATCTGAATACTGGATACAATACAATTTAACTCTATTCCTACAAATTTTGTAACAAATACATATTATTGAGAAAAGATATTAATATAGACCTTAAAAGATTAGTTAGGAGACACACATAAGAAAAATATTAAGCACAATGTACTTTCTTCTAGCAGTTCCACATGGTAAGGTGAAAAATAAAGAAACATCATATTGGAAATCTTGCAACAACATGTTGCATCTTCTCTTATGTCACAAAAACCAAATGTTGTGAGAGTTTGTGAATCTCAAAAATGAAACAAGGGAAAATGTGGTATTGGTTATACAGGTTTTAAAGATATCAAGTTTCCACAATCCATAATGTAGATTTCAGTATTGCTTCTGGATTTGATTGTGTTGGTATTTTTTCATCATTTTGGATCACACTTCGTGATCCATCATCAAGATGGTAGAGACCAAGAAGAGAAAAAATGCTTGATTGTAGACTAACACTAGATAAAAATGGAGAAGGGAACTCGAAGGGGGCACAAGGTTCGAAGAACCAAAAAGAAAAAAAGGAAACAAAAAACCATAAAAATGAGACAACCCAAAAAACCATAAAAAGATCAAATCAATAAATACAAAAAAATGTAGAAAAATAAGAAAGCTTACAAAATAACAAATGAAAAATATAACTTAAAAAAATTTAATTAAAGAGAAAAGAAAATGGAAAAGAGATAAAAAAAAAAGAATGAAAAATTGAACCAAAGGACTAGAAAATAAATAAAATGTATCAATATATACCAAATTTTACACACACACACATATAAACATACAAAGAAGAACGAAATTTACAAAATAAAATTTTGAAATTATAAATAAAAACCCCATAAAAAGACAAATCAATAGAACCATAAAATACATCAAAATAAGAAAACTAAAATTTACAAATAAAAAACCTTAAATTTTTTATATTTACAACAAAAAGTATATATAAGAACCTATATTTTTGTAAATAAAAGAAAGAAAAATGTATAAATATATAAGACAAAAATTGAAGGCAACAATTTAAAATAAGAAAATAGGCGAAAGAGCCTATGGGGTGATATCTAGGTGGTGGCTACTTCCATGGTGGTGTGGCACCTCTGGAAGGAGCGAAACAGGAAAATATTCAAAGATATATTATTGGAGGTGGACACGGTGGTAAGAGGTATGGAGACTGGAATATGCAAGGTGGTCAATGCCAAATGTAAACCCAACATGAGCACATTTTTCTTGAGCTGGGACAATGACATTTAGAAGAGGTGGGGCTCCCTCATGCCACCTCGCTTTGATTGTGTCAAGGCCACAAGAAGGAAAAAGGAGGCCAAGTGGATGCTTCCTAGATCGGGAAGACATAAACTCAACTTCGATGGGGCTGCCAAGGGAAACCCTAGCCCCGTTGGTGTAGGTTGCATAATCAGAAATGAAGATGGTGATTGCTAACACAAAAATTCGTGGGGGCAGCTGCCTTATGGGAAACTTAGCTATTGGGGAACTTGTGCGCATAGCTAAGTGACCTTCAGGTTTTATCGAAGTCGGCTCTTCATTTTTATGAGGGGGAGGTAAAGGGTGAGAAGAATAACATGAAATAATCAAAACTAAACTAAAGCAATGCGCCAAATCATGAGAGAAATAACTAAGCACAATGCTGAATTAAAGGCTCGAATAGTAATTGTTGTTTATCAAATAGATTCTTTCCAACACTACAAACATAAGAACATCACACTCTTTTCATAATATTACTCATACAACATAAACCAACACAAAAGAGTAGCAACATGATTTGTATTTTATTAAGCTACATCAAGACTACAAAAGCTTGAGATAGACGTTCATATACTCGAGAAAATACAAGCATAGTTTAATGTCACATTAAATGCATGAAAACAAAAAGGCTGAATTGACTGGCAGAGTTTGCAAGTTCAAATTTAATAGCAAACACTGCAAAAGGCTCATTCCTAGTGCTTGAGAATTTTTTTAAATCTATCTAACAACAACCTATAAAATGAGGAAAAAGACTGCTTAAATAAGCCAACCCACCGCTTGAAAGCCCAATGAGAAAGGTGCCACAGGGAAGCCATCAATGACTTAGATCTTCTCAAGCCGACACCAACAGAAAGATCATCCAACATTGCGCCAAAAAGTGTGTCCCTTGAGAAACCTAGACCATGCAGCAACAGAAGAGAACGCGCAGCAGTAGAAGGGAACACGTAGTAGTAGAACAAAAACTGAAGCACAGGCATCACACCCAAGATAACGGATGCATGAATGAGCGCCATGCATTGAACACACATAGCCTAGAAAAATACAGGTGAGACGGCTCAAAAGAAAACCCCAACAGGAAGCCATGTGCTCCAAATCCTAGCAAAAGAAAAAGTAGTGTGGGCCCAACTCGGAAAGAGTCAAGCGAGCGCCATGCGTCGAACATATAGAGCTCGAAAAAAGAAATACCATACGACCCAACAAAAAGCTCTGAAAGGAAGCCACGTGTTCCAACACTGAGAAGCTGCAAGTGATACCGAAAAGGCAAAGCCACAAACTGAAAAGAAAACCGTGAAGGCAAAGTGGTGCATGAATAAAAATTCAAAGTTTGGCGACTCACGGGGGCATTTCACCCGTGGAATGGAGAACCCCAAAAACTCTGGTCTCGTAGACTAGTCTAACTCCATCACAATTTCTCATAGCTGAGAGAGGGCAATTTGAAGGCCGGTCTAGACTTCAGTTGATGGCGCAGAGAGAGTGCGCAGATTTTTGTGTGCCATGTTAAGATCAATTATTACCTTAAAAGGCAATCTACCAGATACCTTTGTCTCCAATTCAAGCTAGAAAAATAGCTATGCCAGCTGATGCACTATCTTTTCAATATTTTCGACAATCAGAGATTGATCAAAGGATTGGAAAATGGAGAAATCCTACTTCTTCTCCTTGATCTTTGCAATGGTGTGTTCAATACCTGCTACCATTTGATCTGTGATGAAGGGCGAAGGAAGCCCTCACTAAGTTAAGAGGGAAAATTTTGCTTGCATATCACTGGTAATTTGGGTTAGCTTGGCCCTGCACTCTCCCACATGTTGGATGACTTCATGCATAGAGATGAGAATATTTACGCCCATGGGCACCGTTGTTTGATCCTCGATTCCTACACCGCTCAATTTTTCATTGGAGGCTATATATAATTTTCCCAATAATTGCCTGGCCTCAAGAAATTTATCAGAAGTCATCTCCTGCACCTACTGCATCATTTTGCTAACCACCCCGCATAAACTGGTTGCCTGCGCCATAAATTTTAGAGTGGGATGCAATGTAAGGCATAATGCTTTGACCTTATCCTAGTATGATGCATGTAGTTCCTTGGTGATCTCCTACAAGTTCATTTGGGGTGCAGGAGGTAGGGCTCTCAAAAGATCCAATTTTGTAGTTTTGTTGCTCAGCTCCGCCTTCAACTCCACCACACTTCCCTCCAGGATGGAGGTATGTGTAGGATCATGATGGGCCAAAAAGTGGCAATATGATGGGTATGTGGCTGACGAATTTTGTTTTACCCAAAATTGATGAAATGAAAAGGGTTTTTAAAGGAGATTCTCAACTTTCCACCAATATAAATTATACTTTACTTTGAATTTAATAAATAATTATTATTCATTTCTATTGAATTACGACTAAAGTCCCAATTTTTAGGCTGATTGAAAAACATCTATATCTTTCAAATGGTATCATATTTTTTGAATCCAAAACATGCATCACATTCTATGCTTCACATACTATAAGATTAAAAAATAAAAAATTGAATTTCATTAATTTTTGATCAAGTTAAGGTGGTCAAACATACAAGTCTTTATATTTTTTTAAAGTTGTCATAAAAAATTATAATTAATTATTTACATGGAAACAAATTACAAAAAAATATGCATCACATCGAGACGTGAGTCCTCTACTTATATCTAAAATATTATAAAAAAAATAAAAAATTTTAATGTGGTTAGGGTGGTCAGATAGACACCTACTTCTTATTTTTCCCTGAAATTTAAGTACTACTGTATTGAAATTTCAAATTTTCACCAAATAGATTTTATTTTTTTGTAAATAAACCTACTAATTTAGAAACTACATCCAATTTTCTAGAAATTCTACTCTTACATATTTTTGAAATAATATAGATAACTTATTCAAATTTTTATGTCAGCTTGCCTAATTTTGATTTTTTTGAATTTTTTGCCACTTGAGGGCCTTTTTTTCCATGATGATCCTGCACATACCCATGGACAACCGATTCCTCATAGTAGAAACCTCTCTCTCCTTCTCTTCCAAGGCCAATTTGACCTACCTCTGATTTTCAGTTTCCTGCTCCAAAGCGACATTCATCTCATTTACTTCCTCACTAGTGCTCTGTCGGAGTTCTTTCAAGCCATCATTCACCTACTTTAATTCATCACGGAGGGTCGCTTTAGTCACTCAACATTGCTCAATCTCTTTTCGTTGGGCCAAAACAACCTCCGTGCCCAAATCCTGAAGCTCGTTGACTTTGTTTTCAAAAGAATTCTTTTCATTCCACAACTGATTGATTTCGACCTCCTGGGCTTTATGCTTGTTTTCCCAGATATCAACCTTTCACTTCAGCTCTTTCATTTTCTCATCCTTTTTCTTCATCTGGTGATTGAGCTTGAGGAAGTCGGTAGTCATTACCCTCTAGGTCTCCTCCATTAGCTCAACTTATCTCGCAGAGGAGCCTGCTGCAAATCCAACCCTACGACATTGACAAAATAATCGCTTGGCAACATTTCTCCAACCGACTTGATCACATTGGGTATAATATTTGCAAACATCAACGAATTTTGGCCTGTGTTGAATATGGTTTACAAAAGAGGCTTCGTTTTCCTGCCTGCATCCTTTTCCCTCCATTTTTGTATTCGGCTCGCTTGGGCACTTTTGTTTGCATCCACCTGCGAAAAATATTCCTGGGGTGAAATACCTAGCCCACTAGAAAAAGGGAACTCCCAGGGAACTGCTAGTAGGAAATACAATGTGATCAAAGTATTAGTGGATTTGGTAGGCCTCGTAATAGTTGTCAGGGAGAAAGGTGGGATAAATTGACTACTCGGAGATGATAAAAATATGGAGGGAAGGAAGGCTAGGGAAGCATTTACAGACATGTTGGGTCTTGGGGATACAAGTTGCTAACTCAGAGGGTCAGGGCGCGCAACAATTTGAGTTTCAAGGGTGGGAGAAAAAGAAAGAGATGGAAAGGGAACCTCAGGAGAAATATTATTGGTCTGCCCTGGGTAAGCAATGACAAAAAAAGTTGGTGCAAGAGACATAGCAGGGGTAGACGTAGAGGCTCGACCAAAGACATAGAAGAGAGGAAAGAAGGGGGAAAACATACCTAGGCTTCCCGTATACCAGCATCAGGTACCACCACTTCTGCACATAGTGACTCTTCTCCTTTTCCAGCTTCCTTTGTTCGTGGCCTTTTCTCCTCTAGAGAGCTATCTAGATCCACAATAACCTTTCGGTGGCATCCAACACTTCTCGGCCTCTTTAAGTCATGACTAGAGGAGCTAGTGGGCTCTGACATCTATGTATTTGAAGATTCCTCCAATTGTGGTTGTTTTCCACCAACTGTCGCTTCATGTCCAAGATCTTTTTTAACTATGGGAGCCCTCTGGGCTACCTCTTTTCCATGCTTCAGAGCTACACTCTCCATCTCACATAACTTCTCAGAATTTGAAGGATTAGGAGAGTCCTCACTATCTAGATGCTCATGACACCAAATATCATCAAACGTTTTGTTAGAGTCCACCTCTTGGAAGAGACCATTAGTCATTTTTATTTCCTGCCTATACATCCAGAAATCTTTAATTCTACCAGGCTTCCACCGAAGCTTGTTCAATTGGTTGCATAAAAATTAATTTATTTTGTGATTGGGGCTAGGCCTTGCCACTATATGATAAAAGTTTAGCCAAGGCAGTCGGCCCGAGTTGGAAGGAATATACTCCAGGCCAATGTATAATCTCACATTCCCCTCATCTGGATTTCTCTAAGGGTACCAAAATGGCTGAGGCTGGTGTGGAATCTTTATGCCAATCTCTAACATATTGCCCTCTGGATTATACCGCCAAGTGTCACTCATGACAATTAGCCTAAGGTAACCTAATTTAGAGTATAAAACCTCAGAGCTATTTACCCTTGAGCTCTTCTTCTTTACCAATGATACAAAGTTGAACATGGCTGGCAACGTCAAATGGGAAGTTAGATGTTTCCCTTTCCAGTAATCATTTTCAATGTTGCATAGCTGCCTGAAAACTTTGAGGGCCAGTATCCTATCAGAAACAAAGCGTGGGAGCCAGAAAGGCTCTCAGATGAAACCTTGCATATGAAGCATTGTGAAATCCATTCCGAAGAACCAATCGCAAGGTGGAACAAGCCCCTTAATCCATGATATTTGGCTCTGTGACAAGCGAGAAGACATGCTACCTCCATTGTGATCCAAAGCTCGCAAAGTTGGAGCTAGGAAAGCATCTGAAAATGCGTAGTAATCAAAAGTTTTTGAAAGGATGGGAGTCTAGGTTGAGACTAGCTTTCTCATGCCATGTTCATCAAATGTTGCCAGGGGCATATATTGTTGGAAATAGTCAAGATTTGATGCAAAATCATGTAGATTAAGAAAGAGGGATACCTAAACTTCGAATCGGGTTCAAAATCCCTTAGCTGTTGGCGCATCCCTTCGACTATGAATTTTGCAAATTCCATTAGCAGAGGCGTGGCATTCTTTTTTAGCATAAAGCTGAGACTCATCTGGAAGTCAAAAACTTCCTTATCTGTATCAAACCCACACACCAATTCCAACATGGAGAAGATGGAGGCCGAACCTATTTTAAAATCACCCAGACCAAGTGGGAAGCTCGGTTGACCCGCCTCGGTGTTATAAAATTCTTGCGCCATCTGAAGCGTCATCCAGTAACCTTGTAGGCTAGAAATATCAAAATCTTCAAAATTCTCAAGAGAGTTAAAAGGAATGCATAGCATACCCTGAAGGTCCTAGGGACAGATTACAACCCTAAAATTTTGGCCACTTATGAATCCCGTTCAGGCATCGAAACATTTCGCGTAGGCCGCCACAATCTTCGGACAATGATGCACCAAAGGAACCATGTACTGGGGAATCCCACAGTTCCACAAACGTCCATGAAAAGGATCAATAATTTTCTTCATTTTTTCACATGTAGCCTCCCTTAAGCTCTTGGGGTTCTGAGATAGCTCAAGATCTTGAACGTTATCCCAATCTTTAGATATCAAAGCCTAGTTTCTAGGAGAAACCATGCTTAATACTTTCTGGTCCATTGGCTTAGTGTAGGGCTAGGATGGCTTTACTGGAATACCTGGGGTAGCATAGGAATCTTGGTTGTATATATTTATGCAAGGTGCAAGAATTCTTCATTCTTCAATACTCTCAGTGCCTACGACCTGTGTCAAACTCTCCGCAATTTCAACCATTTTCTTGTATTTTTCGAAGGACTCTGCAAAATCTGCAACTTTGCGTCTGAAAAAACTTCTCTTCTTTGCAAATGATTGAGACGGTTACACACTTTGTCAAGCTTACACAATAAATTCCCTTTGCGCACTCCAACTTGTCTTTTTGAGTTTTGAGAAAAATGGTTTAGCAAGGGTACGTGCCATATTTTCACATTAGTTACGCCATGCACCACTAACCCTTTTTTGAGCATGCCAAGAGATCACCAACTTGCCAAAAGACTCTACAAATTTAAGAGATATGACCTCTCATACGACGAATCTTGATTTTTCTTGGAAAAAGCACTGAATCAACATTGCCATATCTTTCGCAAGCCTTTGCATTTATTGATTATTTGATCATAATCAGGCGCATCAACCAATGACCTCATCTTGAAAGATTTAATTTGATTTAAATAGGACAACAACATTCTATATGTCGACAGTTGGCTCCCTCATTTCCTCTTTCAAACACTTGAATTGAGCAAGTTGCAACCATATCTGATTATCTCCATTATTTCACATGCCACAATACTGGTTATCAAGGCTCCTTAACACCATTTTCTTCTAACATAATCATACCTTTCTTAATTAGGGAGGCCCCTAACCATCTATAAATAGGACCCTTGGCATCCTTGCTAATCCATATTTACATTCAACATTATTAGCAATTAGGCCCTAGTACATCTTTAGTAATCTATTATTTGGCTAGAGTAGCATTAGATATGGAAACACCAATTAGACTGGTCTGCAAAAAGACCCAAGCCACTTTTCTAGGAAGGATTAGGTGTAGGCGTTTAAAATGCATAACTGGCATTAAAAACCTTTTGTATGTAAAAGCCATTAAATGGGTGCTAGGCAATGATTGTGTAGAATATGAGGACCAATACAAAGTAAATACCATCATCAACTCACACTTTGTAGCTTCCTTGCTAGACATTGGCATTTCAAAATGGAACATTTTGAAGCTTGCAAAGAGGGCCTTTCCCCAATGCTACCTCAGAGGGTTGGAGAATGTGGTGAGAGTTGCTGAATTTGACCATGGAGCTCCTTTTGTTCGCAACCTGTCGACTTCTTGAGGAATGAGGACCCCTGTCAACTAGGCCCTTCTTGTGTGGCTTTGAGTTTAAGACCCACGGGGAACACCGCCGCAAGGTTCGCGCCACCAGCCACTTCTTGACGAGGATGCATAATTTTGAACCCTTCCATTAGGTGAAATGGTATGATGAATTTGAGAGGATGGTGTTTCCTCACCATGTGCCACTTGCTGCTATTTTTGGACCTTCCAATGTCTGAAGAAATTTGAAAAAGATGTCTCGATTTTGTTTTTGATTTTGACAAATTCTCCCACACTATTAGCAAATATATATATATATATATATATATGTATATATATATATATATGTATATATATATATATATATGTATATATATATATGTATTTTGTAACATGGCCAAGGGCCCCATTGATCAATATGTATACAAATGTAAATTTTCCAGCGATTAATACAATATATATATCTTCTAAATTATGGCTCCTTCCTCATTTTATTTCAAATTTTCACCAATGTAGTTGTTAATCTAAGAAAGCATTGAGAATAACCCAAAACTAACAAAGTAGGGAAAAATATATACATATTTACAAAGTTATTGTAAAATTTGAATCAATTAAATTTGTTAAGATGTATTCCATTAACTAGAATACCCAAGGCTTCACCTTCCATAGTTTCTAACTCAAATGAGTTGTATTGCTTGCACTAGGTGATCTTGAAAGGTCCTTCCCAGAGGCTGTCGAACTTGCCATGTTGACTAGGCTTTGCTCTACACTCGTTAAACTTGAGCACCAAGTCTCTACATTGTAGCTCCTGGTTAGACGTCTTCCTATCGAACCATCTCTTTACCACCCACTGGTGGTTTGTCATTGCCTCAAGAGTGTGCTCTCTTTTCTCTTGAACCTCAAGTAACTCTGAAAACCGCACCTCCATTGCTTCATTTTGCTCAATCTCAAGGGACTTGAGCAGTTGGATTGTAGGGATTTCCATAGAAATGGGCAATAGTGCCTCCTTCCCGTAGACTATCTCGTAAGGAGATGTTTTCAATATTTGCTTTGTCGTGATATGGTTTTCCCATAGTGTTGTCCAAAGGTGTTTATGCCACTTCGTTTGATGTTCTGAACCTATTCTCTTGATTAGCCTGATGAGGTTCTTATTTGTAGATTCAGCGAGGCCATTCCCTTGTGGGTAGTAGTTAGAAGATGTCTTCAGGAAGACTCCATATTTTAGTTAAAATTGGCTCATTTTGGAGCTGAGAAAAGCTTTAGCATTATCGGATATGATTGCCTTTGGCAGGCCAAACCTGGCCACCAATTCCTCCAGGAATTTTACAATTTCTGCCTCTGTTGCATTCTTCAATGGTACAACTTTAGCCCATCTGGTGAAGTAGTCAGTTTCCATTAGTATCCATCTATGCCCGGCTAACAAAAATGGATTGATCATGCTAATGAAGTCAAGACCCCATTTAGAAAATGGCTCTTCCACCACAATTGGTTTTAGTGGCATAGCAGCATTTTTCCTTTTTTTGACAAAAAATTGACACTCACTGCAAGACTTCACCAATGAATATGAGTCATTGAAAAATGTTGGCTTGGAACAACCAACACATATGATCTTGATTACAGTGGTTTTTGCTGAAAAATGACCTTTGGCTGGGCCACTGTGATATTGCTGCAATATCTTTTTTGACTATTCTTCAGTTACACATCTTAACAAAATACCATTGAAATTTCTCTTAAAAATAAATCCCTCTAAGAGTACATAACCATTATTTCACAATCAATAAAAATATCTCTTAAATGGGGGGAGGTCGGATGGATACCTTCTTGTTTGCATAAAATTAATTCAGGCGTCCAACCAATTGTCTCTGGAGCTCTCTTCATTTAGCAACATGAGTTTTGGGACTTCAGACTCAACAATTGCTTCATTATTCTCTACCAGATATTCGCATAGCCCCTTCCCCTTCAAATTCCTAACTGGCTTGATTTCGATGTCATACTTGAGAATCTTGGTTATCTAGTTAGCCCGCTTCTCAGTGATTTCGCCTTCCATAATGTATTCTCCTACACTAGGGTGCGACACACAAACAATCACCTTGTTGCATGATATAAGGTGTCGAACCTTCTTCAGCCCCTTGATGATAGCAAAATCTTGCTTCTCCACAAAGTTGTATTACACCTCATATTCTTTCAGGGTGCGCGAATAGAAGGCAATAGGCGATTCTCTTTTTTATTCATTGTCCTTCTGCATTAGGACATTGGCGATACTGCTGCCACCACCAAAGACGTACATAATAAAATATTTTGATAAATTTGGGTTGATTAACACAGGAGAAAAAGAGATGACCTCTTTTATTTGCTCGAAATATTTTCTAGCTTCCGCTATCCATTTGAAAGTTTGATCCTTTTTCAGCATCAAGGTGATAGGCTGAACGATCCCTACAAAGTCTGCAATGAACCGGCTAATGAAATTAACCTTCCCCAAAAAATATTGAACTCCCTTTTTGCTGACAGGTAGAGGGAGTTCCATGATTTTTGTAACTCTCCCCGGATCAATGGCGATACCCTCCTTCAAAACAACATATAGCCTAACAGCGTCCCCTGCGGGACCCCAAACACACATTTTTTGGGGTTTAAAGAAATCTTGAACTCCTGGCATTTCTGGAAGACAAGCTCGAGATGATCAAAATGATCCTTGGTGGATCTTGAAAACATGGTCAAGTCATCCAGATAAATAAGAATAATCTTATGTATCAAATCCTTGAAGGTAATATCCATAGCTTGTTGGAAAGTGGCTTCAACATTTGAAAGTCCGAAGGGCATTTTAGCATAAGCATATGTCCCCCGCTTGGTAGTAAAGTTGTTTTGTGCTAGTCCTCCTCTCTCACATGGATCTTATTATAACCTAAGAAACCATCCAGCATTGAAAAAATTTCAAAACCAACAATTGTTTGCAGAATTACCTCCATTGAAGGCAAGGGGTAATGGTCCTTCAGGGATGCTCTATTAAGGTCTCAGAAGTCAATGCACAACCGTATGTCACCGTTCTTCTTTTGGACCAGCACCAGGTTAGACACCCAAGTGTTGTTCTTGATCAAAAACACTATCCGAGATGCAATCAAATTATTTAATTCTTGTGACATGAGTGACTCGATCTTTTGATTGACTGGCCTCTACCTTTGACGCACAAGTTTTTCTCCTTCCAGTAGCTCAATGGTATGTTGGATAATCATGAGATCATATCCTTTAAGATCATCATATGACCATGCTACCACACTCGGATACTCTTTGCAAAAGTGTTTCAACCTTTCTTTATTCTTCTGCGAGATGCCTTTTCCAACCTTGAGCTTTTTATCTTCTCTAATATGCAAATCGGTATAGTCGCCTTTATCAGCCACAAGCTTTCTCTTGTCTTTCATTGCATGGTCAGAATAAAAAAGACTCTCAAGAGTGACTAGTCCCCTTGGAAGCTTGTTTGATTTCAACTGGATTACTTGATCTCCATAGGCCTCGGAGATCTTTGGCTGTAGCTGATCGGAAAATTCTTTGGACAGCTGGAGAAACGATGCAATATGAGCATCACTATCAAAAAACTGCCAGTCTTGATCATTTTTTGGGACCGCAGGCCGCACGATCACTCACACTAAGTGTCTATTGCTAATAAACTTGAAAGTTGGCTCAAACTGAGATCCGACAATTGCCATTCAGTCAACTTCAGAGTTTTTCTCTCTCGGTACAACTTGTATATTGGATGCCTCAAAGCCTTCAATCAGGCCCTAGACCCTATGTCGGTATGATCGCATACGAACATTTTTTTCAGCAGAGATCCCTCAGATTTGGTTCACCACCAATTCAAAATCTCCAAACACACATATTTGCTTTGCGCCCATTCTCTCCACCAAGCTCAAACCGTGGACAAGGCATTCATATTCTGCTTCATTATTTGAGCATGCAAAATAGAAGTGGTAAGACCTCAAGGTCTTATCCTTGGATGGAGACACCAAACATATTCCTACACTGGCTCCAACTTTGCATTGTTCTCCATCAAAGTGCAAGGTTCATAACTTAGAGGATGCTTCACTTCTAGACTCTCGAGTCACTCTGGGCATAAGCTGGTCCTCTTCATGTATGACATATGTTCCTAGCCCAGTTGCATGATAGTTTTTGAAAGGGTTTGTATCTATAAACTCATTCAAACGAGCATCCTCTACCTCTGTCTGGGAGCTGCTTGCTTCTTCTTCCTCAAGGATTTCAACATTGAGCCTCTCTTCGGAAGTGATTGAGGTATGTGCTAGCTCAAAATTGATCATGGCTTCATTAGCCACATGTTCAGAATGCAAGGATTTCGATAATAACTTCATCTTGGATCCATGCTTTGTTCTCAAAATCAAGTGTAACCAGTCCAATGCTAGGTAGCCTCCAACATTTGCAGTGAATTATTGGGACAAACATATCCTGAATAGAGGAGGGACGTCGATGAGCATAGTATCCTGATGCACTGTAATTCTGGGATAGGAAAATAATGTCATGGGCAATCCTTTAATTACTCTGACGGTTTCAACCTTGTTCCCATCGAGTTGCATGAATACTTTTTTAAGAGGCTCGTATTTGAGCCCCAGAGCATCAACCACTTGCTTCAGCATGACGGTGGTTCTAGCACCAGAGTCAATCATACAATTATGCAACAACTTGTTACCAATGATGAGTGTTAGAAAGAAAGGCTTAGGTTTAGGCTTACTCTCTTTTTTGACTTTCTTTTCTTGTTGTTGATTGGCTAAAACTCTATCCAAGTCTGGGTTGGATATCTTATCCTTTGAGGGCTGCTCCAACATCTTCATGTCTTCTTCTCCTGACAATGCCTTCTGCAATAGAAAATTTCGCTCTAGGATGGCCAGGATATCCCACAAGGAGACATTGGCAGAGGATTTCTTTAGTTGCTCCACCACGTTGAATGGCATTAATGATTGATGAGTCACGATAGATTGCTCCTTCTACTTTGCGCTTTGCAGCTGGTACATCTGGTTGTTTGGTAACTACCGAGGTGGTCATGGGAGCTTTTGATTTCAGAGGAGGTGGATTTGGAGCGGTCGCCTTGGACTGTTGTGGAACTGATGACAGATTTTCCGATGGATTGAGTGTTGACTTAGGTGAACCTTCAGCCGACAAAGATGTGAATTCTCTAGTGAGCCTCTGCTTTGAACGCGTATTGTAATCCGATTGCACTTGCAGCACTTGGGCTACTAGAATATCATTTGGGAATGTCGACTCCTCTCCTTCCATCCAAGAAAAGAGCACCTGGTTCAGAGCTATTTCTAGCTCTTACTCTATAGACATTCCTTGCATTTGAGCAGTGAGAACTGCATTATCCATTTGCTGAGAGCCATACGTATGGCCTTTGAAATCAGACATGTTGTCTTGGCTATGTTGCTCTACTATCTTCTATTGCAAATTTCCTCTCAAACAATTTCGGGGCATATGTGCATCATTACAAGGGAAGCAACATGAATTAGTTTCCTCGGCAAGATTTTTTTGTCCTGCTACTAGCTCCTTGCTTGAACTAGGATGAATGGTCTGCATCGGCATAGTCACAGGAATGACTTGGTTGTTCTACTAAGCTTGGGTATTGTCGCGCGATCTATCCTGCCACTAGTTCTACTAGAAAGGAGCCTTCCTGCCTTGGTAATTTTGGTAAGCAGGCTTCTAGTAGCTATACTCTTGCTGCTTCATACTAGTTAATTCATTCACCATGGTTCAGATCTGCTCCTTCATCTCATTCATTTCAACCGTCAGAGGGTTAGGCACCGGAGCTACACTCAGTGTCATTCTTGGGTACACATACATAGACTAGGGAGGAGTTGCAGGAGTGCTAGTTGAAGCTACCTATGATTCTGTAGCGCCAAACTCTGGGAATAATGGCATGATAGGTCTCTGTGCCAATTTTTTGACATCAATAAGATTGTTCTCCATAGTGACGGCAAGACTGTAGGCATTGGGTAGAGTGTTTTCATCGCGAGCTTGTAGCATCATAGAAATATCAACATTTATGGACTTTAAATAAAACATGAATGCCAAGTCTGGAGGCAGTCGACTACCAATAGGAACTCTCTACCAAGTCGAATGAAACCAAGCATTGAAATTGACTAGAGCTTCATGGGGAGCTCACTGTATATGAGCCAACAGGTGATATAGTGAAGACTTGTCACCAACATTTAGAAGCATTTGTAAAAAGGATCTTTGAGATCATCCCAACTGACAACTGTATTAGCCGGAAAAGTATCATACCAGTTCAATTCCTTGCCTCTGAAAGAGGCGGCAAGTAATCTTAAAGCCACATTCTCATTAGTAATGCCATGCACAAGACATACATCAGCTACATCTTGCAAGTGTTGCGTCGAAGTTTTTGAATCATCCTTAGAGAACTTAGGGATAGCCTTTGAAGCGAAAGTCAGGATTGGAGCCCATATTGCAAGAGGCATAGGAGCTACCAATGGACTACCAACATCCTAGACTACATAATTTCTAGCAACCATTGGTGCGGGAGACAAAGGAGAAGAGGGGGGTGAAGTATTAACTTGCCGACCTCTCGCCTGGACTGAAACTAATGGTGGTACAAGCAGGCCAAGAAATCTTGTTGTTTGAAACCTACTGACGAGCCTATGCCTCATACACTCCTATTTATCAAGTGAATGTGCTAGTTTGCATCCCACCGGGTGTGCCAGAAAAATAACTATTGATGCAAAAATTTGCAGGGGCAACAACCTTATGGGAAACTTAGCTATTGGGGGACCTGTATGTGTAGCTAAGTGACCTTCAGGTTTTATCGAAGTCAACTCTTCGTTTTTATGGGGGGGAGGTAAAGGGTGAGAAGAATAACATGAAATAATCAAACTAAACTAAGGCGATTTTCCAAATCATGAGAGAAATAACTAAGCACAATGTTGAAACAAAGGCTCAAATAGTAACTATTGTTTATCAAATAGATGCTTCCCAACACTACAAACATAATAATATCACACTCTTTGCATAATATTACTCATATAACATAAACCAACATAGAAGAGTAGCAACATGATCTATATTTGATTAAGTTGTATCAAGACTACAAAAGATTGAGACAAACGTTCATATACTTCAAAATATACAAGCACAATTTAATGTCACATTAAATGCATGAAAATAGAAAGGCCGAATTGACTGGCATAGTCTGCAAGTTCAAATTTAATAGCAAACACTACAAAGGGATCATTCCTAGTGCTCGAGAAGATTTTTAAATCTATCTAACAACAACTTATAAAATGAGGAAAAAGAATGCTTAAATAAGCTAGCCCACCGCCTGAAAGCCCAATGAGAAAGGTGCCATGGGGAAGCCATCAATGACTCAGATCTTCTTGAGCTGACACCAACAGAAAGATCATCCAGCATTGTGCCAGCAAGCGTGTCCCTTGAGAAACCTGAACCACATAGCAACAGAAGAGAACACACGGTAGTAAAAGGGAACACACAGTAGCAGAACAAAAACTGAAGCACAGGCATTGCACCCAAGATAATGAATGCATGAACGAGTGCCACACATCAAACACATGGAGCCCAGAAAAAGATAGGTGAGACGGCTCAAAAGAAAACCTTGATAGGAAGCCACGTGTTCCAACTCCCAACAAAAGAAAAAGTAGTGTGGGCCCAACTCGAAAAGAGTCAAGCGAGCACCATGCATCGAACACACGAAGCTCAGCAAAAGAAATACCATACATCCCAACAGAAAGCTTCGAAAGGACGCCATGTGTTCCAACGCTGAGAAGCTGCGAGCGATACGAAAAGTCAAAGCCGTGAACTAAAAAGAAAACTGTGAAGGCAAAGCGGTGCGTGAATAAACATTCATAGTGACTATGTGTGAGTGTTGGATAAAGGTCTCGGGGTGGCTTCAAACAATGAAGCAGAGATGGAGGCGCTAGCCATGGGGCTAGAACTGTGTCTTGTAAAGGGCATCCTTGCAGTTGAGATTGAGGGGGACTCAAAAAATTGCATCAACGTAGTGAGGAGGAACAAGATTCAGAATTGGAAGTTGGAGCAACAACTTAAACATGTGTGGAATTTCCCTAAAAGGTTGGAATTCTTTTCGATTACTCACATATACAGGGTTGCCAATGGGGCAGTTGATGCAATGGCTAATTTGGGGGTCACCTTAGGTGGGCACGAGTCTGTATTTGAGGGAGGGGGCTAGCTTGCCATGGGAAACATTGTGTATTGTCAAGGATGAACAAAGGACAAGTTGAAACTATGCTCAGGGCATTTGAGCATCTAATCAGAAGCTACTTTCATGTTTTCGGCCATCCATATCGGGTTGCCATCGGTTTGCCTGGTGATGCGATTCCTCAAGGTGAACTAGGGACTAATTGAAGAAAATATAATTGTACGAATGGTGGATGTGTCGGTCGGTGTAGGGTATTCATATCACTATTGTATGGATTTTGTAACTTTGTTTTCATTTCAATAGAGGGAGTTATCCCCTTGAGTAGTACTTACCAAAAAAATAAATATAATACCCTTTAAAAGTAGATTGATTATCAATTTCCACTAGTTAACATGTAATATTTACTAAATACTGAATAAATGAGGCATAGACTTTAATTGAAGAACACTGACACCTTGATAGGGGATAGATCTTCCGTACATTTAAGACAATCCATAGTGAAAACCACCAAAGTATGGAGCCAAGTAACACATTTCATTTTTAGATTATCAATTTTATTTTGTGATTGTTATTAGAAAGAGATGAACCTTGCAATTTTATTCCAATTTATGTTATTCTTTTCTCATTGAAAAGCATAACAAAAATATATTTCAGAAACTAAATTCCAAAAAGATTAAAATAAAAATAAGGTTTTAATAAATGTTGAGAATTGGCTACAAAGATGCCCACACCGAAAATTATGAAAATGTGAAAGAGTGAGCAACCATTAATAAATTGAATACTAGATTTATGCAAGCTTATCCCTCCATGTATTATATATAAGATGTGATGTTATGGTAGGTTGTAATTGTTCCCATTGAAATTGAATCAAATATAATATACTAGATGTCCAAGTAAGGACTTCAATTTTTATATGAAAAAAATGCAAATCTTAAATACCAAAAAACGGGGTAGAATGACAACCATCCCACAAACAAAGGATGATGGGTCCATGGCCTACAATTCCTAAGTCACATATAGATCATTAATACAAAAATTTCCATGTACAAGAGCACAAGAGGGAAATAGATAGGCTTACCTCGTGGTCCAGTAGAGGTGCTTAAGATGAGAAATATCGACAATGCCCTTGTCCAACAACTTTTGTATATCTCTCCCTCCTATTCCCGACACCCTCAATAGTTCCTTATTGTCCTGCACATCCCCTTGGTTTTTGAGAATATAGTCATTTTAATCTTCAAATAATAATAAAGGAAGAAGAGTGTGTGCTTTAAAAGAGATAGATAATGCCTCCTTGCCATTGTAAAGACTGGCATGTAGAAATATCCTTACCTTCACTGGCACTCATTCTCCACCTCTCTCTCCCCATTCCTTGGTTGCTTAGTTGTTTGATTATTTACATTTTTAATTTGACTATTGCAATTTACTAAGCTTTTTATTTTTTATTTTCAATATCATCATTGTTTCTTCCCTAGCACAACCTTCTCATTGTTTCATTATTCATTAAATCATAACTAGATCTAACATTTAAGTAATGGTCAAACATGTTTTAGTTTGACATTTGCGATATTTTAAAAATGTTTAAACATTTCTTGCAATGATTATTATTAGCAAGTCAAATAATCATCAATATAATCATAATTTTTTTATAATAATCAATCGACAATTAAATACATTTTAAAAAATTTATATCTAGACAAAGAAAATAGAGATGTTCATTTTGATGGTATGTTTGTCTATTCTTTTACATTATGAATCATAAATACTTGTTTACATGTTTTTCTCACTTTAAATTATGTAAAAATATTTTATATTACCACACATTTTCCTTTCAATAATTTTGTTAGTGCATATCAAACATATTTATTGTGCAATAATTTTTTATATAATTTTTTCCCTCTATTTGATTAATTCATGGTCATCGATATGTCTTTGGTTTGTCTCATTGTAGATTTCTTTACATTATTGTCCAATTAAGAACTAACATGCATCAACTTTGATGTGAAATTAGAAGGAAGAAAAAGCCAAAAGAAGCTTTGGAAGGGAGAGTACATGTTCTCTTTTGGAATACTGAAATTTTCAAAAACACTTTATTTTTCATTGTGTCTACAAGGACATGAAGACCGAATATGCTAGTACTTTGGTTGATTTTACTTTACTCAGTTTAATTATTGAGAAGACAACTGAAAAAGTTTGAGAACTCGTTATTACTATAACTAGGAGAAATGAAAGACAAAAAAAAAACCTATTCTATTCTACTCATTTACGCTCTAACAGCTCTGAAAATGATCTGATTGTGGCAGTACCAAGTGGTGAAACCAACGTTGATCTTGGAGTTTGTATCTGATGAAAAGTAGACGTCTTAGAAAGTGATTCATAGCTGAACATGAGTGATGATCATACATACACTCAACGTTAAAATTCTGTAATAACATCATCTATAAAGTAAAGGTCACGGAACACGCGTTCTGAATAGACGTACTGGTTATTTGATCCGTCAACATTTTCATGTACTTCATGAACTTTGACAACACCCGATTATTTATCTCATGTTGACAGAACCAAATCAAGTCTCAAAGTGTCAGCCTTCTCGTTTCTACCCCATCACCCGTGATTCGTGAACGAAATACTTCACTGTGTGTTTGTACGTCGAAAAGTTACAAGATAAAGTCGACGAGCAATTGCATGTGCATTTCTTTCCTATCTCTGAGAAGCGCCGCTGCGCTGTCCGCTCTATTCCCTAGTCAAGATACGGATGAACACAGAATGATATCAATGGGTGTTTCTTTAGAGCTGCCCTGCACAATTCACAAGAAGTTTCATCAGATCATCTAATAGAGTTGCTATAAATAGCGAAGCGTTGGAGGAATAGTTTCCTTTGTAAAGATTGGAGAAATGAGCGAGGGTGAGGCAAAACGGAGATGGAATCCGACGGGTGAGCAGGTGAGAATACTGGAGGGAGTGTACCAGGGGGGCAACCATCGTCCCACCACCATGGAGATACACCATATCACTGACCTCCTCAGCCGCCATGGGTCTGTCCAAGGAATCAACGTCTTCTACTGGTTTAAAAATCGCAAAGCAAGGGACAAGCGAAGCATTCGCAACATGCATGCCTCTGGTATCTTCTCCTTTGAATGCTGCCACTCTTCTTCTTTCTGCTCTTTACTCAATGCACAAGTTGTTTATGTGGGACTATTCAATTGGTTGGGCTTAAATCGCATATTCTAAGTTTTGATTTATTATATTGTTATCAGGATTCAATTGTGTAGTTTTTTAAGTCAAACTCGGTGATGTCTTGGGAAGGCCCAATGCTTCACCTCTGTGAGCATCACCTAGATGCAATGAGTGCTAAGTGGACCATTCATTATCATGAGAGATGAGTTCTTGTGAACCACTACTCATGAAACATGGGTCAATGAGTTTGACTCGAAAAACTACACAGTTGAATCTTATAACAAGTTTTGATTTGTTAAGGTGGTTAGTTTGAACCTATCTATTAGTGTGATTTACGCTGAGCCATCTAAACAAATCAAAGCTTAAAGTATGTTTAAGCCAATATATTCAGCTAATATTTCTAACTACTTCTCATCTTAAAGGACCTGTTTGTTTTGATGACAGCTCTTACAGCCAATCAAAACAAGTCAAAGCTTAAAGTATGTTGTTTAAGCTGATATAGTCAGCTCATATTTTTAACTACTTCTCATTTTAAAGAAGCAGTTTGTTTTGATGACAGCTCTCACAGTCAATCAAAACAAGTAAAAGCTTAAGTATGTTATTTAAGTCGATATATTCAGCTCATATTTTTAACTACTTCTCATCTAAAAGAACCAGTTTGTTTTGATGACAGCTCTCACAGTCAATCAAAACAAGTCAAGACTTAAAGTGTGTTGTTTAAGCTGATACATTCAGCTCACATATCTAACTGCTTCCCAACTTAAAAAAGCAGTTTGTTTTGATAACAGCTCTCACGTTCTCTTCTCCAATAGTATTAATGTAATTTACACTGAATTATTTAAACAAGTCAAAGCTTAAAATATGTTGTTTAAGCCAAAATAAACTCATTTGTTTAAGTACTTTCCAGACTAAAGAACCAGTTTGCTTTGATAACAGCTCTCAGTCAAATGGGAAGGCTTGTTCAGAGACACTTTATGTCTACTAATATGCAGGAGGTGAATGATCACTTTCTTCCTTCTTCTACTACTTGATCTGATACAGCTACAAAAGCTAATGGTAAAGCTTTCTTTGGTGGTACTGATATTGGCAGGTGGCAGTGGGTATGAAAGAAGTTTGTGGGCGTTGTAGCTTGTGTGTAGAAGTGAATGACTGCGTCCTCCCCTCCGCTCGTCCAGTCAGGAAGGAAGATAAACCCTTACAGACTCTACAACTGTTTCCTCCCTGTGAAAAATGAATCACCTCGTCATTTGTACTCTAGAAAATGCATGCTCCAAATATCATCTTAATGGGGACTATCGTTTTGTTTTTAGTTGTTGAATATTTGTCAGTCTGAAAACAATCCAAGCAAATACAAAACTCTGCGGCTGTGCCACTGATTAATTTTGTTAATGTTTACCAGTAGATCTTAGAATCCACTGTTTTGAAATGTTTGCTTGTATTTCAGCTCATATTTTTAACTACTTCTCATCTTAAAGAACCAGTTTGTTTTGATGACAGCTCTCACAGCCAACCAAAACAAGTAAAAGCTTAAAGTACGTTGTTTAAGTCGGTATATTCAACTCATATATTTAACTACTTCTCATCTTAAAGAACCAGTTTGTTTTGATGACAGCTCTCACAGTCAATCAAAACAAGTGAAAGCTTAAAGTATGTTGCTTAAATTGATATATTCAGCTCATATCTTTAATTACTTCTCGTCTGAAAGAACCAGTTTGTTTGATGACAGCTTTCGCAGTCAATCAAAACAAATCAAGACTTGAAGTGTGTTGTTTAAGCCGATATATTCAGCTCACATATTTAACTGCTTCCCAACTTAAAGAACTAGTTTGTTTTGAAAACAGCTCTCACACTCTCTTCTCCAATAAAACCTAACTATCAATGTAATTTACACTAAACTATATAAACAAGTCAAAGCTTAAAGTTGCTTAAAGTTTGTTGTTTAAGACAAAATAAACTCATTTGTTTAAGTACCTCCCATACTAAAGAACCAGTTTGTTTTGATAGCAGCTCTCACAGTCAAAAGGGGAGGCTTGAAATTGAATGCTGGTGGTAGTGGTCATGTTCAGGGACACTTTATGTCTACTAATCTGCAGGAGGTGAATGACTTTCTTTCTTTTTTCTACTTGATCTGATACAGCTACAAAAGCTAATGGTAAAGCTTTCTTGGTGGTACTGATATTGGCAGGTGGCAGTGGGTATGAAAGAAGTTTGTGGGCGCTGTAGCTTGTGTGTAGAAGTGAATGACAGCGTCCTCCCCTACGCTTGTCCAGTCAGGAAGGAAGATAAGCCCTTACAGACTCTACAACTGTTTCCTCCCTGTGAAAAATGAATCACCTCATCATTTGTACTGTAGAAAATGCATGCTCCAAATATCATCTTAATGGGGATTATCGTTTTGTTTTTTCGTTGAATATTTGTCAGTCTGAAAACAATCCAAGCAAATACAAAACTCTGCCGCTGTGCCAGTGATTAATTTTGTTAATGTTTACCGGTAGATCTTAGAAGACTACAACACCAGTCATTTTAAAAGGTAAAATGTTTCCTTGTATTTCAGTGCAATCCGTAGAGACTCTGACAGTCCAGTTGTTCAACGCTGCAGATTCAGTCATGTACGAATAGAGACGGCATCAATCATTTTCATTTGCATTGTCTGCAAAGTAAAGACTAAGGTTTTCAATTAACAGAATTAACCCTATAGATCTAGACTAGTGGTATTCAAAAATGTCTCAAAGAAGTTGTTAGAGCAATAGGGGAAGTTCTCCTAAGTCAATCTTATAGTTTTAGACTATTTTTATAATTATGTTAAAGATTGGAAAATAGTAGGAAAGCATGCAAATGTTCTAGTTTTATAATTATGTTAAAGATTGGAAAATAGTAGGAAAACATGCAAATGTCCTAGTTTTATAATTATGTTAAAGATTGGAAAATAGTAGGAAAGCATGCAAATGTCCTAAATGATGGTTCTAAAGAAAATGTTGTTTCTTTTAGTGTGTCAATTGACGTGTTCTTCTAATAAATGATCTTTCAATGCTCTAGAAAGTCAAATGATTCTACTTACGATGATGCTAGGATATGAATTAACGTATAAATGAGTGCCTTTAAATACTAATGTATAGTAATAATCATGTGAAACATGTACTAGTTCAGTTATTGGAAAGAATGAAACGAGCAGGAGTTAGCAATTTTTATTTTTTTTATTTCTAGTGCTCTAGTTCCATAGGTGCAAGATTGACTTGAGATTTAATGGAGTTATAAATTTGATGTAGGGAAAGAATGTTCTCTCAAGTATCCAATGTATAGGAATCTATGTAAGAACATATGAGATAAGGTCAAATCATGAAAAGGTGTATAAACACTTGGACAAGTAAAGGATCAAGGAATGAGCTCAACTTTGCACATGATTGTGTAATTTATTGATATGCAATTACATTAAAATATTCTCTCAAAACAGGTCCAAAACTATATGGAAATTTTCACATGAGTATACAAATTTCACCATTACATTTTACCTCCACTTTGAGGTGCATGTGAATCATAAAATGATTATTTACCATAAAGTAGATAAGCACTAAAAATACATATGAAAATAAATACTCAAACATAAAAAAGGGATATTGAGTTCATTATAATTAATGAGCCCTAGAAGATATTTCTATGTGCTCATCATCCTTGACACACATGCTACATGGGCAGTTTTAAAATAGAGAAGAGACATACAATGAATCACTTATATAGATTGCAAATGAAATAGTCAAAAAATACAAACTTGCTTAACTATCTAGGAAATTGAAATGTAGGAAATGAAAAAGGAGTATGGTTACAAAATTCCATTGATATGGAAAGTGATATGGTGGTGTTCTACCTTGTATGGAAATCATAGGATGGGATGGCATATTAGGTGCTATCTTGTTGTATAGTAATTATTTGTTTGGATAAGATGATGAGTTTGTGTAGGCACTTATGACTATCTACAATCTCAACATAGGAGTGTTAGTAACAAGATGCCCCATTCAATTGGATGCAAGGAACTGAAAGGAAAGGTGAAAATATATGTGAATGTAAATTTAAGATAAGCATGTAAGTATATAGACCATGTAAAGTAATATTTTTAATAATACATTATGTAACAAGTACATAACACATCTAAAATGATAATAATTATAAACACACAGAATAGAGATAGGTGCAAAGGTATAAGGCACATTTACCTCTATTATTTCATTCACACCTATTGTACCTTATTTTGTATATGTAATGATACCATTGGCCTCACATACTGATACTTTGATACATGATGTTAGTAGATTAGAATTTTCATATGTTGCACACAAATTATTGTAATAGTCAAGATCATGTAAATTTCAATTATACTATATTAAATGTGAATTTATTGTGGATATATGACTTTTATATGTGATTTGTATTCAATTGATTCAAGTTATCTAGTAGATAATTATGCTTATATATGTGGTTCTAATCCTAATTTTATAATTACTTTAATGATAATTTAAATGTTATTTTAATTTAAATAAGATTTATGTTAGTGCAAGATCATGGGGGTCCAAACTAGGCCCTTAAGTGGCAATAAAATTTAGAAAAACAAAGTTAGGCAACTTGACATAAAAATTTGAATAGGTTATTAACATAATTTGAAAAATATGTAAGAACAATTTTTTTAGAAAATTGAATGTAGTTTCTATGATGTACTAGTCTTTTTTTGGAAAAAAGGTTAATCTATTTGGTGAAAATTTGAAATTTGAATGTAGTAGTACTAAATTTTTAGGAAAAAAAAGCAGGTGTATGTCTTACTAGCCTAAGTACAAGTAAAAAAAATATTTCTTTTGAGACTTTCAATATTAGTAGAGGAAACATGCTCAGATGTGCCACCTTTTTTTTGCAAACTTTTTAGCAAGTAAATAATTAGTTATGAATTTTTATTATTTTTAAAAATATTAAAATGTGTTTGTCTAACCACAATAGCTTGGTCAAAAATTTATGAAATTCATTTTTTTCTTCTTATCCTATATTTTGGGAATTGTATAATGTGTCACATGTTTTGGATTTGAAAAATGTTAAATTGTTTGAGAATTATAGATGTTTTTCAATTACCCTATCAATCAGGACTTTAGTCATAATGCATGTAGAAAATCAATAATAATTATCTATTAAATTCAAACTATGGCATATCTTATATTGGTGAAAAGCTAAAAAAATTATCAATAAATTTTTTCATTTCATCAAATTTGGATAAAAAAGTCATTGACCACTTTTTGTCATATCGCCACTTTTTGGACCCCCATCATCTCGCACTCACCCATTTATAAGTATGATAGATGGATATGGATATATATTTGAATGTTTAAATTATAAACTTAATATTATTTGATTATAATATTAAAATTGTGATTTAAACATGAATAGTGATAATTTAGAAAAAATAGTTTGGATTTTATTGAGATATATAATAGATTTAATCATTTTGAGACATGAATTTGATTTTTATTATTATGATGAGTGATAATTTATATGTATGTGATTGATCTTAGTTATTACAAGTGAATGGTGGAATTTTAATCATGTTACATTATCTAGGTATATTTTAGATGTCTTTGATGTGTACATAGAGTGTGTAAATATGTTGATAAATTGGCCAATAGTAAAACAAGAGATTAATCAAGAACCCTAATTACCTTTGAACCATTTCACCTAATAAAGTGTAATGAAGGATTTATGCAAAATAGATTTTTTAGTTCTAAAGCATGCAATAGTTAATTAAAATCCAACAAAAAATCGAATGCATAGGAGAAATAATAAAAGAAAATGAATAAAACTAGAACAGTCTCACCCAATTCTCTCCTCCATGACTGATTTCCATTGCACCTTCTTGGCTTGCTGTGATAATAAATGCCCTCAGATTTGATGTGTGAGAAAACTCTACAATGCCTAGACTTAAACAAGACTTTGAAGGATTTCTTTAAATATTTGTTGCACAAGAAAATTAATTCTAGAATGCAAGAAGCTTAAGATGACAAATAAGTATGCAAGAAGATAATAATAAAAGAAAATGCAATATTAAGAGATGTTGAAAATGAGATCAAGATTGTCATTTTATAGAAAATGCAATCTTGAACGGACAGATGAGATGAGAGATTGAGAAATGCCCTAGAATCAATGGTTAAGAATCAAAATGACAACTCTCAATTAGGATTAGGGAAAAAATCCCAAATGTGTGGACAAGATTTAATTTAAGAAATTAAATCAATGGTGGAGAATAAACGTGACATTGAGATGAAATTAGTAAAAATCAAGAGATAAGGAGATGAGATTTTTAGAAAATCAATAATTTTAGCAATTACTTGATTTGTAGAAGAATATTTCCGTTTTGAATTAAATTAATTCAAAATATGGATTTGTGAGATAATGAGTAATTGATTTTTGAAATTAATTACTAAATGAAGAATCAGTTAACTATGTGAAGTCATTTTTAAATAAATTACTTTATTTAAAAAGAGGGAAATGTCACATAAGACAATTAAATAATTAGTAATATTTATTTAATTTAGAAGAAGCAGTTAATTAATTAAATAAAATAATGAATCTATTTAATTAAGAGAGGATTTAGGAATTAGTGACATATTAAATAGATATATTAAAATATATTTATTTAATAATCAGGAGGACATTAATGATAAAGATTAATTAAATAAATGAGACTTTATTTAATTATAAGAAGACTTTGATAATTAGTGACACATTAAATAAATAAATAAGATTTATTTATTTAATAATCATGAAGAATGAAAGATCATGAATTAATTAAATAATTATGAATTATTTAATTAATAGTTGAATGTGGGTTAGAAACATAATAAAAATGTCATAATTATGCTAGGATGAAAGGTGATAAAATATTGCTTGCAGGCCTTGGTCATTTTTATGTGTCTAAATTTGCCCTTCTTTGTAATAATACAATTTATCACGTTATGGCAAAGAAAACAAGTCCAAAATATGCCCTAGTGAAGGTACGGAGTGCCCATGCCCCCTCGGGAAATTTTTTGAATTTTGACTCGAGGTCAGAAAATTTGGAAAGTGTCTCGATTAATCAAATTAATGACCAGACAAATAATGACGTGATCGATTTTGAGAACGGAGGACGTTGAGTCAGAAAAAATGTCAGTCAAAGACAATCAAATGAGCCTCCAGTATAAACCCACCAGGTCAAAACCCTAATTTTCAGCCTATAAATAGGTTGAAAAGGAAAAAACAAGTGTCATTTGCTCCTTTTCTATATAGAAATTTCAAAGATCAGAGCTCACAGAGAAGATGGTGATTCCAGTGACAACCCACCATGGATACCGCATGCGGACCTTCTGACGACCCGAGGGCGCAAAGTCACCGGTAAGTACCCTATCCAAGTTATCAATTTTTAAATTTAATGCATTTATGAGGGTTTAAGGGGGATTAAACAGATGCGTTACAATTCAAATGATATCGCATAAGCCGCAATTGCCTTTGCGTTCGACGCATTTGTTTGTGTTGCGACACAAGTGCTATGGGGGTATGTGCAGGATCATGATGGGCCAAAAAGTGGCAATATGATTGGTATGTGGCTGATGACTTTTTTTTACCCAAAATTGATGAAATGAAAAGGGTTTTTAAAGGAGATTCTCAGCTTTCCACCAATATAAATTATGCTTTACTTTGAATTTAATAAATAATAATTATTTATTTTCTATTGAATTACGACTAAAGTCCTGATTTTTAGGCTAATTGAAAAGCATCTATAACTTTCAAACAGTATAATAATTTTTGAATCCAAAAAATGCATCACATTCTATGCTTCACATCCTATAATATTAAAAAAAAAAAAAATTAATTTCATGAAGTTTTGACCAAATTAAGGTGGTCAGACATACGAGTTTTTATATTTTTTAAAAGTTGTCATAAATTTTTTATAATTAATTATTTACTTGGAAACAAATTATAGAAAAATATGCATCACATCATGACATGAGTCCTCTACTTATATCTAAAATCTTGTAAAAAGAATATTATCATTTTAATGTGGTTAGGGTGGTCAAACAGAAACCTACTTCTTATTTTTTCCTTGAAATTTAAGTACTATTGTATTGAAATTTCAAATTTTCACCAAATAGATTTTATTTTTTTGTAAATAAACCTAGTAATTTAGAAACTAAATTCAATTTGTTACAAATTCTATTTTTACATATTTTTGAAATAATATAGATAACTTATTCATAATTTTATGCGAAGTTGCCTAACTCTGATTTCTCTGAACTTTTTGCCACTTAAGGGCCTATTTTTTCCATGATGATCCTGCACATACCCATGGGTAGCAAGGCTATTTTGTTCGAGTACACATTCGCGAGGGAAAACGATGCAATCACCAGATTGCAACACAATTGGGGCAATCCACGATGCATATGCACTGTTGCGACACAATTACCAGGTCAAACGACGCAACTGCAAAAACCGCAACACCATTGCATATGGAACGACACAATCATTGTTAGGTTGTGCAATTGCTAGATAAAGTGACACATTTGAGATATTATGACACAAGTGCCATGTGCCAAGCCGCAATTGGCGAATTGTGATGCATTTGTGGTCAACGCGACGCAATTGCAGTTGACCAAAGTTGACTTGTGTTGACCTTAGTTTTAGATGTATTTTGATTTTAGTAATGCTGACCTGTGTGTGCTAACTCTTGTCTTTGCCTGTGCAGAGTGGACTAGTGTCGATCTATACCCGAGAGTTTAGGCCGGCGACATACGCCTTTAGAGACTGTTTGAGCAACAGGGAGAGACAACACTTGATGTCACTGGGTTTATACTACATCACATATATGCCCATTATTCAGGCAAACAGGGGTTTGCTGACAGCTCTTTGTGAGAGGTGGCACTTAGAGACCTGCTCTTTTCATCTACCTACAGGAGAGGCGACAGTCACCTTAAAGGATTTCTACCACATTCTTCGCATACCGATCCACGGAGAGAGGGTTGTATATGACCCGCATCTAGGGCAACATGCCCTATTAGATATGTATGAGGATGCTGGTGGTGCCCAGTTGGGTATGGATGGTTATGAGATTGGTTGGGATGTTGTAGCCGACCGGTTTCCCAAGTGGGATGCTATGTTGATGACATTGATTGCTGGATTACTGATTCCAGATCGTCGTGGTCATGGATTTCCCATTGGATGGGGGGATGTATTAGTCTATATGCAAGGAAAAAGGACCATTTTTGCTTGGGGGCCTTGTTTGTTGGCCTTGCTATATCATCAACTGCATGAGGTCGTTTATCACCAGGGCCAGAGTATTAGTTGCAGGACTACCCTTCTCATGATCTGGGCATGGGAGTGTATTTTCATCTTTCAGCCACCAGTATAGATGTAACAGTCGAGCGATGGGATGTCATATGTCTACCTGTATGCGGGTCTGGTTGGTCAGACTTGCGTTGGAGATACCAGATACTGGCATCATAGGATTGACACCATGATTAGTTTTGTCTGGAGGCCTTACAAAGATTGCAGTCAGTGGCCACATGAGGATGGCCATTTATCATTATGCAGACAGTTTAGATACCTGATCGACCGTACAGTGCAGAGTCAATATATCATAGAGATGTACGTACCCCAGAGGGTACTACGATAGTTCGAAGAGAAGTAGGATGTGCCAGTAGGCACGATAGAGTATGCACGATCTTCTAGAGAGACCATATGGGGGCCACCCATATCAGTGATAGTGGTTGAGCAGAAGGTAGATGGCCTAGTTGCAGTTTCATGGATGTGGAGGGGAGGTCCAACAGATGTAGGTACATCTGCCAAGTTCGATGCCTAGTGGAAGATTCATAGGCCTATCCCCTTAACAAATCCAGATGGTCTATCGCTTATAGATTGGAGGTCAGTTATCCCATGGGTACCGAGGAGAGGCTAGGGAGGCAGAGATGGCAGAGGGGCTGGGGGAAGAGATGGAGGCAGGGGAGACAAGGACCGAGAAGACGGAGGTAGAGGATACAGAGGTCGTGATGGGGGAGATGATGGGGGTGGTGGGGGAGGAGGTGGTGGAGGAGATGGGAGGGGTGCAAGGAGGAGGAGGGATGGCTAAGGTAGCCTAGGAGAGTTAGGAGGAGAGTGGGTGGTATACCATTGTCACCCATCCGATAGGAGAGCGAGGAGAGAGAGATGCCATCCGAGCAGGAGGCAAGGGAGGAGTACAGAGGGGGTGAGGAGGAGGAGGCGGAGGTGAGGGTTGAGGAGGTGGTCAGGGGTGTAGAGGAGGAGGCAGAGGTGAGGGTTGAGGAGGTGGTCGGGGGTGGAGAGGAGGAGGTAGAGGTGAGGGTTGAGGAGGATCCATTTGTCGGGGGATAGCCTCTTGATATAGATGTGGAGGAGATCCAGGCAAAGGAGAAGAGGGAGGAGGAGAGAGATGAGGAGGAGGAGGAGGAGGATGAGATAGACCGAAGATTACGGGAGTGGATGATTGTCGGGGATAAGGAGAGTGATAGATCACCCATTTTGCTTGCTAATGCTACTATTGATCAGAGGATCACCGATCTTCAGAGCAGACTCGATGCAACCTTGTCTCTGAACAAGGCCTTAGCAGCAGAGTTAGAAGTTACCCAGGTGGAGAGGGATCAGGCCATCATTCAACGACAGGAGTCAGATTGGTGGGTGACAGAGTGTGTCGAGTTGTGCGCGGGGACGATAGGGGACATGGCCAGAGAGCTAGCTAGGATGGCAAAGAGCAGGGGGCGGTACAGGTTGCTATATGAGCTGGCGGTTCCCCCAGAGAGACGAGACCTAGGATTGTCCTGATCCTACAGTAGGACAGGCAGTGGCACCCAGACACACAATAGCAATAGGTCACACAGCAGTAGTCATACCAGTGTTGGGGGGTCCACTACATTAGGTCAGTCATCAGGCCACAGGTCACACAGCTCTCACAAGAACTCATCAGGCCATAGCCATAGCTCAGAGCATGGTCATAGGTTAGTGTCATCAGGACACTAGACAGAGCAGAGCCAACCTCATGTTACCTATTGATGGTGAAAATGACACAAACAACGTTAAAACAAAATATTTCCACTCTATTTCTCCTAAAAAAGAAAGACAACATATAGTAGCCTAACTCCCAAGGTCCTGGTAGTTGGTTCTCAACTATCTGGTGTCACTAAATCGGTCCATGCAACTGTAATGTTTAAGGGGCCTGTGTTGGTAACAAAGAATACAAGCAATGACTTATTCATTGATCTATTTTAATAAAGAAAGGGGTTTTAAATAAAAGGAAAAGATAAATCAGAGGCTAAATCAGTAAACATGAATCAAACTTATCTAGCATCCGGATATATATCTTCAACAATGAATGTTTTCTAACAGATCAAGAAAACCAAAGCATGACACAATTTATAGAATAATCCATACTATTGCATGCATCTAAGGTGCTTATTTTAACATCACAATTCACATATCACAACTATTTCAAAGATTCCAAAAAGAACACATATTCATTCATTGCCAAGATCATAGATCAACAAACTTCAATAAATTCAATTCACCAATAATCTAACGAGATAATCCTTAAATCCAACTTCTTCTAATGACTTTCATGACATAAGAAACAATCATGCTTCAGCACAATCACTGACATACAAATAGATTATAACTCATCAACCTTATCAAGTAAAACTTAATTCTAACACCATATTGCGTAAACCTGTAATTTTATTTAACTGTAAAAATGAAGTAACAATGTATCTCTGTAACAACTATGGAAAAATTCATTCTCCTAATATCAGGTGGCCAATTCTATTCTCTATTAGCCGACCCTTACAATATGATACCCCAAGGGTATTTATAGATATACAAAATATGAAGTCCTCTTCTATTTTAAGTCAACCCACCCTTCTAGAGATTACAGATATCTTTGGAAACTTAGTTAAACTGGAAGAAAAAGAGAATAGAAGAGAAGGGGTATGTGCAGGATCATGATGGACCAAAAAGTGGCGATATGGAAGCCATATGATGGCCCATGTGGCTGACGACTTTTTTTACCCAAAATTGATGAAACGAAAAGGGTTTTTAGAGGAGATTCTCAACTTTCCACCAATATAAATTATGCTTTACTTTGAATTTAATAAATTATTATTATTCATTTCCTATTAGAATTACGAATAAAGTCCTGATTGATAGGCTAATTGAAAAACATCTATAACTTTCAAATGGTATCACATTTTTTGAATCCGAAACATGCATCACATTCTATGCTTCGCAAACTATAGGATTTAAAAAAAAAATGAATTTCATGAATTTTTGACCAAGTTAAGGTGGTTAGACAGATGAGCTTTTATATTTTTTAAAAGTTGTAACACAAAATTCATAATTAATTATTTACATGGAAAAACATTATAAAAAAATATGCATCACATCGGGACATGAGTCCTCTACTTATATCTAAAAGCTTATAAAAAAACATTATCATTTTATTGTGGTTAGGGTGGTCAGACAAACACCTACTTCTTATTTTTACCCTGAAATTTAAATACTATTGCATTGAAATTTTAAATTTTCATCAAATAGATTTAAAAAAAAAAAATCAAGGTCTAGTAGTTTAGAAACTACATTCAATTTGCTACAGATTTTACTTTTACATTTTTTTGAAATAATATAGATAACTTATTCAAATTTTTACGTCAAGTTGTCTAACTCTGATTTTTTGTCTTTTTATTGCCACTTAAGGGCCTATTTTTTCCATGATGATCCTGAACATACCTGAAGAAATCCATGCACTTCAAAAACTACCAGTGTTGCATGCAACATGGAAAGAAGAAGAAAGCCATGCATGCATGAGATTTATGCATGTGAAGTTTGTTCCACAATGTATTCATCATAGCTAAAGAAGACTTGTTGTAATATGTCTAATTCTTGGCCATCTACCCAGCTATCTTCAGACTTAATTCTTTCCAACTCTACTGTAGCAAACACTCTCATATCTTTCAGCTTCGTCAACTCTCTCTTAGCTACCCTTATCTCTTCTTTGATGTCCATCAATCGATCTATTAGCAGATCTTCACCAACATCTCCTCTCTACATAACCTCTTTAAACCTTTCATTCCACTTCTCCTTTATTTGGTTTAAAGGTAGGCCCTCCTTTACTGGTACATCAATGTTTACTATAATATCAATGATGGCCTCCAATTCCTCAAATTGTTCATTCAACTCCTTAACAGAATCTTGAACCTCATTTCTATGTTTGTATAGAAAATCTGTTCTAAATCGGAGTATACAAGAAGTCTTTTCCAGAAAATCTTTATTATCTTCTTCCAGTATCGACTGTTCTAGAAGGGTAGTTTTAGGCAATTTATTAACTTCTTTCAATTTCTGGCTGTATGCTTTGTACTCCTCCTCTTGTGCTTCCAATGTTTTAACATATTGATTCATCTCTTCTACCAGTCCCTCAGCCACTTTGTAAAACCCAAAACTATCTTCTAGTACATCGTCTATTTCTTGATTCAATTTACTAACCCACTGATCCAACATTTTTGACTTGCCCCTCACTTGTTCCAAATCATCTACTTCCTTCTTACTTAGCAAAACTGGGGTCTCAATAGTAGCAACCTGTTGTGATCTTGGAGCAGAAACATTCTTAAGTAAAACATGCAACTGATCCAACTGAGCCTTAAGCTCATCCTTCCTTTGTTTGTCCTTCAACATCCTTGACTTGGTTGACGATGCTACCACATCAATTAAATTCATTTTCTGATCTCTAGTAGGTCTCCCTAAATTCACAGTGCCTGGCTGATAATCTGTTAATTACATGTCTCCTGCCTCTTTGTCTATCATGGGTATAGCACATTCAACCACAATTTCTCCTTTGTCAGTTAGCCTAGTAGAATGCAGGATCTTGGCCTTCTTTTTAGGCCTTTCTTTTTCAATTTCCTTCATCATTTCCTCCCAATTGAGAGGTTGAGAAGGTGTCGATGCTCTCTTTTGAAGGTCTAATTTCAACCAAGTAGGAGAACCTGGAGTAATAGTCATCATGGTTGAAGAAGAGGAGGCAGTAGCTAAGGGAGGTTTCACATTTATCTAAGGTTGAGAATCAACCCTCTATTTCTCTTGCTGCTCTTGCTCCATATTTGTTTGTGCTAGCTTTTCAACTTCCTCCTTATCCTTTTGTTCTTGTACTCTCTTATCTTCTTCCTCCTTCTTCAATCTTTCTTCTTCTAATCTTTCTTTCTCTAATCTTTCCTTCTCCAATTCCCTTTTTCTTTCTTCCTCTAAAGCTTTAAGCTTTTCTGCATCTTCTTTTTCTTCTTGTTGTTTTTTGATCAGTTCTTCGGCCTCTTTCTCCTTTTGCAATCGTTCTGCTTCCTCTTTCTTTTTGTGAGCTTCTTCAACAAGCTTTAACTTACCACCAAAACTTCTCTCTCCCTTCGGTGTCTTGCCTTTTCCTCCTCAAGGTCATGAATTTTTTGTATCAATTCTAATTTATCATTCTCCCCCTTGACCTTGAGCTCATGCAATTTTTGCCTTTGCTGCTTCTCTATTTCATCAGCTTTTGACTTAGCTTCAATGTGTTGCTGCTATAGTATGGCATCAGCTTGTGTCTTGGCATCAATTACCTTTTGTTTCTCTATTGTTGCAGCAAGTGCTTGATCATCAGCAACCTTCTTGACTTCTTCAAATAACGCCCATTGACCCTCCTCCATCATCACCTATTCAGTATCCTCCTCTAGAGGCATATTTTCTTGTATACCCTTCTCTGACAGAGTCTCATCAGAATCTGTGCCAACATCATGAATTTCTACCTCTACTTCTTTTCCCTTCATGGATTCAACAACATTATGAAGAGTCCCTTTTTGCACTCCTTCACTTTGTTTTTTTCCAAGTGGGACTTGAGTAGAGGACTCACCTAATGCAGGTGTTGAAGCAACTGATCCTATTTGGGCATCTCCCTCTTGTGTCTCTAGTTCATCTTGAACTACTGCTTCAAGCTCAATTTCTTCAATAACTGGAGGGAGGAACTCCAAAGGCTCCTTGGGAGGTGTCTTTCTTTTGATCCTTTATATCCTTTCCCCTTTTTAGGAGTTGGTCCTTGAGGAGTTTTGGTTCTTAGAACCACCCATTGAATGCTCCTATCCAAGACTACTCACCCTACCTGCTTAATGCTAATGGTTTCCTCACTGTCCCAGTCAATCAGATCTAGGATTTTAGTCCCAATGTTTAAAGCTTCATACGATGGATCCAATACAAATCCATCATCCACCAATGTGTCGAGAATGTCATTTCTGATCCCAAGCTCTGCCATGAGTGAGATGGGTAACCTCTCATAATTCTTCTTCCTGAGGTCATACTCATCTTGCCGGTCACTCTAGAAATCTTCCAATAAATTGAAATGTTTATCAAACACAGAAGGCAGCAAGGCATTCATTTTACTCTTCGGGTCAAAGTACTTTCGAGCTGTGTACAAACCTAGATTTAAATGTATCAACTCACTACACACTACCTTTGCTCCCACCAGATGCTGACAACTATATTCACCCAAATTCATGGGGAACTTATGACATCGTGTTTTATGTTTCAATCCAAACCGAGCATTAACCCCCAAAGCTTGATAAACAAATTCCATCAATACTATCCTATTATTACAACATCTAGGCAACAAATGTGGATGACCCTCAAATCCAGCTATCCTGAATTATATGAACTTGGGGTATTGAATGTACCAACATCCCCATTCCATGATAAATGCCATGGCCTCTTGGCCCAGTCTGTACCCTGCATCCCCGTTGAGTTGGTTAATGATCACATATAGGAATGCATCATTAAACCTTCTGAATTGAATCTCAGCAACCTGTAGGGACAGCTGGTTATAATGATCCCACACTTTATTTTGTCCCTCTGCCTCTCCTATTATCCCCACTCTATTCAGACCTGGGAAGATACCTACTCTTGTTGTTGCATACACAATATAAGAAGTCATGAAAAAGAATTTAGTTTCCCTGATCCTAGTCAATTGATCATGAATGGCATCTGAAACAATCATCGACCAATCAAATTGTTGGGTGCCATTTAAGATTATCTGGATGAAGCGAAACATCCACTCCTTGGAATGAAAGGTATCTCTCTTCCCAAAGGCCCTAGACAACATCATTATTAAATCCGATACTTCTTTATAAAAAATTTCCCTCTTTGGTTGGTCTGAGAGCTTGGTTAGAGACTTCTTCTTTGTTTTTAACCACCTTTTGTTCAAGTGAGACTTGTTGGATTCCTTATATTTGCTATATTTCTCTAGAGCATCTGCCTCAGTTAACTGCACCAAGTTATTTGGATCTGGGACACTAAACATAATTTGAAAAATTTGAGGAGTGAGATCAATGATTACATTATCTTGTGAATCCATGCATTGTCAGGTAGCCAGATTGTAAGCTCCTGTAGCCGTCATGATTAACTCTGGGCATTGGATTGATAGAGGAAACAGGGTGATTTGAGCCAATCCAGAATCCACTATTCTTTTAGTTCTAGGTGTCACATCCTCATTGAATGTGTTAGCATATGATTCCTCAAAGTTGTATTGGCCCAGATTGGTATCAGTTATGTCAGACCAATCTAATTCTACTTTGCTTGCAATGGAAACAAGACTCCTGTGGTTATACCTTAAGGTATAAGGTAAATGCTTTGGCTTTATCTTCTTGGGCTTAATTGCTGCTTTTGATGTTCCTACAGGCCAGTTCCTTTGGACAACTTCTCCTGATGTTCCCGACATTCTTTAGCTTTCCTGCAACAAAACCTCTAGTTAGATCCTTGAATAAACATCTCAAAATATGTCTTAAAATCATACCTTTCATACATACATCAGAGGCAGAACCAGGCAGAAAACATTCTAAACAATCCCCTTTTAACATATTGTCGGGCTTGGAGCCAAAAATTGTTATTGATATTTCACTAACAAGAAGCAAGCTCAAAGTCAGAACTGGAATGGTAACCGAAACCGAAACCAGAATGGAAACGGATTTTGTTTCTTTCAAATTTTCCATTTTCACATTCCGTTTCGATTCCACTTCCGCTTCCGCCATGGTTACCATTATTTTGAAATAAAGCTTCTCACTATAAGTGGAGTCGAAGACGGGATGGAAAATGGAATTGACACTAATTATAAAACATGCCCAAAAATCTAAATCAATTCTGATCCCGCTTCCGCTTAGGTTGACCATGACGTCATAAATGATTTTAATAGTTTGTTGCATAACTTCATGATTTAAGGACTAGGTCATATTAAACGAAAAAGGGGCTAAAATATAGCATGATAAGACCATCCCCATATGACCGGGGGGTGACTGTACTTCTAGGGCATCATATTTAACATTTAACACGAAAACATAAATGCATTAAGAAACCCTAAACTAAAAAAACCTCAATATAAAAACCAGGGCACAAATTTAACCCCTCCTAATTTAACCAGATGAAAGCACAATAAAAACCCTAAGTAAAAACAAGATTTAACCAACCCTAACTCACTGTAAAAATTGAATTTAATCTATCTCACTATAAAACCCTAATTTAATATACGCAATTAAAATCCAAAGTAGCACGACGCGATCACGACAAAAACATGAAAAAGACTGTGCCCTAAAACAAAGAAAACGAGATACAAAAGCAAAAAAAATGAAGACAAGAACAACAAACAAAAACTAATTATGCAAACCCGCTGAGAAACATGAACCTGCCCAAAGCAAAATGATCTAACACGAACAAAAACAAGAAATCACAAAAAAATAAAAGAAAAATTAGAATAGGAACCCTGCCTCGAACACAAAATAGGAAAACCTTCTGAAGAAATCTGCAAGCAACTGTCTCCTCTCCTTTCAATCGATTCACTTTAGAAAAGCTCCATTGCTACTCTACATTGCTCTTCGATTTCTTAACAATAATAATGATAACCACCCGTTTAATCCCTAATCAAGGTAAAACTCAAAGTTTCTATCTACGCATGGCAACTGTCATTAACACATTAAATGCAGTAAAGCAGAGTCGGAACTGCAAAAGAACTAGCACATCACTGCAGTGTGACTTCAGTAAAAAGTCAACAACCAAGAAACGACGGGAGCGGAATCAGAATGAAAACGGATTTTGAAACTTGAGTAATTTCCCAACTTCGTTCCCATTCCAGGTCGGCTTCTGCCAACAAAGCATAAAACAAAACCAAACACAAAAATAAAACAAAAAGACCGAAATAAGAAAACTTAACATAAAAACTTAGTCTAAAAAAAAATTCCAAAAAGTGGAGGTGAAGACGGAATGAAAATAGATTTGGAAACTTCAAATAAATACCGACTTAACTTCCACTCTGGCACCGGCCCTGAAAAAAATAAAATAAAAGGTCAAAAAGAAAGACTGTCGGGATGGGGATCAGAACAAGTTTTAAAGGAAGTTTCAAAACCCGATGCAGTTCCGGTTCCGGTTCCGATAGACTAAACCAAAGAAAAACAAAGTATTTGAAAAGAAAGACTCCAAAATTTGTTTGGAGATCAACCAAGGATAAAAATAACAAGGGGGGCCCATTTTGACCAAGGCAAAAGATGGGGTGGTTATGCAAGGCATAACATTACCGAGGCCTCGGGCTCTCAAAGTCAGACTCAGGACACCACTCCTATTCAGGTAACTCTTCACGTGGTTGGTTAGCCATAGCTACTTTGCAATTCACCTCCACGGGATGGAGGAGGGACATCATAGGTCTTGTTTCTAGACACTTTTATATTTTGATATTCGAGCCCGCGAGCTCTATTTTTGGGATATCATATGACTCTATCCTGTCACATAACATTTTTGAGATTATATATATATGTGATGCAATTTTGATGTGGTCTATATGATTGTATGTGTTATGGTATTCTAATGCTTTATTAGATCCTATGTGATACTTTTATGATGCTATGAGATGAATGGCTGTTATGTTTATGCTTATGAATGCAATTATGAATGGGGTTATGCATGTATGCATTGTGTAATGTGATGATGATGTGATTCTTATATGTTAATGCAAATATTATTTATGATGTCTATATGTTAATGGAAATGATGATGTTATGATGTGAGATGGATGAATGTAAATGATAGCGTTATGTAATGTGAATTATGGTATTTGATTTATGCAAAAATGGGATGTGAATATGAAATGCTCGTGCAGTCATGTATGCAACTTTGGTTTTTTTTTTTTGTGTATGTCACAGGGTATCATTAGGGAACGAGAGAAGAGAAGGCGAAGATTGATGTTAGTGCGAAGAAAGATATGCATGTTAGTGTGGAAACAAAAATCCTTCAAAGATTTTCTATAGTGCTATCCTAGTTGTTGCTCTTTAATCATCATTGGGCGAAAATGTCATGATGGCCGACAAACACTATGATATGACGTAGATCAATAGTCGCAGACATAGATGATCATGATTCATACAAGGAACACAATTGCCCCTAGTCACTTTGTCATGATCGTCTGCCAGAAAAAACCAAACCAATCATGAGACGTCGTTGCTTCCCTAAATCCTGACGTCAGGACATCCTTGAGAAACTAGCCACATGATAGTAAAAAACAGACAGGAAAATCATTGTACTACATCGTTGCTTCTCTAAATCCTAAAGTTAGGACATCTTGGAGAAACTAATAGCAGAGTGATAAGAAGACAAGGATAATCATCATGATATGTCGTGGTTCCTAGGACATAAGGAACTAATATCATGATAATCATAAAAAAGACAGATAAAGTTTGCCAAGTGTTTTAATGTCAAGTATTGCCAAATGTTAAGTGATATAAAATTCAGGAAGGACACATCCTAAATGAGGTTGATATCTAGGAGATCAATTCTCAGAGTTAGGAGAATCCATCAAGATGTCAGATGATGATGACGATGCTTAGGAAGGACACATCCAAAAGCATAAAGAAGTCACAAGAGGTGCTTTTCAGAAGGATGCATCTGAAGAAGAACCCAAAATTTTGCTAGGTTAAATTATCTTCATAGAATTTGACTAGATGTCATTACTGACATGCTGAATTGACCGAAATTGCTAATGAAACATATTATTGATAGACTAATAGTTTGAGATTGATAGAAGATTTGCTTGATTTGAAGATAGCTTGACGTGTGTGAGAACATTGTGGCATGAACCCTAATGGACTGACCTAGTGTGGCCTCAACGGCTCATCGGTTAACGGCCTTGCCTATGTCATGCACTTAGAGACCTCGTAGTTCGACACGACCAATGACCTTGTCTAAAGGACAAATGCTTGAATCATGATTTTATTTTGACCAACCTAGAAAGATTGACCTAATGTCTCGGGGATTTAAAGATGAATCTTGCCTACATAGCAAATGTGCAGAGACAATGTAGTTCGAACTAGAAAAAATATTGAATGACGTGATTGACTGGATTAACCAGACAAAGATTGAATTTGACTCTGTTTCTGGATTTTCTCAAGACATTTTCTGATTTGTAGGACTTTTTCAGATATTTAGGATTTTTTCAGGATTTTTCAGATTTTTTCAGGACTTTTTAAGGACGCAGGATCATGTGTGACACCCACTACAGTTACACAATAAAGGTCTTACCCCCAGACAGATCGGGGATTACCCAAGTCCAATGATATGGAGATAGGAAGACATAAGGCCAAAGGCAAGGATATGCAAGGGCTGATGTCAACCAAATATTAACCATGGCTGGAATTGACAGGACTTAGGATGAATGTCGTGAATGTGTTAGTTTGTTGTGATTATGGGAAGTAGATAAAGGTTGGCTTGAGTAATAGTAGATGGCAAAGCAATGATCGACTATGCATGGCGTCTGTTTGCCAGGTTTTCACTATTGGATGAATTTTTTTCTTTTTACTATTTTTTTTCCATTTTATTTTTATTTTTTTGGTGTCGCCATGATGCCTGTTTGCAAGGTTTTCATCAAGGGTATATTTTTCTCTATTTTTCAATTCTTTTGTATTTTTAGGTTTTAGCCAAGCTCTCTAATGCTATGTGTAGAACTTTCTTAGATGTAAGTTGTTGATGGGTTCTGTCAGCTGTTCTCCATTAGGTGTGGCCAACTGATAAGCTCCGAAACCGAATGCAACAGTAATGTTATAAGGACCAAGCCAATTAGCCTCAAACTTGCCAGGCTTTTCACTGTCCGCCTAATTTCTTGGGTTCTGCATGAGAACCAAGTCGCCGATTTCAAATTTTCTCACCATTACTCTTTTGGTATAGCTTCGACATAGACGATTTTGATATGCCTGCAGATGATTTAAGGCATTTTGTCATCTTTCTTGTAGCATTTTTAGCTCATGTAGGTGAGCATGTCTGTACTCTTCATCATCAATCATCCCTTTCAAGGAGACTCGGAGAGAAGGAATTTCAACCTCAATGGGCAATATGGCCTCATATCCGTAGACCAGGGAAAATGGAGTGGCTCTAGTGGGGGTATGAATGCTGGTACGATAGGCCCATAAAACAAGATTAAGTTGCAGGTGCCAATCTTAGCCAGCGTCATTGAAATTCTTCTTCAGAATGTGAAGAATTGTTTTATTTGACGCCTCAACTTGGCCGTTACCTTGTGGGTAATATGGGGTGGAGAAATGATGTTGGATGTGGAATCGCTCATAGAGTTCACAGATGTCCTGATTTTTTAATGGACTACCATTATCTGTGATGATGGATTATGGGATACCATACCGACAAATGATGTCATTTAGGATAAACTTGGATATTTTCTTTCCAGTGATGTAAGTGAGAGGGACAACTTCAATCCACTTAGTAAAGTACTCAGTGGCAATGATTATGAATTTGTGGCCGTTAGAGGAGGATGGATGGATCTTGCACACGAGGTCAAGTCCCCATTGTGCGAAAGGCCATGGAGAAGTGATCGGTCTCAGTTCTTGTGCCGGTGCATGAATTAGGTCACTATGCACTTGGCATTTTTGACATGTTCTGATAAACTGAAGAGCATCTTTTTCCAATGTCAGCCAGTAGTAACCAAGTCTGGTGACTTTCCTAGCTAACGTTGGACCACTCGAATGAGATCTGTATATACCCTCATGTACTTCTCATAAATTTTTTTGGGCTTCATCAGTGTCAAGACAACAAAGAAGGGTGTTATCAAAGCCATGACAGTATAGGGTGTCACTAACGATGGTGTGTCTAGCAGCTTTTCGGATAAAGGATTTTCGTTGGTTGTTGGAAAGGTTGGGTGGTAGGGTTTGGGACTTAAGATAATCATAGATGTCTTGGTACCAAGGTGAACTAGGACCAACAATCTCACAAACTATTTCTGACTCTGGGATATCATATGCCGGCATCAATAACTGTTCCACTAAGAACTCAAATTGTGACACATTTTTAGGGATGTCCAAGAGAGATCCAATAGTAGCCATTGCATCGACTGCCTTATTTTGTGTCTTGGGGATTTGTTCAAAAGCAATTATTTTAAAATATTTCATAAAACTATCCACCATTCGCTTATAGGGAAGCAACTTCTCATCTTTTGTGTCATAATCATCATTCACTTGGTTGATGACTAACTGAGAATCCCCGAATACGAGCAATGTTTGGATTTTCTATTTATTTGCTATCTTGAGGACTGTGACCAATGCTTCGCATTTTGCAATGTTATTTGTACAAGGGAAGGTGATCCAAAATGATTTAGGAATTGAATCCCCTTGTGGTGTGATGAACAAAATGCCAACCCCCTAGCCATGACCAGTGTGGGACCCATCGAAATATAGCTTCCATGGTAAGGCTGGTTCTGCATAAAAGATAGACTCATCTGAAAAGTCAGTTATCAGCAGATGACTGGCTTGGATTGGTGCATCTGCAAGTTGATCTCCTATTACTTGACCTTTTATTGCCTTGTGCTCAACATATTGTATGTCATACTTGCTCAATATCACGACCCAGTTCGCCAAACGACCTATCAATGTCACTCGGCTTAGAAGATACTTTAGTGGGTCAATCTTGGCTACTAGGTGTGTTTGGTGGCTCAACATGTAATGTCATAGTTTCTGCACCTCAAAGACAACTGCAAGGCATGCACATTCGATGGTTGTATAGTTCAACTCATATCCTATTAGTGTACGACTGATGTAATAAATGGCTCTTTCTTTCTCTTCATGGTCATTTTGCGCCAATAATGCCCCTAGTGCATTTGTAGTTGCGAAGACATATAGGATCAATGGATTTCCCTCAATGGGTCGCATCAAGACTGGTGGTGTCAAGAGATATTATTTAATTTTTTCGAATGTTGTGTGGCATTTTTTTGTCCATACAAAGGGAATACTTTTGCGTAACAGATATTGAAATGGTTGACACTTGTCTGCCAATTATGCGATGAAACGACGGATGGACTACAGTCTACCCTGAAGTGTTCTCAGATCGCTGATCCCTTTTGGTGGAGGCATGTCCATAATTGCTTTCACTTTTGTGGGATCAACCTCAATGCCTCGTTGCAAAACTATGTATCCAAAAAGCTTGCCTAAAGTGACTCCAAAGATACATTTTTTTGGGTTCAAACGAACCTTGTAATCTTTGAGTCATCTGAAAATTTTGTCCACGACATTGAGATGATCTTTCCATGTCAAAGATTTTTCCAATAGGTCAGAAGATTATGCATCATGTCATGAAATATTGTTGTCATAGCTCTTTGGTATGTGGTGCCGACATTCTTTAAGCCAAAAGGCATGACATTCCAACAGTATGTTCCCCAAGGGCAAGTGAATGTTATTTTGTGTTGATCCTTTGTTGCAATTTGGATTTGGTTGTATCCCGAGAAACCATCCATGAGGGATAGCATCTCGTACCTTGCTGTGAAATCAACAATCATGTCTATATTTTGTAAGGGGAAGTCATCCTTTGGGAAAGCCTTGTTCAAATCTTTGAAATCTGTGCAGATACGGATTTGTCCATTTGGCTTTGTGATAGGGACAATGTTGGATATCCAATCAGCATAATCTATTGACCTTATGAACCCAGCATCCAGTAACTTCTTTAGTTCAACTTTTACCAGTAGTGCAATGTGTGGATGCATTTTGCGCAACTTTTGTTTGACTGGTTTGATTCCTAGGATTAGAGGAAGATGATGCAAAACCAATTCTGGATCAAGGCCTGGCATGTCAGCATATGACCATGCAAAGTTAACTTTCCTGTGTGTGAAGAATTGTTGAAATTCGAGTTTTTCTTCCTCTGACAATGATGCAACCAAGAGAATCATTTTTTGATTCTCTTGTGTGGCTATGTTAAATTCTATGGTGTCTTCAATGAGCATAGCTGATTTTTCATGTGTCATGGGAAGAAAGTCCAATCCTCCATCCTTAGGTGCCTCAGAGAGGTTTTCACCTTTGGATACGTCCTTTGTTTTTACTATTTTGCTATCAGAAGGTGCCTTACGATTTTCACCTAAAGACATTTCTTTTTTTGTTTTATTCTTTGTATTTTTGCGACTGGAGGATTGCACAGTCTCCCCAAAGTAAGTTGCACAATCTAGATCAATGGAAAACCCTATTTTATGATCACCCCATGGAATGCCTTCCCAAAGCCCCATGAATTCTACAATTGCCTCATCATTCTAAAAAATGTCCATCACTTGTGGTTCTTGTTGGTCCCAGTCAATTAGTTGTGGGTAAACAAGGGGAATCCCATCGTCAGTGTTGGTAAAATATGGGGAAGATGCAGAAAGTGTGCAAATTGACGCCTCAAGTGTCAAGGAAAAGTTGTGAATTTCAACTTTCGTGTCAAATGCAATGGATGGACCATACTCAAAGTCAGATGAGTCAAATTCAAAGTCATAATAGGGGATAAAACTATCAGCATCATGACTAGTGGCTGGCATTTCAGAAGCATGCACAGTAGGTTTAGACACGTTAGGCTCTTGGGTGGGCTCGGGAATGGGGTGGGATGATTTAGGTGTTGCCGACGACACCTTATGTTCTTCCGAATTCCAAGGAATGCTTACCCATTCCTTATGTTGTATTCTTGTCAAAAAATTTCTTCGAAGAGGAGTTGACCAGGGTCTAGGAATAGTTCATCAATGTCATAGTCACTTAGGGTTTTCTCAGATCCCCATTCCCATTCATTAGAGTCAGTTTCGGTAAGGGATTCTTCATGTGTCTCGACACTTTCTATAGCCATTATGTCCTCAATTGAAAGTTCACGGGTACATCGATCGTCAGTTCTGAGTTGGTCAAACCCTAGCCCTATGTACCTCGGTCTTGTATTTATGATAAAAGGTTCCCTCCTTCCATTGTTGTCCTTTCCAAGACCACTTGTGCCATCAAAACCTAGGGCCTTGCATATATCATAGCCTTTTCCATAGAGATGCACTGGTAGTGGAGGTAGCTCCTCTGGGTCTTTGTAGATCCAGTTTTCTATGTTAAGGATGACTTCATTACCCATATCGCCCCATAGTGTGAAAACACTTTTTGGTGGAACCTTGAAAGTTGTTTTGGGCTTGACTGCGAAACATGGTCTACCATAGACTTTAGGCGGCTTAGGTATTGTGGTGATACAATACGCCATATTCAATTTGAACTCTCCACAACCAAGGTCCTAGATCTGAAGGTCTTCACTCGGGATGGAGGCTGAGGAAGATGGTGTGGTAGAAGTTGATGGAATGGATGATTTGGTGAGCATAGATGGGTCAATATATTTGGATGAGGTGGAAGCTGAGGCTTCTCGATTGATGGGTACCTAGTGCTCAACAATGGCTCGCAAATTGGTACAGTATTGAAATGGATTAGGATCTCCTGGGATAGTGATTTCAATACCATCAAAAGGGAATTTCAGGCATTGATGGTATGTGGATGGAATGGCTTTTAGAGCATGAATCTAGGGGCAACCAAGTAAGATTGTAATGTATGTCATGATCCGGGACTTGGCATGTGGTATCTATGGTAACTGGTCCCACCCGGAGTGGAATTGTAATGACTCCTTTAGAAGCATGGTCTTCATCATCATACGCCTTGATGACAATGCTCTTGCTAGCATCTACACATGCATCAGAGAAGCCAAGAGCTTTAACCAATTTTAAAGAGAAAATGTTCAATCCTGCTCCGCCATCTACCAAGACTCGTCTAACCTTATGTTTGTGGAAAAAAACCTTGATGTGAAGGGAATCATTATGAGATGGTTTGGGCGAGGAGTAGTCACTATCCAAAAAGGTGATGTGATGAGGCGACTTCAGATATCCGACTATAGTCTCAAAGTGGTTGACATCAATGTTGGTTGGGATGGACGACTCTTGTAAAACTTTATCCAAGATAGCCTTATGTGCGGGTGAGATATGAAGCAGTTCGAGAATGGATATTTGAGCTGGTGTTTTATTCAATTGCTCAATAAGGCTGAACTCATGTTTAGGGTTTGACTATCTGGCAGAAAAACTGGGTATGGTAATCTTAGGCTGATGTGCAGAAGGACCTGGGATAGTGACCTTGCCTTTATGCATGGTGCCATTGCATTCCGGGGCCTTTTTAATGGTAATGGTATTAACACACTTATCTTCATCAGCAACGTGAAGATTGTTAATAATGGTACCATCGGGATAGTTGTAAGTAGGACAAACATTATTGTAGGCAGGGCGGACGTGATTGGCTTGATTATTGTTATTCTTCGTGCCAGATGAGGAAGGTTTACCATGATCCTGCAGTGGGTTCTTGTGAATAGTATGTTCCGCATTAGACATGAATGATTGACCGCCTAACTCAATGGTGTGTTTCTCAATAAGGTCTTGTACCAAATTTTGCAACTAATGACAAGATGAGGTTTTGTGCCCTTTGGCATGGTGGTAGTCACAAAAAGCACTGTCATCCCGCCATGATGGCTTGAACTAACCAGGGTAATACGGTTTAGGTTCTTCCAGTGTTATGATTTCGTTTTGAAGAATTTTCTTCAAGACAATTTCAATAGGTTCACCCAAAGGGGTGTATGTGCGTTTTTGGAATTGTTAGGGTTGACACAACTTCCTTTGATTAGCTTGAGAAGGATTTCTTTGAATAGCATTGGCAGTTAATGTTGGTGTAGTGATAGGTGCATTTTGATTTTGTACTCCTTTGATGGTGAGTACATGACCCGTTGCATTTACGATTTTGGCATCGACCACACCATCATTGGTGATGTGTTTGTTCTTAACCCAGTATTTGGTTTTGTCATTTGAGCTACTTGGGTTATTATTTGTGGTGGTATTGATGGTTTTTCCACCATATTTTAATTCGCCTTTGGTGATCAAGGCTTTCTCAAGTTGAACACCCTTTTCAACAAGGTCAACAAAGGTGGTGCAACAATGGACCTGTAAGCCATACCTGAGTGGTTCTAGGAGAGTTTGTACAAACATGGTGACTTTCTCCTTTTCAGGTATTTCTACCGGACATCTACTTGCTTAGGTTCTCTATCTTTGAAAGAATGGGATAAAAGTCTCTCCTTCATCCTCTTGGGTAAGTCTGCATAAGGAGGCAATGTTGATATCTGTGTCAATGTTATAGGCATATTTTTCAACAAACTTGTTTGCTAATTCAGCCCATGTTTTGATTCCCTTAGGCAATAGTGAGAACCATTCTAGTGCATGACCAGCGAGAATTCTATTAAAAAGTCTCATGAGATAAGTTTGCTCATATGCAATGTCCATGTAACTAGTGGTGAATTCTCTTATGTGTTCAATAGGGTTCGTTTTGCCTTTGTATTTGGGAAAATGAGGTACCACATATCCATGAGGAAAGGGTGGCATATACAAGGTTGTGTCGAACGAATACAGACACAAGTCATGTGACATGTATGACTTTTTGTTGGATTGTTGCAAGGTCTCCACTTGCTTTTGAAGAGCAGCGAGTTGGAGTGTGAGTGCTTCCACAATTGGGTTGTTGGTAGCATCACACATGTTGGTGATAGGGATGGATTGAGTGCCCACCTGTTGTGATGAGATGTGTTGATTTGGAATTGGTTATTGGTGAGTAAAATGAGTGTTCTGATTATGCGGTTGTTGGAAATGAGTTTTTTGATGAGGGATGTGCTATTGTGTATGGACTTGAGAGGCATAAGTGGGGATGTGAGATCCTGCCATGTTGGACTAAATTTGAGGACCTTGTTGGTTTTGAGTTTGTTGATTCCCAAATGGAGTGAAGGATTAAGGGCCCTGTTGATGCCCAAATGGAGTGAAGGATTGAGCACCTTGATTGCCTTGCCCAAATAAGAGATTGTGGCCATGAGGAATTAGGTTGGGTGCCTTGAATGACAACTCTTCGTTTATTTCTCCCAAAAGGGTTGGATGAGTTGGTTGCCATAGCATTTGAAGAACCTAATAACAGGTTTGCTAATGTACTCATGGAACTAGATGAAGTTCCAAAGAGGTTGGAGGTGGTTGCACCCATTGTTTGTGAAGGGATGGTGGATATTTTTTGGGGGATGGATTGTGATGTGGTGTTGGTTTGGGTAGATGATCCCCCAATAGATGTTGTGTTGGTTGTGGTGGTAGTATGACCAAGGGAGGTAGCATTGATGGTGTTGATGACATTTTGTGAAGAAGCTCCCATGGAAGGATTGTGTGATGGTGTATTGGGAGATGTTGCTCTAAGAGTGTTAAGATCAAATCCCTTTGGTAACTTAGCCCTTTGGTCAAGGAGCATAGCTAGGAATCTAGAAGAGTCATTTAAGACTACTTCTTCCACAAAAGCAGGAACTTATGGGTGTTGGGCAATAGCTAATATGTCTTCTTCAAAGACTTCCCCATTTGAGTCTCTATGGATAAATTGTTCAAAAAGGTCTTGTGGAGTAGGTGTGATGTTCATCTCATTAAAAAGATTGATGTTGGAATTTCCCATTTTATAAGAATGATTGTTCGTGTTATTAGGGAAAGAATCATGCCAGTTGTGAAACCAAGAAAGTTGGTGTCTTGTCCAAAGGAATCCATGAGTCTTTTCTTTTTCTGTAGTCTAGTTTCAACCATAAAAGTTTTTCTCAACTATGGGATGATGGGGAAAATGATCTAAATATGACACTATGTTTTGGGTTTTTTTAAATTTTGAGGAATGCTATGAAATGTAAATTAGACCAAAATGAGGATAAATATTTGTGAATGCAAAATGGTGTGACACTAAAATAGAGATGCTAAATGGTATGCAACTAAATGAGCCTAAGATGTACTCACTATTGAGGGATCTAAGGAGGACACCTTGAGCAAACAAAGTTTTTCCAATGAAAGTTTGGAATACTAATGGACCAAAAAAAAAAAAAGGACTAAAGGAGGACAAAGTGAAGTTTCCACACTAGACTATTGAGTGGGAAATAAGGGAAATAATCCACAAAAGACTTGACTAAATGACAAAGGGTAATTGGGTCCAATGATAACCTACTATTGAATGCAAAGTTTTGACAATGGATGGTATGAGTCTACTCCTAAAATATGCAAAAGTAAGTGTCTAAGGAGATGGTGAAGTTACCAATGAAACTAATGGAATGGAAATGGAATCCTATTATGATCCTAAAATGGTACCTATAATGCAATGTTTAAAGGAAGTTGAGCAATTCAGTGTCTGGTTTGAATAGTAACAGTGAAGGACGACTTGATTGAATTTTGGAAAAGACAAGTTGTGGATTTTCAGTTTTGATAGTGAGAAGATGGTTTGTGAAATTTTGTCAAATGCATCACAATGAATGTGGTACGACAGAGCGAATGCGGCTCATAGTAGCAAATGCGGTTCAAAAATTGTCGATTGCGACATAGGATGGCGAATGCGGTTTGATATTGGCGAATGTGGCTCAATATAGCTAATGCGGTGTAGGATGATTCATATGTGGCTCATCAAAGTGAATGCGGATCATAATGTTTCAAATGCGACTTAGCAGAGCGATTGCGGCTCAAATTATGAGATTGCGGTTTGACAGAGCGTTTGCATCGCAAGAAGCACTTTTTGGAAAAACAAGTTGTTATAGTTTTGACCAATTTTGACTCAGATTTTTGATGTTCAATTTGTTGAAGTTTTCTAAAAATAGTTTGGCAAACACTTGGTGTTGAAAAAGATAAAAAAAACAATCACTTTGAAGACATTGACAAAAAAAATCCTAAGGCTACAAAGACAACTTATTCTTTTGGATCCCACTAACCACATATCCGTAGCGAATGAATTTAGAAGCTTAGCCCCACGGGCTCCCCCTTACAGTGCACTCACTTCTTAGGGAAACCAAGCTTCCAATCTCCATGAAACTCCCATGGCAGATTGATCATTTCTACTATGAACTACGCAGGTGCGGGTGCCTTGGCAATGACCATTGCTGCACGAAAGAATATAAGGTTTTTGGATTTCTAACACAAAGGATTTAATTCGGGCAACTATTCAGAAGGCCACACGAGAGGCATTATCATCCCAGTCTATAGAGGTTACATTCTGTAGGTTTTGACGCACCATAAGGGTACTAGGGAGTCAATTGCTAGTCCGCAGGAAGTTCTATAATGCTAAGTTTTCCTTAACATTCGAATTTATATACCAGTTGGGTGTCGTTTGGCTTTAGCGCATTCCCGATTTGAGTCGCTTTGGGGTGAGTACGTTTTCCCACCAAAGCAGGCCCAATTTTCTAAAGCTCAACAAAAGTGACCAAAAATATTCATAGTTTGATCGATCTTTGTTTAAAAACAAGGAGAGAGCACATGAATATTTCAGATCACACTCGCATGGTGTTCTTTTTAAACCAAAATTGAAATGTGAAAAAACAAAGAATGCACAATGTTCATTTTATCCATTTGTAGTGTTTGTCAAACAAGAGGGTTCATTTTAACAGTTTGTAGTATTTTCTAATCTAGAAGTTAATTTTAAATCCAATGAGAAACAAAGTGAGTTGTTCTTTTTAACCAATGCGTGAAAATGCAAATTTGTTTGAAACAACAAAGCAAACTAATTTAATCCAGCTGGACACATGCTGCAAAAAATAGATCAGTAACAAAAAAAAAACTCTAGTCTAGGAAAAAGAAAAGACAACACCAAAAAAAATAAAAAAACCGCAAGAGTTGCAAAGGGAAAAAAAAAATTTACCAGTCGCCTGTGTCACAGCAGAGCATTTGCGGCTTAGGATGTCAAATGCGTCTATACGGGTGTCGTATGCATTGCAGCAGAGTGATTGTGTCACTTTGATTGGCGAATGTGGTGCAGAGTGGCACTTGCATCACAAGAGAAGGTGAATGCAGTGCAGCAGAGCAGTTGCGTCACAAGCGAAGGCGAATGCGTCGTTCCATACCTGTTCCTGCAAATGGTTAGAAAAAATGAACGAAAACTTGCAAAAAACGTGTCAAATGGGTCAGGTTTACCAATGTAATAAAGGATTTCTGCAAAATAGATTTTTTAGTTCTAAAGCATGCAATAGTTAATTAAAATCCAACAAAGAATCGAATGCATAGGAGAAATAATAAAAGAAAATGAATAAAACTAAAACAGTCTCACCCAATTCTCTCCTCCATGACTGATTTCCATTGCACCTTCTTGGTTTGTTGTGATATTGAATGCCCTCAGATTTGATGTGTGAGCAAACTCTACAATGCCTAGACTTAAACAAGACTTTGAAGGATTTCTTTAAATATTTGTTGCACAAGAAAATTAATTCTAGAATGCAAGAAGCTTAAGATGACAAATAAGTATGCAAGAAGATAATAATAAGAGAAAATGCAATATTATGAGATGTCGAAAATGAGATCAAGATTGTCATTTTATAAAAAATGCAATCTTGAAGGGACATATGAGATGAGAGATTGAGAAATGCCCTAGAATCAATGGTTAAGATTCAAAATGACAACTCTCAATTAGGGTTAGGGAAAAAATCCCAAATGTGTGGACAAGATTTAATCTAAGAAATTAAATCAATGGTGGAGAATAAACGTGACATTGAGATGAAATTAGTAAAAATCAAGAGATAAGGAAATGAGATTTTTAGAAAATCAGTAATTTTAGCAATTACTTGATTTGTAGAAGAATATTTCCATTTTGAATTAAATTAATTCAAAATATGGATTTGTGAGATAATAAGTAATTGATTTTTGAAATTAATTACTAAAAGAAGAATCAATTAACTATGTGAAGTCATTTTTAAATAAATTACTTTATTTAAAAAGAGGGAAATGTCACATAAGGCAATTAAATAATTAATAATATTTGTTTAATTTAGAAGAAGTAGTTAATTAATTAAATAAATTAATGAATCTATTTAATTAAGAGAGTATTTAGGAATTAGTGACATATTAAATAGATATATTAAAATATATTTATTTAATAATCAAGAGGACATTAATGATAAGGATTAATTAAATAAATGAGACTTTATTTAATTATAAGAAGACTTTGATAATTAGTGACACATTAAATAAATAAATAAGATTTATTTATTTAATAATCATGAAGAATGAAAGATCATGAATTAATTAAATAATTATGAATTATTTAATTAATAGTTGAATGTGGGTTAGAAACATAATAAAAATGTCATAATTATGCTAGGACGAAAGGTGATAAAATATTGCTTGCAGGCCTTGGTCATTTTTATGTGTCTACATAAAGTAATAAGGTCTTGATCATGATCACCTAATTATACAAATTGCCTTAATATATATGAGTGGACCAGGACCCCTTATGTTAAACCTAGTAAATTCCTATGTGTTTAAATACTTTATTTTGGTGATTTAAACTATGTACTTTATGTGTTTTGATATTCTAGAATTATAAACTACTTATTTTTTAATGCAAAATTTAAATTTTCACTTAATTTTTCCTTTTTAAAATGGGTGTAAGATATGGATTTTGAGTATTTTATGTAGAAAATAGCTTACTTTGGCAAGCATCTATGGGTGAGGTACCCTTTGGGGATTTTTATTTGGAAATTTGGGCAATTTTAGTGTGTAAAACGTTGACCAAAGGTTTTCCCATTTGACATTCTTATTTTTTGAAGAATTTTATGTAAGTGTATAAAGTAAACTACACTTCACAATACCTTTCCCATGAGGGTGGATATGGGAAGGCATGGTTTGCATTTTTTATTTGTAAGAGGTGGTTGTGTATTCAAGTGGGAGGCCACATGTACTCATCCTATTAGATGATTATAGATGCCATAGAACTTCTATATAATCTATCCACTTTAGCCTTTGCAAGGCTAATTACTCATTTCTCACTAAGAATTTCAGAGAGGTGGGATCTCTTGAAGTACTCTTTCCATTTATGAGTGTTTTGAGATATTTTTGGAAGCATTTTGAGAGCGGTTTTCTATGTGTGAGTGTGAAGAAAAATAATTAAGAAAGGAGAAATATTATTCCACCTTCTTAGAGTAGCATTGAGAAGTAGGTGAAGACACCTAAAATTCACCTTTGCATTTGAACTAATCTCAATGCTTCCAAATTTGGTTAATTAAATAAATTATTTAATTAATTAGTGTGGAAAAATAAGAAGGATGGAGTATATTTCATTGATTCCTAGCAAGGTATTTATACCAACAAAAGAAGGTGGAGCGGTGGAATGAAATAGTTACAAATAGCTAATTGTATACACCTGCCACTGCAATATATAGTTACATATAGTTAACTGTATACATGATTCACCACTACAATGTAATAGAACCATATTACTATTAATGCTAACATTCCCCCCTTATTATATTGTTCATGAAACCACAAAATCACATAGTCAGGTACCCCCCCTTAAGGCTAACATAACAAAACTTGCTGATTACAAACTATGTATACATTTTTTAGAGGATTTTCCTTCTGAAGAAACAAATCCTGAATCAGGTGGAACTCCTCCAAGCTACCTTGTAACCCTCAGAAAGGTGAAGCTTTGAGCCAATTTTTTGATTTCTTCCTCCATGAAATCCTAAACCATAGGCCATATTTATTTGACAACCACCCTCCAAGTTGTCTCCTTGACCCCCGTAAAGGTATAACCCTGGTCACTAACCATATTTACAAGACAAACATCCTCCAAGTTGTCTCCTCGACCCTCATAAAGGTGTAATCCTTGGTCATAGTCTTGTGAACTCTCTGGGCAACAATCCATACTGAGCTCTTCACCAAACCCTTTACCTATCTCCAAAATCAAACTTCACAATACATGTATCTTCAAATCTATCAACAATAATAGAGAAAAAAAATAAAGCCAAAAATGCTTCTCATACAAAGCATCATCTCAAAGCAAGAAGCTAACTTGACATGATGTAAATTCCTCCATCATTCGATGTCACTAGCCTCCAATGGATCCTGTTACACTTTATCCATTTGATATCTTAGAAGATTCTTTGGAGGCCACATTAGATGTTGCAAAGATAGCCCCAATTTGAATGTCATTTATAATGTTCTTATTTCTAGTGTAACGGTTCTTGATATAGTCAAAGAGCAATCCCCTCTTTAAATTTGGCTTCTCCAAAATTGATTAAAATATCATCATAAATTCACTCTCTTTAACACAAATAGTAAGAAAATAAATTTATTTGAACTTCATGCTATGCATTTCACTTCTTGCAAAGAAAAGATCCCCTTTGCTTACTAGGTGATAATCTTTCAACAAATAAAGCTTTAAATAGGAATTGAACAAATTCCTTGATGGTATTATCAATGGAAAGAATATGAAGATATTTACAATATTTAATATCAATACATTCGTGAACAGTGACCACATCTCCCATAATAATATCAACATACTAGTGTAGGCTTGGCATACATAAGATTAAACTTGTGATCAATGTGAGAGGAGACCATTACTATCACTCACAAACTCATTACTAAAAACTTCAAAAGCAAGGAACATTACCCATAGTCGATCTCCACTTTCGTACTCCTCTCATACAAGCCTTTTTAACTTTTGATACTAAATTGATGCCATAAGCAAGCCCTTCAAACAACTTGTATAGCAGAGACTTGGCTTGTGCAATTGCACATTCTATTTTCTCACACCTCCCTAAAAAAGCTTTGATGATCTTGTTCTCTATCTCCCACTGAACGACATTATTAATTTTCTTGTTCAAAAAGAAAGAAAGGAAATAATGTCCCCAAAGTTGAGAAAATCTGTAAACCTCCAAAGAAAAACTCATAGAACAGAGGACATGTTTAAAAAGTACATGCCAAGTCTACACAAACAGTTATAGGTCTATATGCCAAGTTGCCTCTTCACGCTGCAAAAAGTCCATGGCACGCCATAGTCTTCGGTCTGATGCAACAAATATCAAACTCCATCCTTCAAATCTTACAAATCTAGTGCATAAGTACAAGAATCGAAAGGAGCTCTTGTAATCAATCAACTTTACACCTTCTAAAATGCTTTAATGTTTCAAGTTGTTTTCCATTCTCATGTTTCTATGCCAGGAGGTCTTCATCCTATGATAGCTGAATATTAGGTACATTCTAGCCATGAAAATAATAGTTCTTACCTTCTCAGTGAACCATGAGACTAACTCATATCTCATTCACAGGAACAAAAGGAAACATCGCTCTAATACCATATGTTGGAAAAATAAGGAGGATAGAGTATATTTCATTGATGCATAGCAAGGTATTTATACAAACAAAAGAAGGTGGAGCAGTGGAGCGGTTGAATGAAACAGTTACAGATAGCTAACTATATACACCTGTCACTACAATGTACAGTTACATATAGTTAACTGTATACACGGTCTGCCATTACAATGTAATAGAAATAGAACCATATTACTATTAATGCTAATAATTAGGTCATTTTTGTTATCATCAACTAGTTATTTTATTAGTATATTATATTGTTAGTTAATTAAATAAATCATTTTATTTAATTAATTAAGCTAATGTCATTTTGTCTGAAATCCATATCAAATTTGTTTTCTTTAACTAATACATATTTTAATAATAAATATTAATTCATTTCATCAAATCTTAAATCAAATCAATTTCAAATCTTAGCCATAAATTTGTATTTCTCAATTCAAAATGCAATCAAGTTTGAAGCTATATCATCTAATCCAAGATCAAATCCTAGTCTTCTATCTCACTCATCTCAAATCTATAAAGATAAACCATCCTCAAGAATTTCCACTTAAAATACATTTTTTAAGTATATGCACTATCATATTGAGTTATCAAGATCAACCCAACACACCCATACAACATTAGTGTGAGTCTGAGTGTAAGTTCATACTCTCACTAAAGTGGGGGCTAAATGCAATGTAAGAAATTGTATACCTTATAATTTCACACTTTGTTTGGGTCCCTTAATTAATTGGACTTAATTAAGCTCCTAATTTATCAAATTATGTATTCCAAAGCCTTATTATTTCTATTTTCTAAAAGGGAAACCAAGCTTTAATTAATGGAATTGATATTTTAATCACATTAGAGACTGAGTGTCCTAGATTTTTAGGTCAGGACCCATTTTCCCTTCAAGTCCTAAGACCCATTTTTAAATATGTTTTTGGAAATTCTTTAATGATTCAAATTTCATATGCAATTGTCAGCTTTTAGAACCTAAATTTTGTAAAATGAGATAAACACCTATAAATACATAGTCATTTAATCATTTGAAATCATCTAGCATTAAGGAAAGTTCATATTGAGCAAATATTATTGTCAAGAGCATTCTAAAGAAGATTTATCAGTCATTTGTTGTAGCAATGAAGATCCTATCATCATGTTCAAGCCTATGTGTGTTCATATCATCTCGTGAAGGCTAATATACATTATTGATCCTCAAAGCATCCAAGCATTCAAGTATCCTACAAATCAAGAAAAGAAAGATCAAGATCCTTGGAGTGATGTGTTTGACTTGAGTCCTCTAAGAGAAGCCATTGAAGGTTTGGTGAGTTGTAACAAGCAAGTTTTCATTCATCATTTACTTCTCCATTGTCATTATCTTTTTATCAAAGTTTAATCACCAAACATGGGGTTTGACTCAGGTAAACCTCCATTCAAACAAAAAAATAAATCCCTCTTTGTATGTGCAGATTACAAGTTGAAAGATTGAAGATATTGAAGAGCAATTTTAAAATCTTGCATTTTTTGCATTCATTATTGTTAAGTCATGGAAACTGAGATTCAAAATTTAATTCTAGCTTTCTAACAATGGAACCTATACAAAATAGAAGCTAAGATCCTACCTCAAGAGCTTACAAAAAGAATATTTAGAAGTCCATACCAAGACCCATTCAATAGAGCTCAAATCCTACTTTAGGTGACTGGTACATGTGTCCTTACCCTTGGATTTTCCAAAAAATTATGGTTTCCATTTCTATACTTTCAAGAATTTTCATTTTGTGTCCTAGGTCTTATAGTTCATTTAGTTTAAGTATTGCATATCATTTCAATTTTGTTTCAGATCTATCCCATTATCCTACTACCCTGAAGGAACTAAGATCCAGGTCCTATTGACTCACCTTTGGGGTTGTATTTCAGTCTCTACTCCTTGTGATCTCTTTCCCAATGAAATTCCCCTAGAGAAAGACACCTGTCATGGATCTTTAAAGTTCTATTTAGTGTCCCTCTTTCCCATCATTTCAGGAAGTTTGTTGAATTTTTCCATGCAACATGGGAAAATATTTGAAATGATTTGAGTTGATCACTAAGTACTATGGTTGGTCATGGTTTGAAAAGGAACTCATTTTGAGCATAGCACATGGAAATATATTAGGAGTGGTGAGAAAAAGACTATGGAACGTATGTGATGCATAAGTATAATTTATTGCATGGTATGGATGATGCAAAAATGTGGATTTTAAATTCTACAAGTGATGGAATGAAAAAGGTGCATGTAATAAAAATAAATGATGGTTGCTATGGGCATAGGTGAAATGATGGCTTATGCAAGTGCTACAGTTTGCTAAATAAACATGTCCATTTTGAATGATGTACTATAGGGCGTGATATCGCAAGTCACGTGAGCTCTATTGCATGCCCAAAAAATGAAGAGTTCTAAATGTCACCTATGCATATGTGTGCATGTGATAATTTTTGTAGAATTATACCTAGGAAATAGCAGTAGGAGATCTGGATAGCTCATCTACTAAAACTTTCGATGAAGTGCCAATAACTATGGATGAATTATGTAATTCGGGGTCCAATTGATGTTGTAGTGTTCATAGGAAATCATCGTTTTGTAGTGGATTTTTGTAAACCTTCAATCGATGACCATTGACTAAAAGTGAAAACCTTACATTATCAATGGTTATTAGTTGAATTGATCCATTGGGAAAATTAATCTGAATTTCATATGGGCCAAGCCATCTAGTTTATAGTTTTTCCTTGTAATCCTTATACCTAGAGTCATGGAGTAAGGCCTAGTCTCCCACATTAAACTGCTTTGTCTTGATAAACTGATCATGCCAATGCATCCTCTATTTATATACAATCTTAGTGTGGTGAATTTCTTCCATGTGTATCTCATCTAAAGAATTAAGATTGTGTAATCTCTCCAATGTTGTTAATATATCCATACCTAATTTTATTATTGTTATGAAATTTTTATATAGTCAAGTTCAATTAGAAGGACTACCTTTTTTTCATACACCAATTCATATCGTGTAAATCCTATTGTTGTTTTCCAAGTTGTCTTGTATGCCCAAACTACTTCAAGCAACCTAGCTTCCCAATCCTTCTTTTGGAGCTACACTATTTTTGTTAGAATGTTCTCTATTTATCTATTAGTGACCTCCACTTGACCATTAGCTTGAGGATGATAAGGTTTATATTTACAGCGTATAATTTCATATTTGTGTACTAATTTGTTGATTAGATCTGAAGTAAATTGTGGCCCTTGGTCTATCACTATTTCCTTAGGAACACCATATCTTGTAAAGATATCTTCATAATAAATTTAGAAACATTTATATCCCTTGCAAATTGTAAGGCTTTGACCTTTACACATTTTATAAGATAATCAGTATAGACTAGAATAGATTTCTTATTGATGAATGTTGGAGAGATAAGACTAATAAAATTTAGCCCCCATTTGTCATATGGTGCAATGACTAATTGTTGTTGAAGTGGAATTTTATATATTTTAGTAGGACACCCCATCCTCTAATGTCTGCCACACCTCCTTGTGTACTTGACTACATCCTTGTGAAGTGTTGGCCAATAATAAGCCAGTATTCAATATTTTAAGAGCTATCCTCTTTGCTGCAAAATATCCTCCACAAGGTTCATCATGTCATGCTTTGAGAATGTTATAGACTTCATTTTCCCTAATCCATCTCCTCATTATATTATCAGGCCCTGTGTAAAATAGATATTCAGATACACATGAATAAGGAATTTTTTTCTCAATTAGATGCCTCTTCTCCCTTAGTGAGAGATCTGGTGGTGTTTTCCCAACAACTAGATAATTGGCTATGTCTGCATACCATGGTGTATGTAGAGAAAGGGAAAATAAGTGCACATTCAAAAATGAATCATCCATAATATCCTCTTCTTATTTTATTGGAAATTTGGAGAGAAATTTTTCTACCACATTAGTCTTCCCTAGTTTGTCTACACTGGTAATATCAAACTCCTAAAGTAGCAATAACCATCTCATGATCCTGCATCCAACCACTAGTTTATTTTTCAAGTACCTAGTTCTTGTATGGTCCATGGGAATGAATATAGAATACCCTATGATATAGTGGCTAAATTTATTTATCGCATAGACCACTACTAACATCTCTTTTTTCAGTAAGTTCTATGTAGTTGGGCTCTACTCAAAGGTTTTTATTGTCATAATAGATGGCATATTCTAGATTTCTTTCTTTATGTCCTAACACAACTCCAATTGAAAAATCAAAAGAATCTATGTGGATATGAAAAGCTAATGCCCTATTTGGTCCTCTCAATATTGAGGTCTTTGTAGTTGTGTCACAAAAAATGTATCTTTGGACATTTTTAAGTTCATTTGAGTCTTTCTTATGGATGTTGGCCTAATTTTTCCTAGATTTAATGTTGTAATATGGTCAACACATTCACATTAAACCTTGAACTCTTGTGAATCAATAAGAATTCTATAATGTCTTGTAAACGTGTTGTGAAGTGTTGTAACCCACTTTCACACTTTTCTAGGACCCTTAAATATTATAATTCACTTAAATAACCTCTTTTTATCATTTACCAAGCCTTATTTCAAAGTTTTGTAAGGAGTTGTAACAAACTCTCACACTTTTCTAGGCTTTTCATCTATAATTTGACCCTTTCTTATGTTTAAATGGCCCCTTAATGCACTTACATGTCATACTTAAAAGTGTTCTTGAGAATAATCTCATTAAAAATCATTAAGTGCACTTTAATTCCCAACACCTAGTAAAATTTCCCTGGTGGGACCAAGTCATCACTTGGGGCAACTTAGTTCGATTTGGCTTAAAAATCAAAATTATTTTATAATTCTGGTGGGATATTATTCTCTAGACCTTAAGGTCGGCCTGTGATGAGGTATTTTTGGGAATTAGGGCATAATCATGTATAAATGAAGGGTTTTCCCCTCATTTTCAACCCTATGAAGCTATCTATCTATCTATCTATATATCTATCTAAAAAGTTGTCTAATTCATTCACTCATCCATTCTAGGCATTTCAAGCATTCATTCATTAGAGCTTCTACTTGCATATTTTTAGATTTGTACTTCAAGGGTTTGGTGAGTTGTAGCATTGTATGTTGTTCATTCATCAATCTCTTTTTATTTCATTTCATTTTCAAGGGTTTAATTACCAAACTGGGGTTTGACCAAGGCAAACCCCTATTCTCTAACCCTCAACCCCTTTTCCCTCTTTGCATGTGTGTTTTCCAGGTCTTGTATGTAGATTTGTCAAAGAGAAAGGTGTTAAAAGGTGTCAACAATTAGTCAAAGTCTTTTAAAGCCAAAAAATCCCTAAAAGAAGCTTGTAGATCACCCACATGTCAAAGTCTGTAGATTCGGATCCAGATTCTTACCAGGAGCTGAAGTACATACCAAAAGCTACAGATCACATCTTCAAAATTCTCGAAAGCTAGAGGTGGAATAAGTCACCACCAATGGTTAACTAGTCCCACTATTGGGCATTAAAGTGACTTTTGTAAAACTAGATACCCAGTTTCCCAAAACCTGTTATGGTAGAATATCCTTGAAATAGGACTAAGTCACTTAGCTTGGCGTAAGTGTCCCAATTGGATTCAACAAAAAAAATTTCAGGATTATAGAGCCTCTCTACATCAAGTTCCAATATCCAAGTGCACCTCTCTAGCCCCTTTCATTTATGTTCTTGTTTTTTTGCATTCTTAGGTCATTTTTGTATATCACATTGTGTTTTCAAACATCTTGCATTTTAGTAGTTTTGCATTAATAATTTCTCTTTTATTAGCTTATTGCATTTAGGACATTTTATTTAGGTATATTTCAATCATATTAGCATTATTCTTGAGTGAACCCCTAATTTTTTGTGGAATACCTTTCTCCTTTTAGATGAAAAACCCTAGAAGTGTAAGAGAGCATCTATCCACACAAAATGTGGTTCATTTTGGTGAACCCAAATTTTGAACATTTTTACTTATGATTTCAAGTACATTTGCATCCTAGGAATATCTTGCATCAACATTGCATTAGGTTTTGCATTTTTTTGCATTCTAGGGTTTTTGAAATTGCATTAGTGAAAAGCTCATATAGCTTGTATTTTTGCATAGCATTTCATTAAAACTTCAAAAAATTCTGCATTTTCATACTGTATCTGCATCTAAAAATCTAAAAATTATAAAATTCCATTTAAACATTCCAAAAATTGTTACAAAAATAATTACTTAGACTAATTCGCCACCCTGGGTGACTTAGTCCCGTTGCATATTTATTACTGCATTTTCTGGAATTTAATCTGTAGTTTCTACATTTCTACTTGTTGTTTTTGCATTTTTGTATTGCTTTCAAAAATTTTAGTTATCAACATTGTAGTGCTCTCAGTTTACATTGCACTTGCATCCACCTCACATTTAGAAGTTTTTCCATGAGTGTTTGGTGTCCTATTGCTAATACCTTAGTGAGAAGAAGTTTGAAACTCGTGGAATCTCATGATAACATACTCATTTTAGATATTGGGTTATATAGAGCTTCCACTCATAGTATTGATAATAGTACACTAGGAATGGAAAATACCCTTAGTAACTCTTTGCATTTAGGTAGTATGCATATTGAACATAGACCTGATGATATCCCACAATACAAGATCATTCAAATTCATGAGGACTTCTAGTTCACTTGCAACATCAAGTGAGCCTTGAAAATATTTCAGCCACCGCAATTCCAACTATAGAAAATATCCATCACATGTTTGCAATTGATGAAGGCCTGGACATTTTCAAACAACTCATTGAGATATATACAAAACATGTTCCTTTCACCTCTAGTATCTCTCAACCAGATTACACTATGGTTAGCCAAGGAGGACCTCACACTCCTCCTTCCACAGTAGCCTTCATACCTACCTATACAACTCCTAATATCACCACCACAATGCAACCAGTTAGTAATGTGATTCCTTCCATTGGTATTCGTACTAGAATTCCTAACTCCTATGTGGCATCACATGTTTTATCCTCTTCTACCATATCATCCATCAATATTCCATTCACTTGCCCTACCACTACCTACACTTCATCACCACTTTCCCTTCCACCTCATACCACTTGCACTAACCCTCTGATAACACAACTTTTCCAAACTGTATCATCCATGCAACAACAAATCTCTACCATCAACCAAAATTAGAATGGACCACCCACATATTATGTTCGAAGCAACCCATTTTCTTTGGAAATATTGCGAACACTGATGCCACAAGAAGTAGAGATGCCTAGATTTGAGAAATATGGAGGGAAGGGAGATCCTTCTAACTATGTTAATGCCTACACCACTTTATGTAGTGACTTTCTCCTTGATGATAAACTGTTAGCAAAATTGTTTCCTAGGACTTTAAAAGATACTGCCTTGGAATGGTTCTCTTCTTTACCAAACAATTTAATTCATTCATTTAATGAACTTGTTGATGTATTTATCAATCATTTCCAATTTCATATGACTCCCAAGAAGACCTTGGCTGATTTGATCTGATGCAAGAAAAATAATGATGAAAAGATAATTGATTTTATCTCATGCTATCAATCGCTTTATTCCCAAATCGATGTTAACACCCCTGACCCACATCTTAAAAAGATGTTTATAGAAAACTTGCAAACTCAACTTCAGTATAAAATCACTATGATTAAGTTCCCCTCTTTCATGCATTTATCCATGACCCTTTTTTATTACAAAAATTCGATTAGTAGTCGAGATACAAGATCCACTTCTAGTCGAACTGAAAAATATGAACCTGCCAACCAAAAAAATTCCCAACCATTTAGAAAGGAAAACAAAGGGTTCTTACAATTCAACCCCCCTCAAAAACCACCTCAAACTATCAACAACCAAGTAGCAGTTGTTAAAACCGTGGTGCCTTTTAGTTATGGAGATCCGAAAAGACACTTCACACCTTTACCAGACACCCTTCATAACACAATGTCTCAACTTTTACAACAAATGATTACCTTACCTTCCATCAAAGCACTCAATCCTACTAAGCCTTTACATCCAAAATTTAAATCCAATGCTTAGTTCTATTTTCATAGAAAAAATGGACATGACACATAACAGTGCAACCATCTTAAACATCTTGTGAAAAACCTCATTGATTCTAATTTTGCTTGTCTATCCATTACAAGTGTTAATGATCAAGGCAATAATTTTGTTGCCTCTCCAAATCAAAACTGGAAAATTTTCACTAATCCAATGCCCAAACATAATATTTTATTTGTTAAAGCCAATGAAACTTCAAAGAATGATGTGATGCAAGTTGATACAAATGGTGCACATTCTAATCCTATCCACTGTTGAATGTTGTGGTTGAGCTGCTGATATGTGGTTTTCATTGATTTCAACACTATTAGCATTGGTGTCTTGAAGGCTGTATATGTCGAGTATATTGAGAAAATTATAATAAATATGTTGAGGTTTTTCTATGAAGTTGTGAAGTTCAGCATGTTGGTATTCATAAGTTGTGGATTAAAGGGTTTGTTGTTGAGCCTATCTAGTTTATCTACCAGAAGTTTCAGAGGTGCACATCAAGATTTGAGCAAGTTCTGAGTTTTTGTGTTCTTACATAACTTATTTTGTTACTGTAGCTGGTGTTTCTGGAAGAAGAGAATGTGACTCTGGTAATTTGAGTTGTTATGTATTCTCTTGTGATGTTCATTGATGTTTCTAAATAGTGCTCTGCAATTTGTTGCAAATCCATGTTGATCGATGTGCTCGTGATCGAAGATTTTTCCTTTGCATGTTCTTGGTCGACATGGTGATTGTAGCATGTTGTGGATCCTTGTGGATTAATTTTTGAATGTTTGGTGCATTCAAGGATGTTATTTTAGGTGTTCATTATGTTGTGACCGACTTCAGTTGGTGCACATTAATATTTTTTCATGAATTGGGCTGACAGTTCATATTCATTTATCATTTTATTTTTGGCCAACAAAGTTGTTGATGTAATTCCATGTAGGGGATATATAAGAGCGATTGTCTTCTTCATTTGAGATGTGTGTATAATTTTTTGTAATGCGAAGTCTACAAGTGCTATTTGCAAATAAAGATCAAATCATTTGATTGTAGAGCAGAGTGTGAAGAAGATTGAGCGAAGTGTGAAGAAGTGTTTATGTGATTAACCAGGACTATAATCAGGCTTTTGAAGAAGCTAACTTCTCAGCTCAAATCCCTTAGATGGTTTTAATCTGAATATTTTTGTAAGACAATGTGTCTTCTTTGAGCAACGATCTCTAGGAAGTGTGCCTGAATGCATGTGCATTCTCATTATTCATCTCTATACTTTTAACAGGGTATAATATTGTGGTCTGACATCCACCATGGTTTCTCCCCTAATAGGGTTTTCATGTATAAAATATTGGTGTTCTTTATGTTTCTGATGTGGTGATTATTTTATGCTTAATGCTCTTTCATCAAATATGAGAATAATTAAAGTAAGGTTAAATAAGTTTGAATAATCTATGACAACTGATTCACCCCCCCTCTCAGTTGTCTATCCTTGTTTTTCAAACAATTGGTATCAGAGCAGGTTCCTCTGAAGAATTTTAATAGCTTTAGGTGATCTGAGATGGCATCATACAAGAAGGATAGTCCTAGATTCAATGGAAAAAACTACTCTCTATGGAAGCCTACAATGGAGTGTCATTTGAAGTGCATTGGTGAACCCTTTTGGAAGATTACAAAGAACATAAATGTTATTCCTCAGAATGGTCCCTGTACTCCAGGTGATGAGAGAAAATAAGCTAAAATAAATATCAAGGCTATAGAAGCATTGTTGAGTGCTCTGACAGATTCAAAGATGACAAATGTGATGGATCTGAAAACAACATATGATATCTGGAATAAGTTGGAAACGTTGTATGAAGGAGATGCTCAAGTGAATTTTTTTAAGCTACAAAGCCTGAAAGGCAAGTGGGAAAACTTAAAAATGGGTGAAGATGAAAATATTATTTCTTTCATGAAAAAATTAAATGAACTAGTGATGGGTATTAGATGTGTCGGTGGAATCTTGGATGAACAAGAGATTGTAGCTAAAGTTGTTAGATCTTTTCCTACTTCTTACAAATCGAGAGATCATGATAGTAAAAAATATGACAAGAGATATGTTGATTAGTAAGCTTGTTGTCTTTGAGTTGAGTGAATTTGGTGACTCTACCCCTAAGAAAAATTCTATATTGAAAGCTACTGTATCCGAAAGAAACAAACAAAGATATGATCTGGGAGAAAGTTCTAGAAAAACATTCAAGTATGAAGATGAGATGAGGGTGGGTGCATGGAAATGGGTAGCAATTCCGTGGGAACCCCCTAAAAAAATCTTTCAAAAACCATAACGCAAGCGCGTTATAACGTGCTCACGTTATGGCTCGTTATGCCGAGCCTGAGGCTCAACAACTACAAACCAATAACATGAGCGCATTATAACACACTCACATTATTGATTGTTAAAAGCAAAAAAAGAAATGCAAATCTCTCATTCGGATTTCGACTGGTTTTTTTTTGCAGCCATGGCCAAAACCACCACAATTTTGTGCTCGCATTCTAGGAGGAGAATTTCAACAAATTTCCTCACCAACAATCCCTATTTCTTCGCAACAATGGTGCCACGATGATGAGGAGTTGTGAGAGGTAAGAATTCTATGGTTTTGTTTTTAATTAGTTAGTTTTAGGTTGAGTTTGTTAGTTTTAGGTTGAATTTGATATCTATTTGTTTGAATTTTTAGGAGATGCAAATCAACTTGAAAACCCTCAAAATCCTCAATAGGAAGACCAACCAAATCCTCAATATCAAAATCAACCACAACATCAACCTCCTCCACCAATGACTCAACCCCCTCCTGGCACTCAACAAAATTTAATGAGTGAAATTTAGAACAACAAAAAGAGAATTGAGGATTTGATCAGTAGGTTGAGTGATCCAAATGGTTCAACCACAGAAAGAATGACCCTACCAAATTCATGAAAAGATATGTTAAAAAATTTAGATTCAATTGGCAAAAAAATAACTGGATGGTAAGATAGGAGGGAGGTGGCTATGGATTATTATGCAAATAAACTATCATACAAGGATGTGAAGGATTTAAAAATTACAAAAGGTGATTTGTGCTCATTATTCGCTGACCCACACACAAATCAAATCTTACCCTCATTGCGTATAGGTTTCCTATCCATTGGTGCCACCACCAATAGATTAGAGACAGGTTTTATGATAGGTGGTACATGGTCTTTGATTACCCATTGTGCAACAATTGCGAGGTCCCACAATATTTCCTTAGGAAACTATACGGTGAGTTCATATTGAAAAAAATCCCAAATTATTTTGATATGAGGGATTTCCAGGGGAGAGGTGGGGGGTCAGCTCAAGATAGACCTGGTGCACAACTGGATCCTACACGGCAAGGTAGACGAGCTCTTGCTAGGCCACCTCGTGAGCACATTGTTATGCCTTTTGTCATGAAGGAAAGTGCTGACGTAGAGACATTGTAGGAAATCAACACTTTGACCCAAATCGTCATCCATCATAGTAGCCCTATTCTATAGCACCATCCAAGGGAGTCTTTGAGTGGTGGCCTTTGAACACATGTGTGTCAATCTTGCGGGGCTACTTGTTTAGATGACCCCACCAACACTCAGGATACTGGTACATAGGATCTGTCTGCAACTATGGAGATGGAGAGGGTAGCTGACATTTTGCATGAGGCATATGGAATTGATAGTCAGGTAAAAGTTAGTGCATGTGTTCATTGAATTTAATTTATTAAATTTTGATTTTGAAATGCAAGATTAACTAGAAATGTTTTATGATTTTAATAAAATTGCAGGGTCACAGTGTTGAGACTGGATACACCAGCCCCCCACCAACCTTTTTTTGTAGTACACCTATCGCTAGGGTATGTAACTAGTAAACAATTATATATTATTGCATGTTAATAACATTGTTTTATGAATGGTAATTTAATATGTGATTTTGGATGTTGAACAGAGTAATATTGGAGGTTTTGATGGAACACTTCCCAATGGTAGTGGATTTACTCAAACCTTCATGCAAGTAATAGAATAAATATCTTAACTAATGAATCAAGTACTTAATAGATTTGTGTAGTTTATATGCACATCATTGATTACATTGAATATTTTATTGCTTTATTTTCAGTTGTTGCGAGACGATACACCTCTGAATATGACAAGGGAAATGGATATTGGTGTGACATCTGCTATACAATCCTCGATGGCTCTGACATAAGATGTATGAGGCAAATTAGTAAATTTATATTTACATTTGTTGTTATAGATGTTAGTTAGTGAAAAATCAAACCATTATTGATTCACGTAGTTTAATTTCTATTTGTATGGTTCATACAGGGTTTGAGCACACCTGAGCATGGGCGTGAGGATATTTCCCTCATGGAGAGAGATCGTGAGATGGCTATAAGTGATTATTTTTTCAAATATATCATTTTTTATAATTTAATTTCTATATATTCATGTCTTTAATTTTTATTATAACAGTTAAAACTTCACCATGAACTAAACCCTAGGAGGAGTAGCAGGAGCACTCCACAAACACAACAAAAATGAGTGACAGACCTATCGCCATCTGAGCAAAAAGGAAAGGGAAATATTTTATTTCTAGGGCATGGAGAGCAATGACTTTTGATTCCAGAGTCCTTTGTTGTATGCCTACATGGCAGTTTTGTACATATTTTTTATTGGACATATTTGACATTGTATGCCTATATGGAATTCTCGTAAGCCTATATGGCTATTTTGTACATATATTTCATACTTATATCGACATATATGATGTATGACTACATGGCTATTTGGTTAATACAAATATCTTTTATCGATGCCTATCCATATTTGCATTCTAAATTGATGGTTCAATAGTTATGAGTTACATGTATTCAAGGTAATTTCTATGTTAATACAAATATCTTTTATTGATGCTTATACTTATGTGATTGATGTATGTTTGTGTATGGGATCATAGGAATTTCTATTTGATGATTCTATTGTGTCTTTAAGGTTTATTTACTAAAGGGTGCATGAAACAAGTTTTAAACCCTTAAAAATCTTTGAATTTCTTAGGTTTTTCTATTTGTTGAGTCTAGGCTCCAAGCATGAGGCCAAGTCAAAAATTGGCTTGTCAAGTCCGAGGGGAGTCCAAGTCTTGTAACACTAGTGTGAACACATCAAGGAATAATGTATATGCTGATGAAGAGATAACCCATCCTTGTTTCCAAATAAACCATGGTATAGATATGGGTGGTCGAGATAAAAAATCACTCTTCAGGATAGTTTGAACCATAATATTTCATGGCTGCAAACACACCTTCATTATGTGTGTTCTTGATCCTACTGAAGAAATGGTGGAACATGTTGTAGATCAAATATTGCAACCCTAAGTCCACAAGAAGGTTACTTGTCCCGATTTCCATAAATGTCTTTAAGATGTTCATCCTTCTTGAGTAATGCCAACCACTATCATCAGTTGCCATGCTTCTAATGGAAAGTCAATTTGTTGCAATACCCAAAGGCTAGCAGGTTCATTCGCTTTAATACCAATGTAATGACTTGAGCTCTGGATCAATAGATTTTTGATTTATTTCTTATTGGATTGACAAAGGTTGTCATCCAATATTATTAAGATAGATAACGGAGTCCTCAAATTATAAATGAAATAAATTCTGAATATGAAATCTACTTCAAATATTAATTTGATAATGAAAACTTGATAAATAAATATAATAGTTGTTTCTAATTAATCAATTAAAATCATGTCCTAGCTTTGAATATAAATCTGCCTATCATTGATATATAGGCCTTGAGAATTGGGATGCCTTTCCTGATTGATACTTTGTACTGATGCATCTAACTTTGAGTCCTTTCCAGATTATATGCTTGAAACGTATACTCCCATATTATAAATTTTTTCTCATATAGACCAAGCCCACACTAGGTAATTCAATAATAAAAATAAGTCCGCAAATTGATTACCCTGATCTTCTCTTCTTATTCTCTTTTATACTCAAAAACTACACAATTGAATCCTGATAGCAATATCATAATTTGACACATTGTAGAAAATACCTCCTACTTATCAATTGATGAGCTAAAGGGGATCTATAATGAATGTTTCATAAGGCACAACACTTGCTAAAGGTTTTGCAAATGGGGTTGCTAGCTAAGTGGGCTTAACCTTGGGGAAAAAACTTTGTGGTTAAGCGCTTGAGCTAGAGTAGTACTGGGATGGGTGACCTCCTGGGAAGGCCTAGTGCCTCACCTCTGTGAGCATCACCTACATGTAATGAGTGCTAAGTAGGCCATTCATTATCATGAAAGATGGGTTCTTGTGAACTCAGCCCTCTTTCAATCCATGTCAACCTTGGGACCATACAAGAAGCTGGAGGTCCTACCAAGTACAGAATCAACAAGTTTGTATAAGAAATCAAAAAAACAAAGAACAATGTGAATAATTCTTATCTTATCTTCTCCCAAAGTTCATCAAAAACCTCCATTTGAGCCTCTCAAGGCTTTACATAGTGTTTTACACCCTTGTCTAACTGATCCATGCCCTCAACTAACTAAAAACCAACTTTCAAAACAAGTAATCATTGCATTTCAAATTTGTTGCTTTAAGCAACTTAGAAATTTGCAACTTTAGACTCCTCCAACCTAAGGGATCGATCCAGTGGAACATAGCTCATAGTGATTTCACATGTTTCGGTGTGAAAGAGGACCATGCCTAGTGTAAAAATACCTATTAGGATGTGCTGGAATAGTTCGCTTGGTCACACAAGTTGTAGAACGAAAGTTGCACCACTTTGCAACTTTGCACTGCTTGCATTTGATGCTTTTTCCATCCAGTGAAAATCTGCCACCATGAGAAAATCACTCCGAGATAGCCAAAACCAAGAGAGATTTTTGTAGAGGGGCTCAACATGATCCTGTAGGATTAGATGAGAAGTTTCTAAGCATCACGTTATACAAGTAATAGCATGCTAAAGTTTGCAACCATTTTGCACTTTGGACCCTTAAGGGATCGATTCGGTGGAATGTAGCTCGGAGCGATTCCACATGTTTGTGTGTGAAAAAGGACCATGCCTAGCATAACCATACCTATTCGGATGCATTGGAATAGTTAGTTTGGTCATATGAGTTGCAGAGTGGAAGTTGCACCACTTTGCAACTTTGCACAGCTTGAATTTGACACTTTTTCCATCAAGTGAAAATGCGTCGCCATGAGAAAACCACTCCAAGACAGCCAAAACCGAGAGAGGTTTTTCTAGAGGGGCCCAATGCCTTCTTGTAGGATTAGATGAGAAATTTTTAAGTGTAGCGGTATCCAAGTAATAGCATGTTGAAGTTTGCAGCCATTTTGCACTTTGGACCCTTTAGGGATCGATCTGGTGGAACATAGCTCAGAGTGATTCCACGTGTTTCGGTGTAAAAGAGGACCATGCCTAGCATAAAAATACCTCTAGGACATGTTGGAATAGTCTGTTTGGTCACACAAGTTGCAGAATGAAAGTTGTACCACTTTGCAACTTTGCATTGCTTGCATTTGATGCTTTTTCCATCAAGTGAAAATCCGCCACCACGAGAAAATCACTTTGAGATAGCCAAAACCGAGAGAGGTTTTTGTAGAGGGGCTCAACGCGATCTTGTAGGATCAGATTAGAAGTTTCTAAGAGTCACATTATCCATGTAATAGCATGCTAAAGTTTGTAGCCATTTTGCACTTTGAACCCTTAAGGGATCGATCCGATGGAATGTAGCTCAGAGTGATTCCACATGTTTCGGTGCAAAACAAGACCATGCCTAGTATAAACATACCTATTTAGATGCGTTGGAATAGTTAGTCTGGTCATACGAGTTGCAAAGTGAAAGTTGTACCACTTTGCAACTTTGCACAACTTGAATTTGACACTTTTTCCATCAAGTGAAAATCCACTGCCACGAGAAAACCACTTCAAGATAGCAAAAACCAAGAGATTTTTTTCTAGACGGGCCCAACACCTTCCTATAAGATCAGATGATAAGTTTCTAAGTGTAACGGTATCCAAGTAATAGCATGCTAAAGTTTGCAGCCATTTTGCACTTTGGACCCTTGAGGGATCGATCTGGTGGACCATAGATCAGAGTGATTCCACATGTTTCAGTGCAAAAGAGGACCATGCCTAGTGTAAACATACCTATTTTCATGTGTTGGAACAGTCCACTTGGTCACACAAGTTGTAAAATGAAAGTTGCACCACTTTGCAACTTTGCATTGCTTGCATTTGATGCTTTTTCCATCAAGTGAAAATCCACCACCATGGGAAAACCACTTCAAGATAGCCAAAACTGAGAGAGGTTTTTGTAGAGGGGATCAACATGATCCTATAGGATCAAATGAGAAGTTTCTAAGCATCATGATATCTGAGTAATAGTATGCTGAATTTTGTAGCCATTTTGTACTTTTGATCCTTAAGGGATCGATCTGGTGGAACATAGCTCAAAGCGATTCCATGTGTTTCGGTGCAAAAGAGGACCATTCCTAGCATAAGCATACCTATTTGGACATGTTGGAGCAGTTAGTTTGGTCACGAGTTGCAGAACAAAAGTTGCACCACTTTGTAACTTTGCACAACTTGAATTTGACACTTTTTCTATCAAGTGTAAATCCGCCGCCACGAGAAAACCACTCTGAGATAGCCAAAATCAAGGGAGGTTTTTCTATAGGGTTCCAAAATGATCCTGTAGGATCAAACAATAATTTTCTAGGTGTCATGGTATCCAAGTAATAGCATACTGAAGTTTGCAGCCATTTGGCACTTTGGACCCTTAAGGGATCGATCCGGTGGAACATAGCTCAGAGTGATTCAACGTGTTTCTATGTGAAAGAGGACCATGCCTAGCATAAAAATACCTATTCAAATGTGTTGGAGTATTTATTTTGATCACACGAGTTGCAGAGCGAAAGTTGCACCACTTTGCAACTTTGCACTGCTTGAATTTGACACTTTTTCCATCAAGTGAAAATCTGCCACCACAAGAAAACCACTCCAAGATAGCCAAAACCGAGAGAGGTTTCTCTAGAGGGGCCCAACACCTTTCTGTTGGATCAGATGAGAAGTTTCTAAGTGTCATGAAATCTAAGTAATAGCATGTTGAAGTTTGCAGCCATTTTGCAATTTGGACCCTTAAGGGATCGATCCGGTGGAACATAGCTCGAAGCGATTCGACGTGTTTTGGTGTGAAAGAGGACCATGCCTAGCATAAAAATACCTATTCAAACAAATTGGAGCAGTTATTTTGGTCACATGAGTTGTAGAGCGAAAATTGCACCACTTTGCAGCTTTGCACAACTTGAATTTGACACTTTTCCTATCAAGTGAAAATCTACCGCCACGAGAAAACCACTTCGAGATAGCCAAAACTGAGAGAGCTTTTTCTAGAGGGGTCCAATGTGATCCTGTATAATTAGATGAGAAGTTTCTAAGTGTCATGGTATCCAAGTAATAGCATGTTGAAGTTTGCAGCCATTTTTCACTTTGGACCCTTAAGGGATTGATCCGGTGGAACATAGCTCAGAGCGATTCTACATGTTTCAGTGCGAAAGAGGACTATGCCTAGCATAAAAATACCTATTCGGATGTGTTGGAATAGTATGCTTGGTCACATGAGTTAAAGAAAAAAAGTTGCAAATTGTTTACATGACCTTTATATGACCTTTTTCACATTGTTTACATTTCAAAATTCAAAGTTTGCAAATTTTCCTATTCAACGCATTTACAGAACAAGCTGCTACTACACCAAACATGAACTCAAACCTTACAATATTTGAGTATATCTCATTATGTAATTAAATCTTATTACAATGCCTTGGGCACTTCGTTCTCATAGATCTTTTACAATGTCACTCATACATTCAAGATTCTCTTTAAATGTCTACATCATAGGTGCGCATTATGAGGTTAACTTCAAATGAGTAACTTGAGATTCCCTCGCTAAGCTTCAAACACTCATTTATAATGGCTTGAAATCAAAATTGAGATTTCTCAAGATCATCAAAATAAGGATGTTGCATTGCTTTTTTGGCTGAGATTCTCTTTGATGGCTCTTAAATCAATATTTTCTGCAATGAAAGATCAATCAATTTTTAGTAGTTTACTTACAAATACGCAAAGTAAAAGAGAAAAAGGAAGAGCATCCAAAATGGAAATGAAATAAAAATAGATGGAAGGCACTTACAAATGTTGCATGTAGGCATCAAAATAAGGATGTTGCATTGCTTTTATGGTTGACATTCTCTTGGATGACTCATATATCTGCATTTTTTGCAAGGGGACACCAATCATTGTAAAAGAAGATGATAGCATTGGCATAAAAAAAATTAATGTGCGTACAAGTATAAATTAATAAGAACCAATGTGCATATACTTACAAATTAATCCAACAAACCATCCAGGTGTGCTCTACTCTTTATTGTGTCAAGTATTGCCTCATGGTCAAACTCACAGACCTTCCATAATGTCTTGTTCAAAGGTCTACCCCCATATTTGGTCAAATCAACATTGGATGCCATGACAAGATTTGAGTAATGAATAATCTTACGATGCATGTCAAAGTTCTAAAATAGCCAATGTTTAACACTTGAATGTGGGTACCTTCTAAGCCATGTTCCAGTAACCACAACTGAGCCTATAGGGTATTTGATGTTTTCTCCATCTATAACTGGGGCCTCCAAATTTTTTTTGGTCTCAACACAACGACACAAGTAATAGTCTATTCCCTCTTCATTGTCTTCATCTACAATAACTACATAAACATGCCCTGCATTGATATGTGCAAAATATCTCTTGAAATTTGTCAACATTACGACAGTACAAAGTAAGATAACGATATGGAATTTCAACAACTAAGAAAGTAGATATATCACCTGGTTGAACCAGATCTGATACATGGTCAAAGTCGACCGATGATTCCATCTATGGTAGTTCCAATGTCATCGGAGGGTGATATGTGTGAAGTGGGCTAAGATAACTTGTGAACCATTTGTCAATCCACTCCCCTGACTCAGAATCATTCCAGGCTTGCATTGTACATGATGAACAAAAGCATGCCATCTTTCGTGTATCAATACTCCATGAACCTGCATTTGAGCTAAGGAAAGAGTGTACCTCACTCGATCCTATTAGTGTACAACCGTCTTCATATGGTGCAATGTTAGTATCATCCATCAGCCAAAAAAATCTACGAACTAAAGATGTACCTTCATTATTTGGACCCATCAAAGCATTACACCACTCGACGATTGATTTTGCATTTGTCAACTTTGCACTATCTTTATACTTTAACTATTCTCATGCTAATGCTCTTTTCATGCATGATCCTGCACAATCATGCTCCCCCTTTCCATTTCCACATATGTTGAACACCTATAATGACATGCATCCTGCACAACCAGTAGAACATGCGTGAGTTCTTGAACTGTGTTGCATAGTTATTAGACCATATTATATGTTGATTGTATTCTATGCCCCTCTGAGCCAAACCACTGTAGAACATCTGGAAGCAACCTTGCACGAAATCTGGAGAATGTGTGCGATCATCACTAATGTAAAAGTGGTACTCCCTCAATACCTTCCTTTGCTCATCTGCACTATCAGATGCATGAATGAATGTTATGTGCACAAATATCAAAACTTGTGTGGACTTGTAATATTGTGACTGCACCTCATGTTGTGGTTGTAGAGTGTAGTTCTCTACAAAGTCAACCATGGATACTATGCTTCCAACTGGAATGGTGTCCTTGCATAGCTTGAACTGCATGTCCAACCATTGGGCTCTATGGGTATGCATTGCATACTCAGATAGTATACTGTCATGAAATGTGGTCATAAATTGGTACACTGGAATCTTCTCAATACCCAAACCACACATTTTTGCTTGAGACCCATCTTTTGTAGCATATGCCACTATTTTATACTTCTTGAACTCTACTAGTTTATGTCCCACCTCGTCTGTGCTTTCCATATGTTGACATACTAGCTTATGCTGGAAGCCACCGCAACGCTCACATGAACCATCCAAGCATGTTGTCCTATAGAATATTTGGCCATCCTCTATTTCACATATTTTTTTTGATAAGAACTCTCTTGAAGATTTTGGTGGGGCTTCTATGCCAGAATCCTACAAAATATCGTTAGTATGCAAATCTAAACATATAGAACGATAAACATCATAATAGTTAGAAAATTCAATATGTAGTCTACAAAAAAAAGTAGTGCGTGTGATTTATCTTGACATAAAAAGGTTTAAGCAGTTCAAAAAATCTTTGAGAAATACTAATTTGAGGATTATCATTTTCAAATTTTCAAAAAAATTGGGTTTGAGTCATATCCAAAAATTGCTTTGGATGTGGCTCACGATTCCGACTACCGATTCTCCTTCTTACCACATCCCTTTGATTCGGAGATGGCCTTGTGTTATTCTTCCAATACTCTTCAATTAGTGTTCTCAAGGCTTCGACAACTTCTTTATCTTTTCGTGACAGTCTCCTTGAGATTGCCCATAATTCATTTGTATCATTGCCCTCAATTCTTTGTCACCTTTGAATGGCTCTTGATAATTTTTTTCTACTAATTCTCGTTTGTTCACTAGTCCTTTTAATTAGGCGAGCTCTCTTTGTTTGACAACTTACCAAAGTCGATGTAATGACACATTGGGTGACATTACTATCCTTTGAGCATGAGGTATTACACACACTCTCATAAGTATCCATTAGATTCTTCACAATAGTCTCTTCACTCGATGCATTTGATGTTCTCAACCAAAGAGTCTTCATGGTGTTCCTATACTTTACACCCCGCATCATTTCAACAAATAGTTGACATCTTGCAGTCTCATTTAGCCTTTCAAAAAATCCCAAATCTTATCAACATATCTTCTACAAGTGCGTGTTGAAATCTTACCTTCCATGTGCTGCAAAATCTCATCATCAATATTAATCAAATACTTTGTCTTTCTATGCAAAATTCTTGGTGGTGTTCTCCTAGGTACATAAATCTCAACATTAGGAATTTCATCAATATTTAATTGAGGTGGGCTAGATTGCATACCTTAGATCAAGGGTGGAGAAGAAGACATACGTTTACGTTCACATGGGGATGATGGCATACCTTCTTCATCAATTTCGAGTGATGATGTACTCTCAACTTGAGATGTGTTGGATGGTATCCAACAATATTCACTTGCGGTACATGGTGTCCCTCCATATTCACTTGCAGTAGATGGTGTCCATCCAAATTCACTTGTGCTAGATGGTGTCCCTCCATATTCTCTTGTGATTAATGGTGTCCCTTCATATTCACTTGTCATAGAGGGTGTGTCTCCAACTACGGTATCTGAATCTATCTTACGACGATGCTTTCACATTCGTGCTTGTTGTGCTGCCAATTCCCATTCTCTTTTTGACGGTTGAGGTTCCTCTACAATCGGGTTGTTTTCATCAATCGTTTCCAATTTATTATTTTCATGATATGCCGCCACCCAAACTCTCTTCTTTTCTTTCAAGGTTTCGTTCTCTTTGTCTATTAGTTTCCTCTTTGTCTTTTTCTTCGGCATGGTAGATAATTTTATTTGTACCATGATAATGAGATGAATATTAGTTCCTAAAAAATGTATCCATTCAAGTTAATTGAAAAATATGTCATTGAAGGCTTCATTTAAATAATACTTACAATCATCGTGTACAAAAGTTAACCTAGCATGTAGACAATTGTGTACAAACTATGGAAGCACTAGGCTGGCTAGAGCACATTTCTAACTAAAAGTGAATAACCATGATGGTGATTCTGAAAACTAATGAGTGAATGGCATTGTGAGTGTTTGATAATTTTGTGGTGTAGGAGCACCTTGACAATCTATGCTTCCATTTTGAAATTTGATTCAATTTTGGGCATCTTCATGTTGTAAAAGGGTCATTAAAGACATTTTCCATGTACCGGTTTTATGAGCTTTCAAAGGAACGTTGTTTGTTAGTTATGGGCATTGGGGGGAGTTTTTTGTCATTGCAAAAGGTTTAAACAACCTCCATTGGCTCAAAGGGAGGATTTTTGTTCATTTTGAAATCCATTTTTTTGATAAAAAAAAATATTGTTTTCCAGAAATTCGCTGGTTTTTTTGCACTTACCTACACTTGTACGGATCTATACAACCTCCCCTTGATAGAAAACTAATATAATATTGTAGGCACATGTATTAACTCTCTAATGCATCAGTTATGAGGGCTTAACAATATCTTTGAAGGGAGTAATTGACAATTTTCTGAAACTGCTCATTTGAAGCCAGTCAAGGGTTTGAGTAGGATTTAATTATGAAATGACCATCCCACCTACTGTTATGAATTCTTTCTCAGTGGGATGGCATGTAAATTGTTATATTAGGGTCTTATATTGTTTAACATGCCTTGGAATGAAACTAATGATAATAGGATGGGGTTCTTAGGTTGAAACAAGCACTTTTCCATGAGAATTTGAGGAACCAAGGAGTGATTTTGAAAAAGTGTTGAAGGAGTGGTCTATGTAATGAAATTTTGACCTTGTGCAGGGTATTTTGAAGATGTTTTATGATTTGGAATGCTTTGGAAGGGAAATATATTTGAATAAGTGTGTCAAGAAAGGTGTTGATTTCTTCCTTTGTACTGCATCAGTTTGTGCAGAGGTATTGGAAGGTGTTTGGACCTTTCAGAGGAATGGGAGAGGCTTGGAGTTGTATTAAAGGATGAATTTTGGTGAATGGTTCTAAGTTTCTAATCAACTTTATGCTATGTTACAATCAATTTTATGATGGTTAATCTATTTTTTTGAGTCTGACAAAGAGTTGAAACCAAGTTCTAATGTTTTGATGAAAAGATGATTGAGTTTGTTTGTTGTTCTTCTTCAATTTAATTTAGGTTCAGAAGTACCCTTGATGTTTTGTGGATCCTGGTAGATGTTCTGCATCAAGTATAAAATATTAATTGGCAAGTGTATATAATGGTAATTTAAAATGTGCATTGACAACCTATGGTTATAATGACAAACAAAAATGAAAGCAAGCCATAATAGAATGAAAGAAAATTTGTAAAGACTTCACATACCTAAAAAACCAGAATTTCAAATGACGGAGTTCAACCCAATTATGTAGCCTTAGCTTCTTCTTTCTTCAAACTCCAAAAAAAATTGACTTGTTCAAAAGCTTGTTCCCCTCCAAACTTCAATTGTATATCAATTTTCAATGGAATTCAAACTTCAATTGATATTATATGTCTTTCAATGTGGAAGCTCTGCTATTTCATGCAAAGGTGATAGAAAGATCATGGGAAAGGTGATGGAATGTGAAAAACATGCTTGCACACTTCACAACATCATCAAAAAGCTGTTTTTTGTCGGAGCACGCGCAGAACTAGTGGAATATGCAGACTATGGGACTTGAAATCATGTGTATATAGAGTTTTTTACCATTTTAGTGGAGTACAACATGTGCTCGCATTATAACATGAGCGCATTATGTGAAATATGGTTTTATTTTTATATTTCTTTTCTCCCCCTTTGTCTTTACCCTCTATCCTAATTCTATAGCTATCCCCTGCACCCTTATAGTAGAGGAGATAGAGGTGAGTGTGTGTGTGTGAGAGAGAGAGAGAGAGGTAGAGGGAGAGTGGGAGGGAGAGAGGGAGAGAGATGGAGGGAGAGGGAGAGGGAGAGGGAGAGAGGGAGGGAGAGGCAGAGGGTTAGAAATATAAAGTGGGAGACATGGAGATAGATAGGGAAGGAGAGAGGCGAGAGAGTGGGAGAGAAAAAGGGAGAGAGGGAGGGACAGGGAGTAGGAGAGAAAGATGGAGAGAGGGAGGGAGAGGGAGAAGGGGAGAAAGAGAGAGTGGGAGAGAGAGAGGGAGGGAGGGAGGGAGAGGGGGAGAAAGATATAGTGGGAGAGAGATGGAGGGAGAGGGAGAGGGAGAGAGGGATGGAGAGGCATAGGGTTAGAAATAGAAATTGGGAGATATGGAGATAGATAGGGAGGGAGAGAGGGGTAGAGTGGGAGATAAAAAGGGAGAGAGGGAGGGATAGGGAGTGGGAGAGAAAGATGGAGAGAGGGAGGGAGAGGGAAAGGGGGTGAAAGAGAGAGTGGGAGAGAAAGATGGAGAGAGGGAGGGAGAGGGAGAGGAGGAGAAAGAGATAGTGGGAGAGATGGAGATAGAGAGGGGGAGAGTGGGAGAAAGAGAGAGTGGGAGATAGAGAGGGAGAGAGAGAGGGGGAAGAGTGGGAGAAACAGAGAGTGGGAGATGGTAGACAATTATCCTTCAACTCTAATTCCTCTACCCCTATACCCTCTCAATCCTTGAACCCTCAACCCTCAACCCTTAAACCCTAATCCCTATACCCTCTTATACCCTGAACCCTCAACCCTCAACCCTTCAGCCCTAATCCCTATACCCCTATACCCTCTTAATCCCTAAACCCTCAACCCTTAAATCCTAATCCCTCAACCCCTATACCCTCTTAATCTCTCAACCCTCAATCCTTCAACCCTAATCCCTCTACCCCTATACCCTCTTAATCTTTGAATACTCAACCCCTATAACCTCCTAATCCTTGAACCCTCAACCCTTAAACCCTAACCCTTGAACCCTTCTTAATCCCTCAAACCTCAACCCTCAACCCTTAAACCCTAATCCATCTACCCCTATACCCTCTTAATCCTTGAACCCTCAACCCTCAACTCTTAAATCCTAATCGCTCAACCCCTATACCCTCTTGATCCTTGACCCCTCAACCCTTAAACCCTAATCCCTCAACCCCTATAACCTCTTAATTCCTGAACCCTCAACCCTTAACCCTTCAACCCTAATCCTTCTACCCTTATACTCTCTTAATCCTTGAACCCTCAACCCTCAACCCTCAACCCTTCAACCCTAATCCCTCTACCCCTATACCCTCTTAATCCTTGAACCCTCAACCCTTAAACCCTAATCCCTCAACCCCTATACCCTCTTAATCCCTCAACCCTCAACCCTTCAACCCTAATCCCTCTACCCCTATACCCTCTTGATCCTTCAACCCTCAACCCTCAACCTTTAAACCCTAATCCCTATACCCTATTAATCCCTCAACCCTCAACCCTTCAACCCTAATCCCTCTACCCCTATACCCTCTTGATCCTTCAACCCTCAACCCTCAACCTTTAAAACCTAATCCCTATACCCTCTTAATCCCTCAACCCTCAAACCTCAAACCTTCAACCCTAATTCCTCTACCCCTATACCCTCTTAATCTTTGAACCCTCAACCCTCAACCCTTAAACCCTAATCCCTCAACCCTTATACCCTCTTAATCCTTGAACCCTCAACCCATATACCCTCTTAATCCCTCAACCCTCAACCCTCAACCCTTCAACCCTAATCCATCTACCCCTATACCATCTTAATCCTTGAACCCTCAACCCTCAACCCTTCACCCCTAATCCCTCTACCCCTATACCCTCTTAATCTTTGAACCCTCAACCCTCAACCCTTAAACCCTAATTCCTCAATCCCTATACCCTCTTAATCCCTCAACCCTCAACCCCTAAATCGTAATCCCTCAACCCATATACCCTCGTAATCCCTCAACCCTCAACCCTCAACACTTCAACCCTAATCCCTCTACCCCTATACCCTCTTAATCCTTGAACCCTCAACCCTCAACCCTTCACCCCTAATCCCTCTACCCCTATACCCTCTTAATCTTTGAACCCTCAACCCTCAACCCTTAAACCCTAATTCCTCAACCCCTATACCATCTTAATCCCTGAACCCTCAACCCTTAAACACTAATCCCTTAACCCCTATACACTCTTAATCCCTCAACCCTCAACCCTTAAACCCTAATCCCTCAACCCCTATACCATCTTAATCCCTCAACCCTCAACCCTCAACCCTCAACCCTCAACCCTTCATCCCTAATCCCTCTACCCCTATACCCTCTTAATCCTTGAACCCTCAACTCTCAACCCTTAAACCCTAATCCCTATACCCTCTTAATCCCTGAACCCTGAACCCTGAACCCTGAACCCTTCAAACCTAATCCCTCTACCCCTTTACCCTCTTAATCTTTGAACCCTCAATCCTCAACCCTTAAACCCTAATCCCTCAACCCCTATACCCTCTTAATCCCTGAACCCTCAACAGTTAAACCCTAATCCCTCAACCCCTATACCCTCTTAATCCCTCAACCCTCAACCCTCAACCCTTAAACCCTAATCTCTCAACCCCTATACCCTCTTAATCCCTCCACCCTCAACCCTTAAACCCTAATCCCTCAACCCCTATACCCTCTTAATCCCTCAACCCTCAACCTGTAAACCCTAATCCCTCAACCCCTATACCCTCTTAATTCTCTTGAGCCCTCAACCCTCGACCCTTCAACCTAAGCCCCTCTACCCCTGCCTCTTAATCTTTGAACCCTCAACCCTCAACCCTTAAACCCTAATCCCTATACCCTCTTAATCCCTGAACCCTAAACCCTTAACCCTTCAACCCTAATCCCTCTACCCCTATACCCTCTTAATCGATGAATCCTCAACCCTTAACCCTTAAGCCCTAATCCCTCAACCCCTATACCCACTTAGTCCCTCAACCCTTCAACCCTAAACCCTCTACCCCTATACCCTCTTAATCCTTGAACCCTCAACCCTCAAACCTTAAATCGTAATCCCTCAACCCCTATACCCTCTTAATTCCTGAACCCTGAACCCTTAAACCCTAATCCCTCAACCCCTATACCCTCTTAATCCCTCAACCCTCAACCCTTAAACCCTAATCTACAACCCCTATACCTCTTAATCCCTTTAACCCTCAACCCTAAACTATAACTCTACCCTATACCCCTCTTAACTTAAAACCCTCAACCTCAACCCTAAACCCTAATCTCTATAAATTCTTAATCTCTGAAAACCATCAACCCTCAACCCTCTACCCTTCAACCCTAAACCCTCTACCCCTATACCCTCTTAATCTTTGAACCCTCAACCCTCAACCCTTAAACCCTAATCCCTTAATCCCTATACCCTCTTAATCCCTCAACCCTCAACCCTTAAACCATAATCCCTCAACCCCTTTACCCTCTTAATCCATGAACCCTCAATCTTAAACCCTAATCCCTGAACCCCTGTACCCTCTTAATCCCTCAACCTTCAACCCTAATCCCTCTACCCCTATACCCTCTTAATCCTTGAACCCTCAACCCTCAACCCTTCAACTCTAATCCCCTCTACCCCTTTACCCTCTTAATCCTTGAACCCTCAACCCTTAATCCCTAATCCCTAATCCCTCAACCCCTATACCCTCTTAATCCCTGAACCCTCAACCCTTAAACCCTAATCCCTCAACCCCTATACCTTCTTAATCCCTGAACCCTAAACCCTTAAACCCTAATCCCTCAACCCCTATACCCTCTTAATCCCTCAACCCTCAACCCTCAACCCTCAACCCTCAACCCTCAACCCTCAACCTCAACCTTCAACCCTAATCCCTCTACCCCTATACCCTCTTAATTTTTGAACCCTCAACCCTCAACCCTTAAAACCTAATCCCTATACCCTCTTAATCTCTGAACCCTGAACCCTGAACCCTTCAACCCTAATCACTCTACCCTTATACCCTCTTAATCTTTGAACCCTCAATCCTCAACCCTTAAACCCTAATCCATCAACCCCTATACCCTCTTAATTCCTAAGCCCTCAACCCTTAAACCCTAATCCATCAACCCCTATACCCTCTTAATCCCTCAACCCTCAACCCTTCAACCATAATCCCTCTACCCTTATACCCTCTTAATCCTTGAACCTTGAACCCTAAACCCTTCAACCCTAATCCCTTTACCCCTATACCCTATTAATCTTTGAACCCTCAACCCTCAACCCTTAAACCCTAATCCCTCAACCCCTATACCCTCTTAATCCCTTAACGCTCAACCCTCAAACCCTAATCCCTCAACCCCTATACCCTCTTAATTCATGAACCATCAACCCTTAAACCCTAATCCCTCAACCCCTATAGCCTCTTAATCCCTCAACCCTTAACCCTCAACCCTTCAACCCTAATCCCTCTACCCCTCTACCCTCTTAATCCTTGAACCCTCAACCCTCTAATCCCTATCCCTATACCCTCTTAATCCATGAACCCTCAACCCTTCAACCCTAATCCCTCTTTCCCTATACGCTCTTAATCTTTGAACCCTCAACCCTCAACCCTTAAACCCTAATCCCTCAACCCCTATACCCTCTTAATCCCTGAACCCTCAACCCTTAAACCCGAATCCATCAACCCCTATACCCTCTTAATCCCTCAACCCTCAACCCTCAACCCTTCAACCCTAATCCCTCTACCCCTATACCCTCTTAATCCTTGAACCCTCAACCCTCAACCCTTCAACCATAACCACTCTACCCTTATACCCTCTTAATCCTTGAACCCTCAACCCTCAACCCTTAATCCCTAATCCCTCAACACCTATACCCTCTTAAACCTTGAACCCTTAAACCCTAATCCCTCAACCCCTATACCCTCTTAGTCCCTCAACCATCAACCCTCAAACCTTCAACCCTAATCCCTCTACCCCTATACCCTCTTAATCCTTGAATCATCAACCCTTAAACCCTAATCCCTCAACCCCTATACCCTCTTAATCCTTGAACCCTCAACCCTTAAACCATAATCCATCAACCCCTATACTCTCTTAATCCCTCAATCCTCAACCCTCAACCCTTAAACTCTAATCCCTCAACCCCTATACCCTCTAAATCCCTCAACCATCAACCCTTAAACCCCAATCCCTCAACCCCTATAACCTCTACCCTATAACCTATTATTCCCTCAGCCCTAAAATCTAAACCCTTAAACCCCAACCCGTAAACCCTCTACCCTCTACCATCAATCCTCTACTCTCTACCCTCAACCCTAATCCCTCAACCCTTAAACCCACTTAGTAAACTCTCTACCATAATCCCTCAACCCTCTTGACTATTAAACCCTCAACCCTTAAACCCTTAAACACTCAACCCTAAACCCTCGATCCTCAACCCTAAACCCTTAAACCCTCTACCCTCTACCCTCTAACCTCAACCCAATACTCTCTACCCTAAACCGTAATCCCTCAGCCCTTATACTATGAAATCCAAGAAAAATCTCTACCCTAATCCCTAAAACCTCAACCCTTAATCTCTCAACCCCTATAACCTCTACCCTATATATTGGACCCTCGATCCTATACCTTAAACCTTCAATCTTCAACCCTCAACCCTTAAACCCTCTACCCTTTACCCTATACATTAAATGCTCAACCCTCAACCCTTAGTCTCTCAACCCTCAATCCTTAAACCCTAAACCCTCTACCCCTTACATTGGACCCTGAACCTAATCCTTCAACCATATACCCTCAAACCTATACCCTAAACCCTCTACCCTCTACCCTCAACCAAGTAAACCCTTAACCCTAAACCCTTAAAAATTCTACCCTATACCCTCAACCAAATACCCTCTACCATTGACCCTATCCCTCAACCCTCAAACCCTAAACCCTAATACCCTAGAAACCATCAACCCTATAGGTCCTCCAACCTAATCCCTCAACCCTATACCCTCAAACCCTATCACTTTCTCTTTATCTATACATATCACCTCTCCCTCCTTCTCTCCCTCCTACCCTCTCTAATTATCTCTATCTACCGTCTCCCTCTTTCTATGTACCTCTCGTTCAATCAATCCCTGCCACCCTCTCTTGCTCCCTCTATCCATCTCTCTTTATGTGCCTTCCACTCCATCCCACTCTCTCCCACTACCTCTCTCCCCCTCTCTATCATGTCTCTCCTTCCCACCCCCTCTCTCTCTTAGGTCTCTCCCTCTAGAAACCTACCTAGGTAACTCTCCCTTTCTCTCTCTCCCCTCTCTCTATCTATCCCTCCAACCCTACCTAGATAAGTCCCTCTCACTCCACCCCCCTCTTTGTCTACCTCTATCATGTCACTCCCTCCCACACCCTCTCCCTCTCTCGGGTCTCTCACTCACACTCCCTCTCTCTCCCACTCCATCTCTCTGACACTCCCTCTCTCCCACTCACTCCCTCTCACACTCCATCTCTCTCACTCCCTCTCACTACCTATCTCTCAAGTCTCTCCCTTTGGCACCCTACCTACATAAATCTCTCTTTCTCTCTGTCTCTTTCTCTCCCTCTCCCTCAATTCTCTCTCTCCCACCCCCCTCTCTCTCTCCCTCTCCCTCTCCCTCAATTGTCTCTCTCCCATCCCCACTCTCTCCCTCCCTCCCTCTATCCCTTCCACCCTACCTAGCTAATTCCCCCTCACTCCAACCCCTTCTCTCCCACTCCCTCTCTCTTAAACTCTCACTTCCACCTCCTCTCCATCTCTCTAGATTCTCTCTCTCTCTAGATTCTCCCTCTATCTAAAGACATACATAAATGCATACATACAAGCATAATACATATAATATTACATACATACAAGCAAACATACATACATGACATACATGTACATACAAACTTAAAAATATATTAGCATACATTCAATATATCAGCATTTAACATAAAGGAAGACATAATGCGAGCATGTTATAATGCGCTTGCATTATGCCCTAGTTGACATGTTCCCCGCATAATCCAAAACCATGTGAAAAGTGAGATATAACGTGAGCGCGTTATAATGCGCTCGCGTTATATCTTGCTTTGGGAATTCTTGAGCCTTAGGCTTGGTCTTTTCCTTGGAATACCAACCCAAAGGCTTGAAGGGCATTCCCAATGACCAGAGACGTGTTTTTAAAAAATCCACCATATTTCTCATAATCGAGTTTGTGCTCATCGTTAAGATTGCACGTGGTTCAATATCAAAAAATCGAACACATGGGTAATGTTGGGTTATCTCTTAGCTATCCAACAATGTAATTTTTTTCACTTTCTAAAAATGTTAAGTCTTTCATCCATAATTTATTTTATCTATATGTCTTTTTTCTGCCAAAAAACAATGTTTGGTATTTTTTTCGTTATAAATTAACTGTTCATCAATTTTTCAAATAAATTACATTTTTAGAAACTAGACTCCATTCTACAAAATTAAAAAATTAAAAATATAAAAAATCAATTAGTTTCCAAAGTTTGTAGGGTTAGCATGACCAAAATCCTATTTTTAGGAAATGTCCAATTCGCAAATTAGTAAAAAAATTAAATATTCATTAAAAAATTATCATAAAAATCATGCATCAACTACATACTGTTAGCTAACTTCTGACCATTGAGATTTTTAAAATACTAAAAAAGAAGTCACCATACAAGTGTCATACAAGAGTTGCTATGTTATGTTTTTCTGACAAAAACAACACAAATTTGTGTACATCCCTCGTTTGAACCCCTTAATCTCAACCATTTTCAAAATAAATTAGTAGTTTAGAAAGTAGACTCAGAGCACTTGAATCCTTGTTTTTTTCCATCTCAAAATTTTGAGTCTAAGTATCCTCAATTTCACATCCAAGGTCAGTATTTCTTGATTTCAGAAAATATTTGTCCACTTAAGTCGCCTTTTTGGGAACCATCTTGGTGCACTTACCCATGAAATAGATTGAAGATGAAGAAAGAGAGGTAGAAGAGTTGGAAGCACTGATTGTGAAAAGAGAAGCCATAGGACAAGGTAAGTACAAAGGAAAGTTGCCTATTAAATGTTTGTCTTGCATTAAGATAGATCATTTTGCATCAAGATGTCCTGAAAGAGTTCCTAGGTTCAAACTAGACAAGCTTAGATTTCAAAATAAATGTTATAATGCTGAAGAAGCTATTACTAATGAAGAATCTGATAAAGAAAATGGAAATGAGGATGGATGGGTATTCATTTCTATCAAGGAAATGGTACAGTGTCCGCTGAATTTGCTAGTAATAAGAATGTTGATAAATCTCTTGCAACCAGAATTGAAGAAAAGGATGAGTGGTTGATTGACAATGGATGCTCACATCATATGACTAGTGACAAGCAAGTTTATAAGCTTGGAGAAGTACAATAGTGGTGTTGTAAGATTTGGAGATAACAATGTTGGTGTGATTTGTGGTAGAGGAAATATTTCTCTTGGTGGTAAACATAATACTGATGATGTCCTTTATGTAGAAGGCTTGAAGGATAATCTGCTGAGTGTTCGATGGATGGTTGACAAAGGATGCAATCTTCAGTTCAAATATGCAAAGTGCATGATACTAGGAAGTTTTGGAAATATAATTTCTTCAGGTACAAAGACAAGAGGTAATATTTTTTAATTGAGTGTTGTTAGTGAAATTTTTTTAATTGCTCAAATTGATGAAATTTGGTTATGGCATAGAAGGTTGTGTCATGTGAATTTTGATAACATTGTCAAGATAAGTTCCACTCAAGCAATAAGAGATCTTCCTAAGCTAGTGAATCCTACTAACACCATATGCAAGCAATGTCAGATGGGAAAGAAGACTAGAATTTCTTTTTAAAGAAAACAACATCATTCTAATGGAGTACTGGAGTTGGTGCATACTGATCTATGCGGTCCCTCCAAAATTAGAAGTATATAAGGAGAAAGGTACTTTATGTTGCTTATTGATGATTACCCTAGGATGATATGGGTTGCTTTCTTGAGAGAAAAACATGAAGCATTAGAGAAGTTCAAAAGTTTCAAAGTTATGGCTGAGAATAAGACAGGTTTGAAGATTAAATTCTTAAGGTTAGATAGAGGTGGTGTGTTCACTTCCCAAGAGTTCAATTCTTTCTGTGAAGAGCTTGGAATCAAAATATAGTTATATGCTCCCTGGACTCCTCAACAGAATGGAGTTGTAGAGAGAAAGAACGTAACAATTCTAGATGTTGCTAGATCTATGATTTTGGAAGGTAATGTACCTCATATCTATTGGAGAGAAGCTATAAGCAACTACTATGTATACTCTTAACCAGGTAAATGTCAATGGTAATTCTAGTAAGACTCCTTTTGAGCTATACTTTGGTTATAAGCCTACTGTTAAATACTTCAAAATATTTGGAAGTAGATGTTACATCAAGAGAGATGAAGATATATGGAAGTTTGATGCTAGGAGTGATGAAGGAACCTTTCTGGGTTATTCTACTAAAAGAAAGGCCTACTGGTGCTATAATAGAAGATTGAGGAAAATGGTTGAAAGTGTAAATGTTAGAGTTGATGAAGGAACTGTTAGATCATCTAGATATTGTGGATATAATTCAGATGACCAACTTGATAGTACTGATAAAAGAAAAAAATATCCAAACAAAGAATCAAGTCCAAATTGTTTTGGTGAATAAAGAGAATCAAGGAGAGGCTAATGGAAGTGAAGAAGAGAGAACATAAGAACCAGAAGTTTGAGAGAATTCTAAAATTTTGAGGTATGTAAAGCTAAATAATTCTGAAGATTAGATTATAGGAGATAAGAACAAAGGTGTGCAGACTAGAAGAAGAATTGCAGAAGAGTATTTTCTGATTTCCAAGACTGAGCCCAACAATTTCAATGAAGCATGTAAATATGAACATTTGATGGAAGCAATCAAGGAAGAAGTTATGCAGATAGAGAAAAATGATACATGGATTCTTGTTCCTAGACCTCTGGATAAAAATGTGATAGGAACTAAATGGGTTTTTCAGAATAAGTTGAATGAACAAGGTGAAGTGGTCAGGAACAAAGCAAGACTGGTATGTAAAGGGTACTCATAGATGGAAGGTATTGATTTTGAAGAAACATTTTATCATGTTGCTAAAATTGAAGCTATAAGATTGTTTCTTTCTTATGTCACTTTTAAGAACTATAAAGTCTATCAAATGGATGTAAAGTCAACATTTCTGAATGGTGATCTAGAAGAAGTATATGTTGAGAAACCAGATGGATTTCAACTGATTGATAAGGGAGATATGGTTTGCCGATTGAAGAAAGCATTGTATGGACTCATGCAAGCCCCTAAAGCCTGGTATGCTAGATAGGATAAATACTTGCTGAAGCTTGGATTTAATAAAGGTACTGTTGACAATAATCTTATTTTAAGATGGATCATGATAAATAATTGATTATTGAAGTCTTTTTTGATGACATCAATTTTGGAGGTGATGATCAAATGAAGAGTGAATTTGAAATTTCTATGATCGGAGAGATGAAGTTCTTTTTGGGATTGCAAATCACTTAGTCAGAAAATGAAATTTTTATATCTTAGTCCAAATATGTAAGATAGCTACTGAAAAAGTTTGGCATGGAAGACTCAAAGCCTGTTGGTACACCCATGGTAACCAGATGCAAGTTAACACAAAATAATGATTCTCCTAAGGAAAATTAGACAAGATACAGGTCAATGATCGATGAATTTCTTTATTTGACTCATAACTGACCTGAAATCATGAATGTTGTATGCATGGTTGCTAGATATCAAGTTGATCCGAAGGAATGCCATGTGACTATTGTAAAGAGAGTTTTTAGATTCTTGAAAGGGACAGTTGATTTTGGCCTTTCGTATCCTAAAGATGATGATCTTACTTTGAGCGCCTTTACTGATGCAGATTGGGTAGGTGATGTGGATGATAGGAAAAGTACTAGTGGTGGTGCCTTCTTCTTGGGGAAGAATTTGGTGTCTTGGTTAAGTAAAAAGTATAATTACATTTACTTATCTACTACTGAGGTAGAATATATTGTTGTTGTAAACAATTGTACTCAAGCAATATGGATGAAGCAGATGCTGAGAGATATCAAAATTGAGTATGATGAGCCTATTGCTATATTTTGTGATAATTCAAGTGCAATAAACATTTCTAAGAATCTGGTGCTGCATTCAAAAACAAAGCATATATCTATCAAATATCACTTTTTGAGAGACAAAGTGAGTGACAAAGAATTCAAACTGGAGTATGTGTCTACTTAGGAACAAATTGCAGACATATTTACTAAGACTTTGCCTAAATATACTTTTGAGTATCTCAGAGAGAAGTTAGGGGTGATTACCCCTCCTAATCAGAACTAAGATGCATAGTCTTTGCATCAATTTGTGCATTCATAGTCATATCTTGATTTGGATTGATGTTGTGGTGGTTGCTACTTAGGGTGAGTAGTTAGATGATTCAGAGCATGTGTACCTTTTCCATTGATTTCAAAGGGGGGGAAGAGTAAAGTGAGAAACTATGGAAGAGCTAAAAGTAAGGGGGAGAAGAACAGTATGAGAAGAGAAATGTGTAAAGGGGAGATTGTTGGAAGAAGAGTTAGTTGTGTTGATGGTATATTTTTCACATCATGTGTGGCCATCAATTCAAAAGGGATAGATTTTTGGATGTTGTGGTTGAGTTGCTAATATGTGGTTGTCATTGATGTCAACACTATTAGCATTGGTATCTTGAAGGTTGTATATGTCGAGGATATTGAGAAAATTATAATAAATATGTTGAAGGTTGTCTATGAAGCTGTGAAGTTCAACATGTTGGAAATTTCAGTATGTTGGTATTCAGAAGTTGCAGATTAAAGGGTTTGTTCCTAAGCCTATCTAGTTTATCTATCGGAAGTTTCAGAGGTGCACATCAAGATTTGAGCAAGTTGTGAGTTTATGTGTTCCTACAATTATTCTATTACTATAGCTGGTGTTTCTTGAAGAAGAGAACATGACTGGTAATTTGAGCTGTTGTGTATGCTCCTGTGATGTTCATTGATGTTTCTAGATCATGATCTATATTTTTTGCATGCCCGTGTTGATCGGTGTGCTCGTGATCAGAGATTTTTCCTTTGCATGTTCGGATTTTCATGTTCTTGGCCGACATGGTGATTGTAGCATGTTGTGGATCCTTTTCGATTAATTTTTGAATGTTTGGCGCATTTGAGAATGCTTTTTTAGGTCTTCATTATGTTGTGACTGACTTCGGTTGGTGCACATTGAAATTTTTCATGAATTAGGTCGACAGTTTATATTCATTTATCATTTTATTTTTGTCCAACAAAGCTGTTGATGTAATTCCATGTACCGGATATATAAGAGAAATTGTCTTCTTCATTTGACATGTGTGTATAAGTGTGTGTAATGTGAAGTATGCAATTGCTATGTGTGAATAAAGATCAGATCATCGGATTGCAGAGCAGAGTGTGAAGAAGTGTTTATGTGCTTAACAAGAACTATAATTAGGATTTTGAAGAAGCAAAATTCTTAGTTCAAATCCCTCAGATGATTTTAATCTGAATATCTCTATAAGATAGTGTGTCTTCTTTGAATAGTGAGCTCTAGACAATGCCCCTAAATGCATGTGCATTCTCATTATTCATCTCTATACTTTTAACAGGGTATAATATTGTGGACTGAAATCCACCCTGGTTTTTCCCTAACAGGGTTTCCATGTATAAAATCTTGGTGTTCTTTGTGTTTCTGATGTGGTGATTGTTTATGCTTAATGTTCTTTCATCAGATATGAGAATAATTAAAGGTTAAATAAGTTTGAATAATCTGTGACAATTGATTTACCCCCCTCTCAGTTGTCTATCCTTGTTTTGCCAACAACCACATGTGACCCATGTTAATCCTATGGATGAAATGATAGGTTTGATAGACGTTATCCCTCATAAGGGACAACATAATAAATCTCTTGATATTACTTTCTACTCTCAAGACATACTTAAAAATCTCCCCGATGGTCCTCTTTACATAACTGGTTGTATCTATGACCATCCCACTAATGGGATATTAATAGATCCTTCTTGTGGAGAGAATGTGATCACCAAGGAATTTTTGGTATTACATGATATTTATCAAGATGACTATCATAAACCTAAATAATGGATCAAAACACACAATGGTTTTTCTTTCCCTACGATAGGATCGATCATCCTTCCATTACAAATAGGACCTAAAGCATTGGATGTTACATTCTCCATCATCCTACAATTAGACCAGTTTCATTTGAGGCTAGGCCACCCATGGCTTCACTCAATGAAATTTGTCCCTTTGATTCTACACAAATGCCTAAAGTTTCCATTTGACAATGACATATTCATTGTCCACCATAGTGGCTTTAACCCCTTTTCTTCCAAAGGAAACTTTTCCTTAGAATCCTTTTGGCCCAAACCCATGGAACCCATAATGCCTCGAAAATATTTCTTTTTCATTGCTTACCAAAAATTTAAAGCAAAGAAAATAGTAGAATTGTCTCTCTGCAACATGTCCCCATCCACTTCAGATAATCCCATCCTAGATGAAACAATGCTCCAACCTGAAGAAGGACCACACAACCAAGCTCAACCCACACCTGACACTTCCCCCACATCATCCAAGAGACCACAAGACTGTGAAAGTAACTCCATAATGCATCCTCACATAAAACAAGTTTACAAAGAAAAGGATAAAGTGGATGAAAAAACTTCCATGGTTACTTTTGTTCCTCCCCTTAGGGATGAGAAGCAACCTATGGTTGATCAACTCGCTCCTTCACAAACACAACTCAACAAAAAAATCAAAATAAATAGAGGCGCTAGCGAGTGTAGGCATAGATGTCATGCCCTTGCTCACAAGTTACATGAAGAAGATGATAAAGAATATCATAATCCACACTTGATAGAAGAAATGCATGATAATTCTACTCCCCAACCAAAACAAACCGATCCTATACAAAAATCACAACTAGAGTTACATTCTTCAACATACATCATCATTCGTCCTCCTATTGTGATTAATTTGGATGGCGATGATGAGGTTGATAAAATTGACAAAGAGGTGCATAATGATTTGAACACATTGTTTTCCTCTTCTATGAGCTTGCATGACAATTATCCTAGGACAAATATTGACTTTCATAATAGTTTTGCAATTGTTGTTGTCCCTCTAGCTAGTCGCCCACCCTCACTATACACTAAACAAGATTGGGAGGAAAATTACTTTCTTGACGGTTGACTTGCATTTGCATTACTAGTCTTTTGCATTTTCTTTTGTGTGTTGGCATGTGCGTAACGTGTTCTCTCATGATGTCCTATTTGATGTTCTCTCTCTTTGTGCCATTCCTATATTTGTACCTTCATTCTTCTATATGTTGTGCCTTCCTTTTTTTTCTCTTTTCACATTTTTTTTCTTTCCTTTTGGGGATGGCGCAAGGAATTGAGACCAAAATTTATCCTTCATGTTGACCGAAAAGGCTCCTTTTCTTTTTCTTTTCCTTTTTCTTGCATTTGTGTTTTCCTTTTGGGGAAGATGCAAGGCATTGAGACAAAAAATTCTCCTTCATGTTGAGACAAAAGGATTTTTCTCTTCCTTTCGCCTTTTCCTTTTCTCTTTTGGATTTTGTTTTCCCTTTGGGGATGATACAAAGCATCGAGACACCCTATGTCTCTTCCATGTTGACCCAAACAAATCTTTCCTTTTCTTTGTTTTTTCTCTCTTCATGTCCTTTTTCCAGTTCTATGTATTTGGGGGATGATGACAGTTTCGAGCTCCTTTAAAACATTGCAGAAATGAACATACTAACCCCAAATCCATAGATCCCTTATGTGTTTGGTTTTTTCATTTTTGGGGCAACCCCTTCCCTTTCCTTTTTCATTTTTCCTTTGCATGATGCAACCTCCCATGTAAACATATGACTTGGCATAGGGGCTTTCCAAGTTGGCTCTCATGTCTTTCTTTCTTTTTTCATTTTTCATTTTGCTACTTTAAAGTAATTTCTCACAATATGGTGTGCAAAAATTCCTTTAAAGTGGGGGCATACATTGGCAATATTCATTTTCCTTTTTCCTTTTTCTTGGTTCTTAGTGTAGCCATGTTATTCCAAATGATGCATTTGTCACTTTGTGTATGACATTGGGTGTAATTTGCTTTATGAGCATGATCTATCTTAGCATATTACATTCCTCTTGGTGGCTTGATGTGACACACTACATCCCCTAAGTTGGGAATTTTCTATTCTTTGACCGGTCCTCTCTGGGAGACATTAGGCACAATGTTCCCTAAGTTAAAGACCTCGCATGAACTAAAGCAAGACTCCTTTTGAACATTCTTGACATGTTACATTTGCATTTTTTATATGGCCACCTTGCATAAAACATCTTGCATACTTGTGGTGCCATATTGTTTGTTTATGAGCTCCAAGAATACAAAGTTTTGCTTGTCTCATGAAGCTCAAAATGTCATTTTCTTTTGTGGTGCCTTATTAAATTTATTAGGAGGTATAACTTTGGTATGGTTGAGCAAGAAGCCCATTCCAAGGCATGAATTTCCCCATAGCCACCTACATGTGTGTGAGTGCATAAAAACCATGAGTTTCTCACCTTTTTGGGCCTTCTCACACAATGAATAGCCATGAGTTCCATTGCCTCAAAGTGAGTATGTGTTTTTTGGAAAGAAAACCTAGATCTGATCCATAACGGGATGGAAAAATGATAGAAGCTTGATCCAACTCTATCTTTTCCTCTTTCTTCTCTCCCTTTCATTCTATTTTCCTTTGTGCTAATGTTTCATTTGCCATGGGATCTTGATCCTGGGGGCTTGATCATCCCTCTTGATTATTGTTGTATCATCTTACCATCATGGGCGCATTTGGATCCCTCTTGATATGCATGTTGGGCTACTTTAGTGTGAGTTTGAAGTAAGTTTATCCTCTCACTAAAGTGGGGGATAAATGTGTCACAAAAAATGTATCTTTGAACATTTTTATGCTCATTTGAGTCTTTCTTATGGATGTTGGCCTAATTTTTCCTAGATTTAATGTTGTAATATGGTGAACACATTCACGTTAAACTTTGAACCCTTGTGAATCAATAAGAATTCTATGATGTCTTGTAAAAGTGTTGTGAAGTGTTGTAACCCACTTTCACACTTTTCTAGGACCCTTTTATTATAATTCACTTAAATAACCTCTTTTTATCATTTACCCAGCCTTATTTCAAAGTGTTGTAAGGAGTTGTAACAAACTCTGAAACTTTTCTAGGCTTATCATCAATAATTTGACCCTTTCTTATGTTTAAATGACCCCATAATGCACTTGCAAGTCATACTTAAAAGTATTCTTGAGAATAATCTCGTTAAACATCATTCAATGCACTTTAATTCCTGACACCTAGTAAAATTTCCCTGGTGGGACCAAGGCACCACTTGGAGTGACTTAGTCCCATTTGGCTTAAAAATCAAAATTATTTTATAATTCTGGCAGGATATTATTCTCTAGACCTTGAGGTCGGCTTGTGATGAGGTATTTTCAGGAATTAGGGCATAATCCTGTATAAATAAAGGGTTTTCCCCTCATTTTCGACCCTATCATGTTATCTATCTATCTGATAAGTTGGCTAATTCATTCACTCATCCAGTCTAGGTATTTCAAGCATTCATTCATTGGAGCTTCTACTTGCATATATTCATATTTTTACTTCAAGGGTTTTGTGAGTTGTAGCATTGCATGTTGTTCATTCATCAATCTCTTTTCTTTTATTTTCATTTATAAGGGTTTAATTACCAAACTGGGATTTGACAAAGGCAAACTCCTATTCTCTAACCCTTAACCCTTTTTCCCTCTTTGCATGTGTGTTTTGCAGGTCTTGTATGCAAATTAGTCAAATTATTTTAAAGTCAACAAAGCCCTAAAAGAAGCTCAGAGATAACCTGTAGGTCAAAAGTCTACATATTCAGATCTAGATTCTTGGCAAGAGCTGAAGTATAGACTGAAAGCTACAAATTACATCCTTGAAATTCCCAAAAATTGAAGGTGGAATAACTCACTATCAATGGTGAATTAGTCCCACTACTGGGCTTGAAAAGTGATTTCTGCAATTCTGGATACCCAAATTTTTGAAACTTGTTCCAATAGAAATCTCCCTGAAACATGACTAAGTCACCTAGCTTGGCGTAAGTGTCCCAGTTGGCTTCAACAACAAATTCTGTAGGATTCTAGAGCCTCTCTACATCAAGTTCAAGTCTCCCGGTGCACCTCTCCAGCCCCTTTCATTTTTGTTATTGTTTGTTTGCATTCTTAGGTCATTTTTTCATATCACATTGTGTTTTAAAACATCTTGCATTTCATTATTTTTACATTAATAATTCATCTCTTTTATCAGCTTATTTCATTTAGGACATTTAATTTAGGTATATTTCAATTGTATTAGCATTAGTCTTGAGTGAACCCCCAAGTTTTGGTGGAATACCTTTCTCCTTTTAGGTGAAAACCCCTAGAAGTGTAATAGAGCAATTTGTGGTTCAATAGTGTTTCCTTAAGTGCTTCAAAGTCATGTTGGAAAGTAAGTGCCCAATCAAAATCCATATATTTCTAAGATAATAGGTGTAGTGTAGAAAAATGTACTCCTTTACATTTTCACACTTTTTTTGGGTCCCCTCAATTTAAATGGACTTAATTAAGCCTCCAATTGCCTAAAATTTTCATTTACAAGCCTCATTAATGGCAATTTCTGAAGGGGAATGTGATTTAATTAATGTATTTATCATTATTAACACCTCAAAATTCAAAAATCTTGATAACTTAGGTCAAGACCAACTCGCCCATGGACCCCCTTTAAGTAGAAAATTCAAATTTTAAATATATTTTTGATGATATTTTATGATCCCAAATTCATATTCAAATGTCAGCTTGTAATGTTTAATTTTCAAGAAATTAGAAAATAATCTATAAAATCAAGGTTATTTTATCAATTCAAAACATCTAGCAAGTTTCAAAGATCTAAGTCAAGCATTCAAATCAAGATCCAAATCCAATTCAAGCCATTTCATGCAAGTTTTAGTCCTTCAAGTGTTTCAAATCAAGGGTTTGGTGAGTTGCAACATAGCAAGTGTTCATCCATCATTCATTTCATGTTTCATTGTTTCAATTCAAGGTTTAATTACCAAAATTTATTTTGACCAAGGAAAAACCCCATTCACCAAAAAAAATAAAAATTCCCCTCTTATGTATGTGCAGACTTGTTTATCAGTTGAAGAAAAGTTGAAGATCTCAAAGTTGCAAGAAATTTTGTCAAGATCACAAAAACTTAGATCTTGGATTTATTTTCCATCATTTTTTAGTGAAACCAGTGAGAAATTACATCTCAGATCGGTCTTTAGAGGTTCACAAAAATTCAATTCAAAAGGTTGTCTCAGGACCCATTCGCCATTTCTGGACACTTAGCAACCAGTTTTTGAGGCAAGTTTTAAGTGTCTTCAACTCATCCAATTAGCAAAAAATTCAATGTTTCTATTAGATATATGCTTCATCTACATGAATCAAGTCTTAGGTTACAGATTTGAGGTCATTTTCTATCTTATTTTCATCTCCCAAAAGTGATGTTTGTACTTTACACCTCGTCCACACACACATAAAGGAAATTGCTAGATCTTCCATAGAATTGACTCGCCTAAGGGCTGTAAGTTAATTCTATCTTGGAGGATCTCATTTATTGAATTAAATATAAGAAGGTAGGTTCATCACACCCCACTTTTCCCATTTCTATTTATAGAAAATTGGTAATATACCCCCATTTTTCTATATTCTAGTGAACCTACGCTATTTTTCTATGTTCCATTATGGTGAACCTAACATTTTGAACATTCTAATTTTTGATTTGGAGATCATTCAAACCTTAGATATAGGATTTGCATAAGTTTTCATTACATTGCATTACTTTACATCTCATTTAGGGTTGCTAATCTTTCATTAGTTTTCATCTCATTTAGGGTTTTAGATTTGCATTTTGCATCCTTTAAAATCTAAAAAATTCAAAAATTTGCATGCGTATTATATTGATTTTTCATAATACTTGAATTAGTGTAATTTCATATTCACATTCAAAAAATTGACTCAAAATTTCATTCTAAAATAGTCATCTTGTTCATCATTTCACCTTATTTACACTTGCATTTAGACACCCTAATCTAGAAAAACCTATTACAAAAATCCCTGTTTGAAACCAGAAAGAAAAATCACTTATAGAAAGAAGCCCATAATTTGAAATTTGAAATTTTAAAAACCCTGAGCAAGGACCCATTCACCCATGGGTGAATGAGTCCCTATATATACATTCTGACACATTTTTGAGTGCATTTAAAATTTCATTTTAGCTTCCTGTTTGTGCTGTTCAAACTATATTTTGAAATTCTAAAAAATAGTTAGTATATGGGTAAGGAAAGGTGTTATTTTGTCTCATTTGTTGCAAACTCACAAAAATTCTATTGCATTGCATAATTTCTATATATTGTCTTTCATTTTAGGCACACACTCAAAAATTCACAATGTTAGAATCTTTCCTTTCCAAGTATGCCAAGAAAAAGCTCATTAACAAGCATGTTAGTCATTCTTCCAAATCTTCCATAGTTATGAGTCTCTTAGTGCAAGAGAGTGAAATTGTTGACACATTCCTTAGAATTCCAAATCCACTAATATCTCTCCTACTTGTGAGAATTTTTTAATGAAAGAGGATGAAATCATGGACAATCATGACAATCACATGTGTTCTTCTCCTAATATCTCTCCTATTTGTGAAGAATATAATTTGGTGTTAAAAGATACACTCATTTAGAGTCATGAGAGTCTTGTTTCTCCCTCTCCTAATGCTTCTCTCACTTGGGAACATCTTATTGAGCACAAGGGTCCAATCATTGATAAGCAAGAAAATTATAGTTATTCTTCTATTGGTGCCTCCCCTACTTGTGATGGAGTTATCTTACAAAATCTAACAATGGAATGTGATGACCATCTTGTTTTCTCCTCTCCTAAATAATCTCCTACTAGGGAAGATATCATGGTGAAATAAAATTATAGAATTGATACATGTATTTCAAACAATAGTAATGTGGTCTCATTAGATGAGGATGATGAGGCAACATTAGACCCCCCTTTGCTAAAAGATAATCAAAACAAGGATAAATCTTTTTAGGTTATGAAAATTAGATATCCCTTGAGTCCTATAATTATTGGAAATCCTAAGTCATCTCCTGAGCCACTTCTTATCATCTATCCACCCTCATATCAATCTCAAGTTCAAAATAAACTTGTGCTTATCATAGGACCACTTGAAAAGAAACAATTATGCCTAAGATATCTAGAATTTAAAATGAAAATTGATAGTAACAATGTTTTGCAATAACCAAGTTATAATACTATTGCTCACACATATAATACAAGGAACAATAGGCATGTAACACCTTGCCACGTAACCATAGAGGATGACGCAAACACAACAAAAGTGTAACATTTTTTTTAAGTATAATTAATACAAGTAAAGTGCACTATACTTAATGCATACATCCTCTAAGGTATATGAAAATGCTTATATTTGAAATCCCATAACATACAAAAGTAAACTAATCATAACATATAAATAATAATCATGAAATAAAGATCATACATCCAAATCATTATATACATTCCATAAGATACAAAGTACATTAAATAATTATTCATAGATTGCATTCATTCAATTTAGCATTTATAAATCTCATTTCCAAAATGAGGTAGATCATACAATAGTGTTACAAATACAATGATACAAGATTCCTCCTCAAATACAAATAACGATTAGTACATATACATAAGAATCCAATTGAACCAATAGTATACAAGAGATGGTACAAATAAATGGTACACACAAGCTCTCCAATTTGGAAGATACCACCATCACAAACATAAAGTGGGAACCCAACAGTGTAAAGTGCACATTCCACCCAACCAAGTGGTACCCAAAGGCCCACCCCCCATACTAGGAGATAGTAAAAGGGATTCCTAGGAAAAACCAACAACCTCTAGACATAGGAAATCACAAGACTAAACCATACAAGTACAATACTTTAACAAAAAGGGTACATTCCTTCTAGAGTAAAATAATCAAGTACACCAACTAAACCATACAAATTGTTGTCATAGGAGGAGTTTCATCACAAAGCTACATGGGTTACCCTGACAGATCTTCCTAGGCCTCGACCCCCATCTTGGGTTACGGTAGCCTCTCACGACCCCTGACCCCTCATGCAAACCAATGCATAATCAAATATATTTCAAAGAGACAAGATAATGATCTTGCCATTCAAGCCTTCTTGTCTCATCCCAAGTCTAAACAAGCCCTTGAGCCCATGAGCGAGGCACAATTATCAAGTTATATATTTTAAGCTACCCTTTCATCTAATACATTTATTTAATTTCCATTGAATTAACTAACTCTAACATGAGTTAAACCCTGACACCACTTTGTATTTCGGCCCCCATTGAGTGCCACTCTCCTATAGACAACACATGGAAATAATCCATAACCAAGGGCAAAAAAAGTGCACGAAACACAAATATTGAATCCCCAATCCAAAATATAAGAGGCAACACATCCCCGTTCATAGTTATCAGGTGTTTAAATTGAATCACAACCAAGTGCACTACCCAAGGGAAAAAAAAGGGCTGAACCATAAATCACAACAACCCCCTCATAAAACTACAACATATGGAAGACTTACATACACAACTAACTGATTTTTCCCAACAACGTGAACATAAGAAATCATAATTAAAATAAACAATTCAGGCAGGAAATAAAGCTACCATTAGGATTTCCTAAATCCAATTTGCAATGCAAGAAGTTCTATAATACATTACTCCAAATAAACCAACTTAATTTCATTTCATTTTACAGACAATAAAGAAATTAAATCAAATTGTTTAAATCAATTTCCCAATTATATCTATATAAAAATCCAATTTTCTCTTTTAAATTATTTCATTTTATAATCATCTAATTGTGCATTTACATGCATCTCATATAAAAATTTCATTTAAATATATATACAATTATATATATATAATTATATAAATATAAATATAAATGTAATATTTAAATATTTTAAATTAAATTCAATTTTCCAAAATAATAATAATATATATTTAAATATTCATATATATACATATATATATAAATATATATTAATACATATACTTATATATAGATAGATTATATTTATAAACTGAAAACCACATAAAAAAAATAGAATCGAATTAAATATATAGGTGGAAGAAATTCGCTAATATTCCCATGGTTGTGCACAACCGTACCCACATGGGCGCGGCCAATGAAAACACAACAATGCCTTCCCATGGGTGCGGCCTGTTGGGAAGCACTGAGTGTTGCCTCAACTGTGCCACTCCCGAATGGGGGTGGTTGTGGGCAGGTGACCCGAGCCCAAACAAAAATTTGCACATAAATTTTCAATGAAAAAACTACAAATAAATTAAATTCGTCGTACGAGTTTCTACAATCTGGTTTATTCACTATGTTTTTTTCAAAAGAAATACCTATAGGGATTTTTGATAACATAAATAAAGAATATATATATATATATATGTATATATATATTAAATTATATATATATAAGTATGTATAAAAATTCATCAACATGATGCTCCAGTTGGGCAAATTTTCACAATTTTTTTCTATAGGAGGATATTCACAAAAAATTTTCTACAGGAAAATATTTAAAGATTAACCAGAGGTTTTCAATTTCCTAGCCATATGAATCTAATTGAAAAAAAAAAACAAATCAATAATCTTTACAGGAAGATCCTTTCCCATACGAACAAGATTTTCCCCAAATTTTGACAAGAAGATTTTAAATCCATTCCTACAGAAAATTTCCAAATCATCTATTATTTTCCTTCTGGGATATCTTTTGTTAAAAAAAACAATTTCCTACAGAGGTTTCCAAAATTTCTAATGTTTAAAATCAATTTCCACAGAGTTTCTGAAGTTTACACGACAATTTTCCATTTTCCAAAACAAACCAAAGGTTTAAACAATATTCTTCATTGTACAAGCAATCTTTTCCAAAACAAAAAATTAATTCTCGAAACCTTTCCAATTTGAAATTAAATAAAACAATTAAAGAACCTGTTTCCAGATGCTTGAGGAAATGATGTTTGAAGTAGCGCTTCACCTTCATATTCCAATTTACCAAAGCTTCTTCCAAATTATCCACTTTTCTAGAAAGATGAAAACAAAACCAGAGCCAAATTTTTCTTGAGAGCTTTCTTCACCAATTTTCAACCTCTTCCAATTTTCAACAACAATTTTCCAACCACCCCAAAATATCTTCTTTTCTTCCGTGAAGTAGCCTCTTTCTTCTTTTAGTTAATGCAAATATTCTCTTCGAGAATTAATTCCCAACAACAGTGTTTAATTTTTTTAACACATGTCACAAATAAAATATCTTTCCCAACCAAATCATAAATATTTCCTCTTGATATTTTTAAACATATTCTTTTATTTAATAATTCAAAATTCACATATTAACTTCTAATTAAATTTGATCTAATTAATTTAATTACCTTATAAAATAAATTTAATCTCAAAGATTAAATCACTTTACAAAATAAATTTAATTTAATTAATTAAATTAAATACAAAGCTTCTAACAACATTAATCAAGATTAATTAAATAATCACTTTAAAACATTCAAACAATAATTTCCCACGGAACATACCTTGCAAAATAAATAAATGACAAGGCAATGAAAACAACATGACATCAAATCATGACCAACAAAGACTGACAACACACTGTGACTAGGGTTGTGGTTTGACAAGGAAACCATGTTACTATCTCCCAATCAACAATTTTGTTGGGCAATGGACACACTCAAACCTGTGAATCCAGGTGGAGTCGATGTCCTGTACCTGCAATCCTACAATCAAAAAATATTTTGTACATATATACAAATCATGAACAATCACACCGTGAAGAGAAAATCATGGAATCGTAAAGTGCTCACAAGCGAGTGATGTAATCCCGTTCCCTTCACCAATACAGTGTCACATCCAAACTGATGAAACTAAAACATCAATTAACGACAAATGAGCATATATCAATATCAACTCAAATAAACAACTATGTTAACCAGAAAGCATGTCATAAACAATAAACATCAATATAGTGTATCATCACATCTAAAATATAAAAACCATCATCGCTCCAATGTCAGCGATCAAATAACAACAACATAGTATCACGGTCTATGAAAGTAAAAGAACTGTCTAAAAACATAAGCAAATCAGAGGGGTGCTACATCCTTCCCCCTAGGATCAAGCTTGCTCTTGGAAGCATGAAAACAAATAGGGATAGAGCTCCCTCATCTTAGTCACATCCTCCCAGGTATTTGAAATATCATCTCTCGGATCCCACTAGACCCTAACCTACTCAATATCTCAACCCCTGAGGGTGAGTCTCCTGTGCTGCATGACGACCATGGGCTCCAAATCCAGCTGCTCTTCCTCTACCTATAAGGCATTCCAATCAAGGATGTGAGATATATCAGGGTGATAGGGTCTGAGTATTGAAACATGAAACACGTCATGTATGCGTGAGAGACTGGGCAACAAAGAAAGATGGTAAGCTATTGACCCAATCTTCTAAAGAATCTCGAATGGCTTGAGAAAGTGAGGTTCGAGCTTAGATCCCTTTCCATATCGAATTTGACTCTTTCGCGGATGCACTCACAAAAATAATTGGTCACCTAATGCAAATTGACAATCCACCCGATGTGCATTAGTATACTTTTTTTACCTATCTTGTGCAGCAACTAAATGTTCCCTAATCCAAATCACCTGTTGTTCCATATCCTAAATAATCTCAAGACCCAATAGAACTCTATCCTCTAAATGATCCCAACTCAAAGAAGTCTGAATAGTTGTCCATATAGTGCCTAGAAAGGAGGCATACCAATCGAACTCGGGAAGTTGTTATTATAAGAAAACTCCACTAAATAGAGATAGTCCTCCCATTGTGTCTGCTAGTCCATCACATACATTCATAACATATCCTTGAGGATATGATTGACCCTCTTGGTCTGTCCATCTATCTCAAGATGATACATTGAACTAAATTTCAACTGCATCCCCATGCCATGCTGCAATGACATCCAAAGAGCAAAGGTAAACGCAGGATCCCTATCAGAAATAATTCGACAAGGAATACCATGAAACCTAACAATATCTCCCATGAACACTCTAGCAATGGAAAAAGCATTATAGGATGAATGAGTAGGCGAGAACTGTGCTACCTTCGTCAACCTATCCACTATCACCATAATGGCATTATGCCATTGCGAAGAACTGGGTAACCCAATAATGAAATCCAACGAGATTATATCACATTTCCACTCTGGCACCAAATGTGGCTGCATAAGTCCTATCGAATGCTGGTGTTTAGCCTTCACTCCCTGACACTCCAAACACCTCAACACAAATTCAGCAATATCTCGCTTCATACCTACCCATAAGTATAACTGTCGCAAATTGACATGCATCTTCTTAACTCTAGGGTGAGCTAAATAGGGTGCCTAATGTGCCTCTATCATAACCAAGGTACAAATATCTCGAGTAGATGTAACTTAAATGCATCTCATGTGCCTCAACAAACCATCTGACTCTAGAGAATACCCTAAGAATTTTCCCTCAAGAGTCTTACCTACCTCTATCTCTGATCTCACCTCCTGATACCAGTTTTCTACAAGAAGTGTAGAAAGAATCTGACTCCTCAAATCCACACCAAGAGTCAACTATGACAACTCATGTCTCTATTTTCTGAGAGCATCGACAACTATGTTCTCCTTCCCATAGATGAACTTCACCTCAGAGTTATACTCACAAAGGAACTCCATCCATCACCTCTGCCTGGCATTAAGATTAGGCTACATGAAGATGTACTGTAGGCTCTGATGGTCACTATGCAACTCAAATGTGTGCCCCAAAAGGAAATATCTCCATCTTGTCAGAGCATGTACTACCATTGCTAACTCAAGATCATGTGTGGGGTAATTCAACTCATGATCCTTGAGTTTGCAAGATTCATACGCAATAAACCATCCTGCATCAAGACTGCTCCTAATCCCTCCAAAGATGCGTCAGTACATACACCAAAATCTCCAGTAGGATCATGTATCACAAGAATCAGTGCACTAGTCAACTTCTCCTTCAGAGTCTGAAATGTTTCCTCACACTACTCTGACCAGATGAACCTCTTCCTTTTCCTTTGAATAGAAGTTATAGGATGTCCTATCCTCTAGAAACCCTAAATAAAGCACCTATAATAACCTAGTAATCCCATGAAACTACGTATCTTTGCCACAGTAGTGGGTACAGGCCAATCAATGATCGCTTGGATCTTTGCAAGATCCATTACAATACCCTCTCCTGATATCACATGTCCAAGGTACTTAACCTCAATCTTAAAGAACTCACATTTGGATAGGTTAGCATACAATTGAATATCTCTCAAACACTACAAAACCTGCCTCAGATGCTCCTCATGCTCCTCTACTGTCTTGGAATAGATCAATATTGCATCAAGGAATACTATTACAAATCTATCCAGATATGTGCGAAAGACTCCGTTCATCAAACTCATGAACATAGAAGGTGCATTCTTTAACCTAAATGATACCACTGTAAAATCGTAGCGACTGTAACGCATGCAAAAAAAATTCTTATGAATGTCAGATTCAAATATATGTAGCTAATGGTATCTTGAATTAAGATTAATTTTTGAAAATACTGTAGAACCCTTTATCTGATCAAACAAATCATCAATCCTAGGTAAGGGATATCAGTTCCTGATTGTCACGTTATTCAGCTAATGGTAATCTATGCAAAAATGAAGAGAACCATCCTTCTTCACAATAATTACTGGTGCTCCCTAAGGTGAAACACTAAGATGAATGAAACCCTTCACTAGAAACTCCTCCAGCTACAAGTAGAGCTCCTTAAGCTCTTGTTTAGTCATACAATACGGAGCTTGTGAAATAGGCTCGGATCCAGGTATAAGATCAATCTTGAAATTAATGTCACGCTGAGGTGGCATCCCTGGAATATCATCTGGAAATACATCTACATACTATTGAAGTATGGGGTGGCTATCAAGAGAAACCTTCACCTCACTATCACCCAACTCCAAGTCATCTAATGTCACAACAAACAACTGACATCCCTGGCGTACACATATACTCAGTTGCATTGCCGAGATCATCCTCAATGATATGGGTCTCTGAACTCCCACTATCTCAACCAATCTACCAGATACATCAATGCATCGAATTGAATTGCATCAATAGTCAATAATGGCTCTGTGACCCTCTAGACAATCCATCCCTAAAACAATGTCATACGACCCCAATGGTATAATGCAAAGGTCTACTGTAGTGTGAAAGCATCCAATCTCCAATCTACACTTTAAGGTACAACGGAATGTGTTGCAACTTAAGGACCAGAGGTCAATTCGACCTACCATTTAATGTCTTGCTTTACTACCCTCAATCTACAAAATTCCATGATAGATGATGAAATAAAAAAATCTGATGCTCCTGAATCAAATAAAATGGTAACTTTGTTAGCACCCCTCTGATTTGTTTGTGTTTTCAGATAGTGATTTTACTTTGATATACTATGATACTATGTTGTTACTTGATCGTTGACATTGGAGTGATGATGGTTTTTATATTTTAGATGTGATGATACACTATATTGATGTTTATTGTTTATGACATGCTTTCTAGTTAGCATAGTTGTTTATTTGAGTTGATATTGATATATGCCCATCTGTAGTTAATTGATGTTTTAGTTTTGTCATTTTTGATGTGACACTATATTGGTGAAGGGAATGGGATTGCATCACTTGCTTTCGAGCACCTTGTGATTCCATGATTTTCTCTTCATGGTGTGATTGTTCATGATTTGTATATATGTACAACATATGTTTTGATTGTAGGATTGAAGGTACAAGACATCAACTCCACCTAGATTCATAGGTTTGAGTGTGTACATTGCCCAATGAAATTTTTGATTGGGAGATAGTAATAGAGTTTCCTTGTCAAACCACAACCCTAGTCATAGTGTGTCATCAGTCTTTGTTGGTCATGCTTTGATTTCATGTTATTTATGTTGCCTTGTCATTTATTTATTTTGCAAGGTATGTTCTATGGGAAATTATTGTTTAAATTTTTTAAAGTGATTATTAATTAATCTTGATTAATGTTGCTAGAAGCTTTGTATTTGATTTAACTAATTAAATTTAATTTATTTTGTAAAGTGATTTAATCTTTGAGATTAAATTTATTTTATAAAGTGATTAAATTAATTAGATTAAATTTAGTTTGAAGTTAATATGTGAATTTTATATTATTAAATAAACAAATATGTTATAAAATATCAAGAGGAAATATATGTGATTTGGTTGGGAAACATATTTTATTTGTGACATGCGTTAGAAAAATTAAACACTGTTGTTGGGAATTAATTCTCGAAGAGAATATTTGCATTAACTAAAAGAAGAAAGAGGCTACTTCACGAAAGAAAAGAAGATAATTTGGGGTGGTTGGAAAATTGTTGTTGAAAATTTGAAGAGGTTGTTGAAAATTGGGGAAGAAAGCTCTTGGGAAAAAATTGGCTTTGGTTTTGTTTTCATCTTTTTGGAAAAGTGGATAATTTGGAAGAAGCTTTGGTAAATTGGAATTTGAAGGTGAAGCTCTACTTCAAACATCATTTCCTCAAGTGGAAATGGGTTCTTTAATTGTTTTATTTAATTTCAAATTGGAAAAGCTTTGAGAATTAATTTGTTGTTCTCGAAAACATTTCTTGTACAATGAAGAATATTGTTTAAAGCTTTGGTTTGTTTTGGAAAATGGAAAATTGTCGTGTAAACTTTAGAACCTCTATGGAAATTGATTTTAAACATTAGAAAATTTGGAAACCTCTGTAGGAAATTGTTTTTTTTTAACAAAAGATATCCCAGAAGGAAAACAATAGAAGATTTGGAAATTTTCAGTGGGAATGGATTTAAAATCTTCCTGTCAAAATTGGGAAAAATCTTATTTGTATGGGAAAGGATCTTCCTGTAAATATTATTGATTTTTTTTGTTTTCCCAATTAGATTCATATGGCTGGGAAATTGAAAACCTATGGTTAATCTTTAAATCTTTTCCCGTAGAAAAAGTTTTGTGAATATCCTCCTGTAGAAAAAAATTATGAAAATTTTCCCAACTGGAGCATCATGTTGATGAATTTATATACATACTTATATATATACTTTAATATATATATATATTCTTTATTTATGTTATAAAAAATCCATGTAGGTATTTCTTTTGAAAAATTCATAGTGAATAAACCAGATTGTAGAAACCCGTACGATGAATTTAATTTATTCACATGTTTTTCATTGAAAATTTATAAGTGCAAATTTTTGTTTGGGTTGGGGTTACCTCCCCACAGCCAGCCCCATTAGGGAGTGGCATTGTGGAGGCAATGCCCAACGCTGCCCCACAAGTCACGCCCATGGGAAGGCATTGTTGTGTTTTCACAAGCCGTGCCCATGCGGGTATGGCTATGCACAACCATGGGAATATTAGCGAATTTTGTCCACCTATATATTTAATTCGATTATGTTTTTTTTTTAATGTGGTTTTAAGTTTACAAATATAATATATATATTTATATATATAATTATATGTATTAATATATATTTATATATATATGAATATTTAAATATATTTTATTATTATTTTGGAAAATTGAAGTTAAATTTAAAATATTTAAATATTATATTTATATTTATATAATTATATATATATATAATTGTATATCTATTTAATATATATTTAAATGAAATTTTTATATGAGATGCATGTAAATGCACAATTAGATGATTTTAAAATGAAATAATGTAAAAGAGAAAATTGGATTTTTATATAGATATAATTGGGAAATTGATTTATACAATTTGATTTAATTTCTTTATTGTCTATAAAATGAAATGAAATTAAGTTTTTTTATTTGGAGTAATGTATTATAGAACTTCTTGCATTGGAAATTGGATTTAGGAAATCCTAATGGTAGCTTTATTTCTTGCCTAAATTGTTTATTTTAATTATGATTTCTTTTGTTCACGTTGTTGTGGAAATCAGTTATTGTGTATGTAAGTCTTCCAGATGTTGTAGTTTTATGAGGGGGTTGTTGTGATTTATGGTTCACCCCTTTGTTTTCCCTTGGGTAGTGTAGTTGGTTGTCATTCAGTTTAAACACCTGGTAACTACGAACGAGGATGTGTTTCCTCTTATATTTTGGATTGGGGATTTAATATCGGTATTTTGTGCACTTTGTTTACCCTTGGTTATGGATTAGATGCATGTGTTGTCTATAGGGGAGTGGATCTCAATGGGGGTCGGCACACAAAGTGGTGCTAGGGTAGCTCATGTGAGAGTTAGTTAATTTAGTGGAAATTAAATAAATGTATTAGGGGAAAGGGTAGCTAAAAATATATAACTTGATAATTGTGCCTCGCTCATCGGCTCAAGGGATTGTTTAGACTTGGCATGAGATGATAAGGCCTGGAATGGCAAGATCATTATCTTGTCTCTTTGAAAGATATTTTATTTCACATCGGTTTGCATGTGGGGTTGGGGGTTGTGAGAGGTTACCAAGGTAACCCAAGATGGGGTTTGGGGTCTAGGAAGATCTGTCAGGGTAACCCATGCAGCTTTGTGATGACACTCCTCCTATGATAGCAGTTTGTATGGTTTAGTTGGTGTACTTGATTATTTTACTCTGGAAGTAATGTAACCTTTTTGTTAAAGTATTGTACTTGTATGGTTTATTCTTGCGATTTCCTATGTCTAGAGGTTGTTGGTTTTTCCTAGGAATCCCTTTTACTATCTCCTAGCATGGGGGGTGGGCCTTAAGGTACCACTTGGTTGGGTGGAACGTTCACCTTACACCATTGGGTTCCCACTTTATGTTCATGATGGTGGGATCTTCCAGATTGAAGAGCTTGTGTGTACCAGTTATTTGTACCATCTCTTGCATACTGTTGGTTCAGTTGGATTCTTATGTATATGTAATACTCCTCATTTGTATTCGATGAGGAATCTTGTATCATTGTATTTGTAACACTATTATATGATCTACCTCATTTTGGAAATGAGCTTTGTAAATGCTAAATTGAATGAATGCAATCTATGAATGATTCTTTAATGTACTTTGTATCTTATGGAATGTATATAATGTTTTGGATGTATGATCTTTATTTCATGAGTATTATTTATATGTTATGATTAGTTTACTTTTGTATGTTATGGTATTTCAACTGTAAGCATTGCCATGTACCTTAGAGGATGTATGTGTTAAGTGTAGTGCACTTTACTTGTATTAATTATACTTAAAAAAATTAAAAAAATTTAAACTTCCATTGTGTTTGCGTCATCCTCTAGGGTTACTTGGCGGGGCATTACAAGGCAACCACAAACCACTCCCATTTCATTACCATTTCCTAAACCTCTCTTTCCTAGTTCTCCTCATTTTCCTTTACATAGTGGAAAGGAGTATGATCTTGTTGAACCACTTAAAAATACTTCCGCTAAGATATCCTTATGGGATCTTATTCAAACCTCACTAATTATCATAACATGCTTCAAACTACCTTGCAACAAGTTATGGTCCCTCCTAGTGTGCAACCAAATTATGTGACAACCCTAATTCAAGGTATGAACTCAATCAACTTAGATATTGCATTCCATGAAGATGAGTTACCTCCATTAGAAGTGAAAAAACAAATTGATGCTTTAACTATAATGGATGATATTGACATGAAGGGTAATAGATCTCCATTAAACGCAGTCTCATCGATAATGGTTTGGCTCTTAATTTTTGTAGTGCAAGCCTCCTTGATAAGATTAGAGTGGACAAGAGTCAAATTCAACTAGATAACCTATCCATCTGTGGATTTGATAATGTGGGAAAACAACCACAGTCTGTAAAATTACCTATTAGAGTTGGAAAGGTCACATTGCAAACTCCCAATCATTTCATGCCCGATAAGATTTCATATAATATTCTCTTGGGTAGACCTTGGATTCATGCAATGAATGGGATACCCTCAAATATTTATCATATAATGAAGTATATCTATAACAACAAAGTTTACACAATCAAAGCTAACCCTAAACCAGAAAGTTGCTTGCACACTGAGAAATATAAGGAAAGTCCTTTGAAAACATTGATACCAACTTCAAAATTAGAACCCATGCAAGAAGAAAAAAAAGAAAACAACATTGAAAGAGTCACAAATCTATTGGATGATGATTGGGGTTCCTTAGATTTTACACCTACATTCATGGGAGAATATAAGATCATAAAAAGGGAGTCTGAAAAGGGAAAAGAACTGGTAATTATGTCAAATTTTTTTTTGGAAGAACCTTCAAAAGCCTCAATTTCAACCACTTTAGAAGAAAAAAAAATGTACACAAAAAACTTTGATGAAGTTTATTATGAGCAACCACCAAATCCAAAAGAAATGGAATTTTTTTATAGAAGAGGTTATGAACTTTTGAAATAAATTGGTTATAGTGGAAAAATATATGGTGCTACAGAACAAGGTATCTATGTCCCTATAGATTCTAACACACAAGAAACCACTAGTGGTCTTGGCTATTGTCCCTTAAAAGAAAAACAAGCATCAAAAAATAATTCACTCAATACCAAGACTATTACAAAATATTCTTCTAAGACAACTTTAACCTTGGTGCATTTTGAACTGATAGAAAAAACTAGTGGTCTTAGTTATTGTCCCTCAAAAGAAACAAAAAAAACTTCACTTAATATCAATGTCATCACGGAAAAAACCCCTAGGAAATATTCAACCACATGTATTAGTACTGATTGGGGTTCATTTTACACCCTCCTTTGTGAGAGAGTACAAAATCTCACAATCTAAAGAGTCTTGTGTATGTATGACACCTTGTACTAAGCAAGAGATATATTTTACTTCTATTGATCAAGAAAGTATCTTATCGAGGATTCTCAAAGCCCACTTGATTACTCTCCCTCCGAGAAAATGAAATAAATTTTACAACAAGAGTTCATTTTGTACATATCATCAAATTCATGGTCATTCTACTAATGAATGTAAGGCTTTGAGTGATAAAATTCAGCATCTTAAGGATTGTGGTGCTCTTCCTTGTGTTGATGCACCTATTTCATCTAATTGATACTTATTTTTCATCCTATCATGTTGCTCATCACTATGTGGCATTGGTATCTTTATGCATCTTTATCATTGTATTTCATCCAGTGGTACAATATTAGGTGCAACCATATTTCTCTTGGTAGTAACATGATAGTTCTTGGTAGTTGTCTTTGTCTCTATGATTGGGTGGCAAGGATAAATCATTTTTGAAGGTTTGAATTCTTTCTAAGGATCCTCTCTTTATACTTAAAATACCAACATAGCAAGTATGTTGATATTTTAAGTGGGGGGAATATTTTCCCTTGTTCATTATTTGCATGTTCCGTTGTTAGTGATGATAGCATACATATCCTAGGAAGTATGAATTTTTTATTCTAAGTGTGGTCTTCTCAATTCATGTGAGGTGTCTTATTTTTGGTGACATTGGGTTTAATATCCTTCAAGACTATGACCTTTCTAAGAATATGTCATTCCTCTTAGTGGTAATGCTACAAATTGTGTTCCTATGTTATGAATCTTTTATCATCAATTAGTCCTTTCTTGGAGACATTAAGCACGATGTTACCTAAGTTGAGACCTTTCATGAACTAAGAAAAACTCATTTGAATATCCTATTTCATTGCATGTACAAGCTTTTTTAAGGCCACCAAGAATAACACAATTTTATTACTAGTGGAGCCTTTTTCATGAGTGCCTAGCATAACGTAGCTTGCTAGCCTTGTGACCATTTTCATGGTGCCTTATAAAAGTTATCGAGAGGTATAACAAGTTTGTATGGTTGATACATGGGTCCTATAGACTTTGCATGACTTTCCCATCAACCACCTTTTTGTAGGTACATATCAACCTAGTGTGTGTTTCCCACTTTCTTGGGGGCTCACCTAGTGTATATCAGACTACACTAGCCCTTGTGAGCATACCCTTCATGGAAAATGAGTGTAACACAACTTTCTTGCCTATAGAGCCATGTGTGTCATAAATGATTTTACATCCTTACGAGTGTATTTTATGGATGTGGCATAATAAAACTTACTATTCAATATTTCTTCTCTTCGCATTAACTTTAACATTGTATGTTTGTGTTCTTGTCTTGTTACTTCATATCATACATCATGTGTGTGTTCCTTTGTGCTTATGTTGGTTTTCCATGGGATCTTAGATCCTAGAGGATTGCACAACCTCCTTGATCCTTGTCATCCTATCCCATCTACATTCGTTCACTTTGACCCCTCTTGACACATATTTGTCTACTTTAGTGTGAGTTTGCGCTTACTCGACTCATCCTCTCACTAAAGTGGGGGATAAATATAGTGTAGAAAAATGTACTTCTTTACATTTCCACTCTTTTTTTGGGTCCCCTCAATTTAAATGGACTTAATTAAGCCTCTAATTTCCTAAATTTTTAATTTACAAGCCTAATTAATTGCAATTTTTAAAGGGGGAAGCATGATTTCATTAATGCATTTATCATTATTAACATTCAGAAATCCTGATAACTTAGGTTAGAACCCATTCGCCCATGACTCAAGGATAGGTAGTGATCTTGAAATATTTGTAGTACCTTCTCCAAGTTAGCAAGTGCTTCCTCATAAGTATTCCCATATGTTGTAAATTCATCCATGTAAACTTCCATAGAATCATGAGAAAAATTTGAGAATATACTCAATACCACCCTTTGGAATGTGGTAGGTGCTTTGCATAGCCCAAATGGAAAGATAGAGTAAGAATATATATACCCCAAGGGCAAGTAAAGGTTGTCTTGTCTTGGTATTTTGGGGCTATTTTGATCTGGTTATATCCATTGAACCCATCTGAGAAGGAAAAGTATTATTTTCCTTCCAATCAATCTAGCACTTGATCAATGAATCGTATGGGGAAGTGGTCTCTTCTGGTTGCTACATTTAACTCATGATAATCAACAAAAACTCTCCATTTCCCTCCCTTCTTGGGTAAAATTACTATTGGATACACCCACTTATTGTTAGAGATTGGATAAATTAACCCTCCATCTAGTAACTTTTGTAATTTTGCCTTAACTGTGTCACAAACAGTTGGGTTCATTCTTTTTTGAGGCTATCTAACCAGTTTGTATCCATCATTGATGTAAAGTTTGTGCATGCATAGGTTTGGGTTTTTTCCTTTCATATCATGTTAATTCCATATAAATTTGGTTTCATGTTCTTTCAACATGTTCAACAATGAAGATTGTTGTGTACTAGTCAATTGACTATTTACATTTAATGTCCCACCAATGTAATCTTTATTGTTAGATTTGATATCTTAACAAAGGTAATATCAAGGATTACTATACTGGGACCACAATTATGGGGTACTAAGGTATGGAAAATTTGAGAGATGGACTTAGATGTATTTGTAGGGATTATATAATTTTGCAGAGGGTCTTGCAAGCATGTTAAATAGTTATATTATTGTGGGTCCCTACCATAATTATTTTGCATGATTTTTGCGAGTAGGTTATCCTCATCTTGGGTTTCCAAAAAAGGAATACATTCAATAGTAATTAATGTTGGAATGAGTATTTTTCATCCTCATCCACATCTAGGGCAAGCCATATAATTTTCTCTAAATTTGTGTGTGGTTGGGCAGGTGGATAAAGGACTAGCTTTTTGGTGTGATTTCCATTGGAAATGATCATGTTACAAGACCTGCAACCTATGAATGCATATATACTATATACTATATACTATATAATATATAATATATTATAAATACTATATATTTAATATATATTATATAGTGTATATTAGATATTATATCTTATAATATATTATGTAATATAAATTATATATTATATATTATATACTATATACTATACATATTATATATAATATATAATATATTTACTACATTATAATATATATAGTGAGATAGAGAGAGGGGAAGTGAGAGAGTTATCTAGGTACCTAGTGAGAGGGAGAGAGATGAGAGAGACAAGAAGAGAGAGGGAGGGAGGGAGGGAGAGAACTAAGAGGGAGAGGGAGAGAGAGAGAGAGAGATCTAGGTAGGGTGGGAGGTAGAGACTTGAGAGAGACAAGAATGGAGTGAGAGAAAGATAGTTATATAGTAAGGGTGGAAGGGATAGACTAATGGAGATACCTAAGAGAGACAGGGAGGGAGTGAGAGAAAGATAGTTATATAGTAAGGGTGGGAGGGATGGATTGAGGGAGAGACCTGAGAGATGAAGGGATATAGGGAGGGGGAGAGCTCAGAGAGATTTATGTAGGTAGGGTGGGAGGAAGAGACTTGAGAGAGAGGGAGTGAAAGTTATATAGTCTAGGGTGGGAGAAAGAGACTTGCAACATAAGATTTTGGGAGGGAAAGAGGGAGGTACAAACTTGAGAGAGAGAGGGACTAAGAGAGATTTGTCTAGGTAGGGTGGGAGGGATAGAGGGAGAGAGAGAGGGTGGTAGGGAGGGACAAATGGAGGGAGAGATATGAGAGAGAGGGGGTGGGAGGGATAGAGGGAGGGAGAGACTTGAGAGAGAGGGGGAGTTATCTAATTAGTGTGGGAGGGAGATAGTTGAGAGAGATAGGGGTTTGGAGGGATAGAGGGAGGGATAATCCTAAGAGAGAGAAAGGGAGTGGGAGAGAGGGGATTAGAGTGAGAGAGATTTTTCTAGGTACTTGGTGGGAGGGATAAACAAAGGGAGATACCTAAGAGAGAGATAGTTATATAGTTGGTGTGGGAGGGAGAGACCTGAGAGAGGGAGAGAGGGTGGGAAGGATATTTCGAGGGAGAGAACTTTAAGAGAGAGAAAGAGGGAGATGGAGAGAGAGTGAGAGAGAGAGGGGGTTGGAGTGAGATAGAACTTTTTCTAGGTAGGGTGGGAGAGAGATACATAGAGATAGAGAGATAGAGATAGATAGAGAGATAGAGAGATAGAGAGAGATACAAAGAGAGACAAAGATAGATAGAGATAGAGAGAGATAGAAAGAGACATAAACAAAGACAAAGACAAAGATTTATCCAGGTAGGGGGCCTAAGGGAGATACCTAAGAGAGAGAGGGGGTGGGAGGGATAGAGGGAGGGAGAAACTTGGGAGAGATGGATGGAGAGAGGGAGTGGGAGAGAGATAGAGATAGTTATCTAGGTAGGGTGGGAGGTAGAAACTAGAGAGAGACCTAAGAGAGAGAGAGAGAGGGTGGGAGGGATAGAGGGTGCAAGAGACACAAGAGAGAGAGGGATAGGGAGGGGGTGGGAGGGATAGAGGGAGGGGGTGGGAGGGATAGAGGGAAGGAGAGACCTAAGAGAGAGGGGGAGTTATCTAGTTAGGGTGGGAGGGATGGATATGAGAGAGAGAGTTATCTAGGTAGGGTAGGAGGGAGGAACTAGAGAGAGAGAGAGACCTAAGAGGGAGAGAGAGAGTTATCTAGTTAGGGTGGGAGGGAGATACCTGAGAGAGGGAGAGGGGGTAGGAGGCATATTTGGAAGGAGAGACCTGAGAGAGAGGGAGAGAGAGAGGGAGTGGGAGCTAGAGACCTAAGAGAGAGACAAGAGAGAGAGGGAGTGGGAGCTAGAGACCTAAGAGAGAGAGATGAGAGAGAGAGAGGGAGTGGGAGCTAGAGACTTGAGAGAGAAAGACAAGAGGGAGAGAGCATTGAGAGGGAGAAACTACCACAAAAAGATCACCCCAAATCGATTGACTTGGGAAATGAATTCATACCTTCCCTAGTATTTACCTGCCTGACTCGATGTGTTGATATTGCCCATTCATCAAAATTACTATAAATTTTACAAATTTTGCATTTTTTTCCCTTAAGGCTCTTAAGACACTACCCCAAAAAGAGCACCCTCGATTGATTGAGTGACTGGGGAAATGAAGTCATACCTACCCTAGTATTTACTTGCCTACCTCGACATGTTCATGTTGACCATTCATCAAAATAACTATAAATTTTACTATTTTGCATTTTTTTCTCTTATGACACTTTCAATACTACCCCAAATTAGTGCACTCAGGAATCACAAGGTGGATTGGGATAGAAAGGGAGGCCTTTTTTAGCATTGCACTGCCCACCTTGATTTGTTGGTATATTTGGTTTTTCTCCATTATGCACAAAACAAAAAAATGGTTATTTCCATTTTTGCACTGCTTCCACCTATATTTTTTACAAGAATGCATTTGACACTGGAACACACAAACAGTGTTGAATTAACCCAAACCAAGAGAGTTCGGTTTTAAGGGATTCGATATCCACATGTAGGTCCATACAAAACATTATGGTGCAAGAGCACCTTGGTAAATGGGCTAGGTGATGCTTAGTAAGTCAAATTTTGGGTCTTTTTTGTTCTTGTGTGATACAAATAAGATCTAATCAGACCAATTTCAATGTAATTAAGGTCATGTAGGGTCTTTTAGGTGTTTTGATAAAATTTGTTATGAATAATGTAAAGGTTGCATAGTGAAATATTGTCAATTTTTTTCTTTTTTTGAAATACCAACGGTAACCCATTCAAGAATAAGTTGGGGACCATTGGAATTTGAAGATAACTTGTTTAAAATCCTCCAATACATTCAAGGCATGGTTTTTGATGATTTTTGGAGAGAAAAATAAGGAGAAACTCTATTTTGTTGATAATTTTGTGTTTTCTTGTACTTCCTGAACCTGTACAACCCCATACAATAGCATAACCATCTAAGACTCATGTGAATTGATAGAGCTTGGTCTCTTGTTTCATTTGAATCCTATTTTTTTGAATTTCATTCAAATTTGGGGAATATTGAAGCATGTTTTTGTAAGTGCTTTATTTGGCTAGGGTTTTAAGGGTTTTGACATAAAACATGTAATAACAGGCCATTCCATCGCAGGAAAATTGTACAAATTGGTGGAATGGACCTTTTAGGTTTTCTCTTTTTGCTTTTGATAGTTTTAGGGAAGGGTGATAGACTTTGTAGGGGTTTCGCTCGAGCCCTAGTCTAGCATCCCCATGTGCTAGGCTTAGTTTGGTAATGAATTGATAGGACAATTAATTTTTAGGAAGATTTGATGAAATAAATTATTTATTCTAACCCTATGTGCCTTGAGGATTCTACTGGTGGAGAGTCTAGGAGTCTACAAATCGACTTTCAGACACTTCCTTTGTAAATGTGGCCTAATTTGGCCTAATTCTAGCATTGCAAGTCAGTTTTGAAAAGAATTTTACAAAACACCATGAGAAACCAATTGAATATGTTGAATAATAGGATAAATATTGCTTGAAAGTGTGAAGTTTTTGTTCTTTTCCGACCTTCTCTAAAAGATATGATAAAATAAGGCTTGGTGGACACCTACTACCAAGGTGGACAATTTGTGAGGGAACCATCTCTTAAGAGTGTTTTCAAACTTGAAGACCAGTTTGAATTGATTATTTAAGGCCTAAATCACCCTACTCTATATCACATTCCTATGTGCCATGAGCTCCCAAAATGAATTTGTCAAAGTTTGACAATTTTTGGCTTTTAGGGCTCTTAAGAGACTACCTTGTAAAGAGCACCCCAAAATGATCATGGGACTTGGGTAATGAAGTCAGACCTTCCCTAGAACTTACCTACCTACCCCATTGTGTCCATGCTGCCCATTTATTAAAATTACTAAAAAATTAACATTTTTTACATTTTCCAATATTCGTGTTTAATTTTAACCATTGTTGATATCAAAGAATGATCACTTGACTTTGTTGTTCAATTTTTTTGTAATCCATACTTTCCTAATATTTATATGTAGGAATTTCTCAAAATAAACTTTGAGTAGGACATGAGGTTCGATGGAATTCATGTTGCTTTCATTGTTCAATTACTTTTACTCAATGATTTTTCTATTTTTTAACAATTGTCTTGTAATATTGCAATGTAGGTGTCTTTGACAATAGCAATGATTTTAGACGTATGTTACAGAGTGAGGTTATTATCCTAGGAACATATTACTTGTGTATCTAGGATAGTTGGTTGCAAGATGCATTGATGTATTTATACATGAGGACATCGATAAATTTATATGGGCATTCTTAGTTGTGTTGATGATTATGTGTATGCATCTACTTATGTACACGAATGTAACACATGTATATATTTTCACATCAAAATCACTCGCACATTCTTACATTGGTTCATGTTGTTAACTACTCAATAGTCGAGCAATGGTGAATATTTTGGACTTGTTTATGAATGGACTCTTGAATGTAATGTATGTGAACCTTAATATGAATGAAATATTGAATGCAATGTATGTGAACCTTAATTTGACACACTAAAAAATACCTCCTAGAATAGCTTTATACTTACATGCAACACACATATACAATTTTAGGCTACTAAAAATAAAAAATAATAAGTGAATGGTTGGTAGAGATATGAAAAGGTAAAAAATATGCCATAATTTTTATCATTTTTCCAATTGAATAATCTCACACTACCTTTATTTTTTATCTGGCCATGGTTAGTATGAGATTTACCTTCTCAAATTTTTTTTTACAGTGCTTCTCATACAATTTTGCATTATTTTTATCTTCTTTTGAAAATAAATCAGCCACCCACTTCATTAAAGGAGTTCAAAAAACTAAATAACGTCAAATGTAAATTCATTCAAGAGATCTTTAAATCGCATGTATTCTTTTGTAGAAGAGTTATTTGAGCTTGGTTATCACATAATTTTAATGTATTAAGTTATCTTTTATTACTATTCTAATGTATTACTATACTTTTTAGTGTTATTGATGTCAAATTGAGTGTTCAACATGCAACTCGAATGCCAAACTTGACCTAGAGCTTCCACATAACCACTATGAGCTCAACATTCAAAAAATGGTCATAAAATATGGTGAAGTGGCCAAAATAAACCAATATTAACACTAACATATATGGATTACCAATTGTAATTCATAAGCTCTATTAAAATTCAATTTCAATCATCTATAACATGTTAAATTGATCATAAGTTAAAATCATTATAAACTGACTATACATTCCAATTTTAAGTTTCAAAGTAGAAATACAGACACATGAGGAACAAATTAGATTTAATATCAATTTTTATATATCAAATTGTAGAATAATTGTGTATGTGCATATACAAATTTATCATGTATGCAAAATCACAAGTTTTATAAAATGTAGCATATATGCCATCTCAAGATTTATATACAATATACATTCCAAATAGCTATGTATCAATCCCTAAATATATCATAATCTCGTGTTGGATCATCGAAATCAAGCCTCCTCAGAGAACTTGGTGGCTCTAAAATTGCTTTTACAATAACAATTCAAACCACAAATTAGATTAAGTATGTCAATGGTTGACAAGTTAGACTACTAAGTAGAAACTTATATAATATGATCTAGAAATTGCGAATTTAATATCAAATCACTATATTAAACTATAATATATCTAAAATGGAATTCTTGATTACCTCAAGTCTTGCTCTCTTTTTTTCAAGATGTTCTACATATGATTTTCCTATAGGACGATAAGGAGTCCTAGCATATACAAATGGTCTTGGATTTCTCACAATGCTGAATTGAGTAGAGGACTATAGCAAGTAAAATAAAATTGATACAAATTAGTATTATAATTGTTTACAAATAATCATATTTACTAAACATATATCTACTCCTATCTAAATGTATATATTTGCAATATAAAATAAAACCATACCTCTTGTGATGCTTGTACACTTGTTGTAGATGGGCTCATGATGGATGAGCCAGCTAAGATATTTTCCTATATAAAAAATAATAAGAATTTAAGACAATTTAAATGCACATGTACATATAATCATAATGTTGAGAACATAAAAATAATATTTACCTATTGTGATGCTTCTTCCAATGTGTCAGAAGAAGTTATCATGGTTATAAAATTACCAGATTGTTGCATAAAAAGATAAGAATACATAAGACTATTTAATATATGTACATGTATTTAATCATAATAGATTTTGAAAATTAACATCTAGATCATAATTTAAATTATATGCATATACAATAAAAAAAATGTAAACATGTATGTGCAAAAAAGTATACCATATACTAACTCTCTAGGCCAAATGAAATGGATGGTTGAGTAGCCTCCTGGACCTATGAATTTTGATATTTTTTCAACAAGTGTTAAAGATTCTGACACATAAATATTTATTAATACTAATATCTCTTATAAAATATGAGATAAAAGATAAATTGCACTATGAAATAACTTTAAGTCTTACCAATGCATCCACATCATCTCTTGCACTTGATGTTTCTCCTAAAAATGCTTCACTCTATTCTCTCTCATCTCCTACATTTGACATATGATGACCTCATAGTTGGATGTTTCCATCAGAGCCCCAATGGACTATCGAAGAGGACCCAAACATTTATGGTGGCACATAATGTAGTGATGGGGCACATAAATATGTGGCGAAGAGGAGGGTATACCAATAGCAGTTGATGCAACAAGTGTATCAGCATCATGTGACTATGCAAACTATAAGCTATGTGTGATCAAATGGTCACTCAAAGTATGTATGACCAAAATACTCTAATTTCTTGCATGCACAACAATCTTTGGGTAAGGTATAGAAGGTGGGGAAGTAATAGATGGAGTGGGAAGAAGTGGGCTTAATCGATGTGCTTCAGGTCTATCCTGAGGCATTCCTCTACCCATACCTTGGAAATCTCACATATTAAATTAGTTGACATGCTTACCTTTAGGACAAACTCAACATATAGTTTTGGAAAAAAATATTGTGGGACATTAAGATTCTTGTTAGGTGGTTTATCAAAAACCATCCACCAACATTGCTAAAAATTATCTAGGATACCTTTATGTGTGCACCATTTAATTGAATATTTAGGCTTGCGCACATCAATGGGTTGTCTAGTTTTGGGATTGATAAATAGTTGTGCTAATTGGGATTTTATAATGTCAAGTTCCCTCACTTCATCATACGATAAGCCATTTGCATATTGTTGCCTCATGGACTCTTACCACGATACAAACCTAATATGCTGGTTTGTGAGAGTTTCAACATTGGATATTTTTGTTTATAATGTTGTTTTCATATCAGAGAGGTGAGGGTGTATCTCATAAATCTAATAAATGTTTCTCAATATACTTAAATTACCACAAATAGCTTCATGGATAGTTGGTGCATTTTCTAATGGAGAATTTGGTGAAGGAGGAGGATTTGGCTAGGTGGGGTTTCCATCTAGACTAGGGTTGGGATTCTCAACCATTGTTAAACCTGTTTGATGTTGAAAACTTTAAAAATTAACAATTTTTTTAAAGCAAACTAATATGCATATTGGAAAATCTATTTTTACACTAAAATTCTAAAAAATAATGTAAAAATTAAGAAAATTGAAAAACCAAAATTCCTTTGATTAGAGAGTGATTTTGGGAATGAAAAGCACTTGCAAATGGATACCTAGGTCATTTGCTTGGTATTCTTTGTGCAACAGAGAATAGGGCAAGTAAAAATGAGTCTTGACCTCCCTTTTTCTTTAACATGGATCAAATGGATATACATTTCAAAACGAATATTCATTTCATTTTACATTATTATTTAAAATAGGTCGAGTTCACCCCATCCCTCATTACTAAGGGATGACATAGATCGAACTATAATATATAAATGCTAATATATACTATAATATAATATTATACAGTAAATTATAATTTTATATAATGTTATAATATTATATGATATAATATATATTATATATTAATTATATATATATTAATATAATAATATTATAAAATGATATAATATAATATATAAATTGAATATTTTATATATGTTAAATAATATATTATATATTAATATATATAAATAGGGCAAGTAAAAATGAGTTTCAACCTCCCTATTTTTTTTCTAAAATAGATGAAACGGTTTCATTTTACATTGTTTTTTAAAACATGTCAGGTTTACCTCGTCCCTTATTACTAAGGGATGAAACAGACAAAACCATAATATTTATAACTAGGGTAGGTAAAAATGAGTCTCGGAACATAGACGTTACAGATATCTATTTTATTTTATATTATTTTTTAAATAGGTCGGGTCCACATCATCCCTTATTACTAAGGGACAACACAAATCGAACCATAATATACAAATGCTAATATATATTATATATTGTATAAAAAAAAATTGTTCAATAAATCGCTGCTAAGGGGTAGCACCCGTCACTTTTGGCTGGAGCTATGAACTAGTGATGTCACATTCGAGGGATCTCATCCCCACCATTCATATATATTCCTACGCCTACTTGCATTCCCACCAAGCTCCCTGTAGGACCCAATGTTTTTCCTCCTATCTGTTGTGTATGCCTACATTCCCACAAAGCTCCTTGCAAGACTCGATGTGATTCCTCCTATCTGCTTCGCCTGCCTGCATTACCACCAAGCTCCTTGCAAGACCCATCACCAATTCTTTGTCTAAACACCCCCACCAACTCCACCTCTCCATTAATCCCTCCAGCTCTCAGACCCCGTAGTAGTGCATGCCATCCTCCACTCGCCCACTCCTTTGTGTGCCAATCGTTGCCACCCTTGCACAAGCTTTCCTCTGTCATCTGTGCATCATCCAAAATTCCCTTCATTCTCTAGCTAGCGATAGTTCATTCCACCTTCCACTGGTGGAATTAGAACTCAAGACAAGAAGGAAGTTGTTGCTTGCAACTTGTCATTGCACTGCGGGGTCATCCCCATATTATATTATATAATATTATATTTTAAAATAACATATATATCGTATTATATTATAATATTATATAATATAATATATAATATATATATTATAATATATTATATTATATTATATTATATTATATTATATTATATTATATTATACTAAATTATATTATACTATATTATATTATATTATATTATGTAATATATTATATTACATTATATTATAATATAATGTATAGATAATATATAGATTAATATATAATAATATAGTACATATATCAATGCTTTGAATACTTTCTTTATATGATTTCAACTAAACAGATATCCCTTTCTAATAGATATTTTTTTTGGTTTATTACTTGGCATGGCAACATGCACTTTCTACTCGACCCTAGTAAAACTCAAAGTGGTATTTCACATTTTTGGGAAAATAAAAAATTCTTTTTTTTCATATCACCACTTTATGGACCCCATGATCTTGCACAAACCCATATTGGATGGTTTCGTTAGCATAAGCCTATTGGGCAGGCTTATTGTTGGGGTTAGGTGTAGGTTGTATTGGAATTTGAGGTGATCTTGGTGGCATTGGTGTAGTCATGGTTGGATATGTCATTATGGTAGGTTTTTGTGGCAAGGACTATTGTAGTTGCAAGTAATTTAGGTTTTAGTTTTGCCATTGTTGACCTCTATACCATTGTGGTGGCCATTGGTTTTGTTGGGGTGGCCACTGGGAATTATAATTTTGTACATGGTAATTCTATGGTGGCCATGTGCCTTTTTTTTAAGTCTAATTAGAGGCTTGGGGCATTGGCCATTGTGGATTTTGTACATTGGTCTAGGGCTAAGGGTTCCAATTTGAGAAGTCGGAATTACTACCTAGAAATGATATATTATAGGTCAAGGGATCTTGTGGCATGCATTTTCTTGGTTTCCATGGCTTACATTGAGCAATGTAAAAAACTTGACCTTCTTCATCTTCTAGGGCATGAAACTCTAGCTTCCCTTGCTTGTCTTCAGAGATATTGGCCATATTTTTGTACTTGCAATTGATATTCTTCTAGAGGTAATGTGGAAAAAATTCTACGAGGGTTTCCTATGCTTCTTCCTACTTTTTCTTGATATGGTGGGTATTTAATTGGGTAGCCAAGTGGCTAATGATTTCATCCTTCATGTTGGATTGAAGATTGTTGAGTTCTACCCTTGAAACTCTAATGGATGATTTTTTGAGAGAAGAGGTCCTATCACCCCTGGTCTTCTTGATGAATGACCTAGAGTAGTTTCTACATATAATTTATGAATCTCATCAAAGGGAATTCAGAGATATCCCCTGCTCCTATGAGATTGAGGGCATCCATACAGTCTTCATGAACTCCCCTTAAAAACACCACTTTTAAAGATTCAATGGAGAGTATTTTGATGAGATTTCTCGAGGAAAAATTAAAAACTTTCAACATAATCTTCCAAAGGGCCATTCTCTCTATGTGTCATCCTGAAAATGTCATCCCTCTTTCTATCTACACCTCTACAATAAACTTGATATTTTTCTAGGAATTTTGTCTTCATAGTCTCTCAGTTGGGAAAAACATTCCTTCCCAACCCCATGAACCAACACAAAGTAGGATCCTTTAGCATTTATATGAATAACTTAAGCTGGTGAGAATCTATAGTGTAGTCATAGCTTCAAAAAAGTACATCAACCTCAAATAAAAAAGGTGTCTAGATCCTCTTTAACTAGCCCATAGAAGATGGGTAGTGTTGAAGGAGATATATTTTTAAGTGTAACAACTCTTTCTTGGTTGGTTGTAGGGAATTCAAATGTCACATTATCTCTTGGGTTATTCACAACTTCTTCATTCATGATATCAAAGTGTATTCGAGAAGACTCATATGCAATTAGTGTAGCTACTAGTGTAACAAATGATTTTTCTTCGTTGATTCCCTCTATCTGTCCGCCTAGTCCACCAGTGTCTTCAAATGCTTCATGTACCAAGGGGAGAAATATTTCTAGAGCATCTCACTGCCTCCACATGCAATGGTTCTAGCTCTTTAGATCAACGGTTCCTACATATTGTTCGTAAATCGTGTTGATGTTGATGCCTAAAATACCTATTTACTCTAATGTTGAAACAAAGTTGATATACTATGAAATCTTGAAAGTAATTGAAAAATAAAATAAAAAAATCTTGAAATTTCCACCATCCTCAACAATGGTGCCAAAAATATAGATCCACTCTAATGTCTAATTAAATTGGTGATACAGAGCATATACATGGCTCAAAGGACTTGAGGATCCCTAACTAAACAGTTCATCATTCACAAGAGGGCTACAGTAAATCATCAACCAGGGGGTCATAAAATTTAAGATAGTCCTGCTAAAATATATGCGTTCATCTATTCTAAACATCCTACATCAATTGAGTATAGGAAAATAAACATGTGAAAATACAACAAAAGCTTGAAATTGGAATAAACTGCTAATTCACAAAACAAGGGAAAATAATGTAAACAACTACCTTTTGCTACATGTACCTAATGTTGAAGACTGTAATTGTTAATTGTTAAACTATAGTGTCCTAACTTAGCTAATCCTCTAGAGTGTGAACATGGCATTAATCTACAAAATCTTATTCATTAACTATAACCTATGCATTCATATAATCATATAAGTGAAAAACTACCAATTGAATTCAAAATGCATTATCTATTCTAAAAACTAAAACTAAATCGGTTTAGCATTACTTCAAGTGGACCTTGCCTGAGTTGTTTCTTCCATGATATTCTACCAAAAACTCACTTACTAAAGAAATCATGACATGAAATCAATTCTCTTCATTACATTCTAACATTGAAGTGTTACACAAAATATAACAAGAAATTTGTTGAAGATCTTTATTCAACAACACATATTATATTCATAATAATGCTACTACTACTTAGTAATACTAGTAAGTAGCTCTCCTCCTTGATAGAAGTGTATAAGCATTAATTTTCACCCCTAACGCAAGTTCCCTTTCACCTCCTTACACTTTAGAAAACCTAAGGCAAAGACTTGATTCCACTTTAGCCCACTGCTCAAAAATCCACTTGGCACCTATTTTGTGTGTCGGTGGGGGAATTTATGTCGGGGATGCCCGCGCGGCACGCAGACGTCCATGCAAAATTATTACATCCCTAGTATATTCCTACGGCTGGAGACTATAGAGATGTTACACTTCCTATTGGGATTCGAAGTGTAACGCCCCTCTTTGGCTGGCTGACCTGAATATGGTCATTTTTCATCCTTTCCTTCATATTCTTCACTCTTCCATCCACTCTCAAGTTTGGAAAAATTTGACACACTCTCTCCCTACTTTGAGCATCCATTTTGAATTTTTGTAGCAGCACTTTACACTCTATAACAAAAATCCACTACTACATCACTCTGATAGTGCGAGAGCAAGACAAACACCATCCTAGCAGAGGCTTGACTCCCTCTCATTTTCTCCTCCACAAGACTTGAGTACTTTGGAAAAAGGTGGTAAGCTCCTCTTATCTCTTCTATTTCCTTTGGTTGAGTAAGAACATACTATTTGTAGTGTCTTTTGTTTACGTAACTTGTATTTCCCTTCCTTATCTTAATTTCTATCATGGAAAACTTGGTTGTCCGTGGAGGTGGAAACACCAAAATAGGGGTCTGACTAAGGTAGGCCCCTAAATAGCCCCAAAATTTTCCCTCTTTGATTGTGTGCAGGTGGAGAGATTTTGACGTGAGCTGGCGAGGAGATTGTGGTGCGAGATCATATTCGTCACCCTTGCGGTAATATATTTCTTCTATCACATTCGTATTTATATTTCATTCTTCCTAATCTCATTCTACTATTCAAGAAACCTCTAAACTAGGCTAGCAGTCCATTTTTGAGGTTTTAACCTTGTCTCTTTGATTTTTTGGCTGTACAGACACCAACATACCTATGAGATTCCAACGCACAACACTATCATCCCAGAACCGCGGTTCTGTCCTCTGACAGAGAGCTACCTGAGACGTAGAGTTGACCTTAAAAGAAGAGACTCATCTAGTCCCCCTTCAACTCTCAAGATTATAGAGTGGTCGAAGGACACATATTCCTCATCATTCTCATCCCTCCTATCCTAATCTTCCTTGAAACTAAGGTAAGTTAGGGCAGCCTTTCCACTCTTGGCCTTTCGTGACCTGGGGCCTTGCAGTTGTTGGTCTCCCTCTCTTACATTTTTGGTGAACCCGATGTGAACCATTTTGGTTTTATTTTGCGATACAGAAAGTCCCTTTCCTCATGTTCTAGGAGTGTTGTAGTGCTCCTACCTTACAACCCAACCTATGACCCCTAGTAGGTGTAGCTGGAAGGTTTTGACAGTGTTGTGTGATGAAACCTTAATTGGGTCACTGGCTTACTCTGTAAACTTTAGGTTTCTCTGTAGAAGTATTGTTAGTGTGTGTGATGGCCTCTTTCTTAAACCAACCTATTCCCTTTGTGTAGGTTGTGAGTAATGGTACTAGCATAACCTTTACTTCATAGGACCTACCAATGGGATTCAATAGAGATCCATCTCCTCTTTATATTCCTACAAGGATAAATGGGAATACTGTAGCAGGTATTCTCGTTGATCTGACATCTCAAGTGAATATCATAACTGGGGAGATCATGTTGATTAACTTCTTGCATAAGGATGGATATGACACACCTGAGAGTACCATCCACACACATGATGGACTTTTTGTATCTCCTATAGGGAGTATTTTCCTATTGGTCCTCGTTGGGCCTAAATCTGTGAGCCTTAGGTTTGACATCATCCTAGGGTCTAAACTCTTCAGAGTGAAGCTAGGTATCCCCTAGCTAGTAGATATGAATGTGGTTCCCTCGGTTGTGCACAAATTTCTGAAGTTTGTTCATGGAGGTTCGGTACATGTTGTCCATGACACTGGTTATAAACCACTGGTTGCACGTGGCAACTGCACCCTAGATTACTTTTGGCCTTCATCTCTTGGTCCTCTCCCACCTAGGAAGGACCTCCTAAACCGAACGTATCAAAACTATAGGAAAGGGCATGTTAGGATGAAAGTAAGGCTCCCTCCTTCACCTTATGTTGTTTCACATAGAGCTTGCTTAAAAGCTAACAATGATGCCACCAAGGCATGTAGAAGAGAAGAAGAAAAGCGGTCTCACCATCCACCTTGATCCCCTTCTGCTACTTAGCTTGATGCTTCCTCTCACCTTGTCATGGTGGCATCTGCTTCTGTCTCACGCTTGTGAGAGAATCCCATGGTGCCCACTTGGCGAAAGTCCAAATGCCCTACATTTGAGCTTCCTGTCTTACCCATGGAGCCTTGGCCCATTTGGTATGGAATACATAAAGCCGCCTATGGAGATTCCTCTTTATCCCAGCCTCCACAACCTCCTACTATTCCTGTTCTCAAAATAGTAAATGGGAAGAGGCCCATTACCGAGGCACTAGAGTTGATTCCTCTTGTCATTTTCAAATCTACTCCTTTTACTCTCATTCAGGAGTCTTTCCTCCTACTGGAAACAGTCATGGAAAACACTCCCATGGCTGAGTAGAATCCTTTTTGTTCCTTTGCGAGTTCTGACTTCTAGTTCGAAAAGTCATAGAAATTTCCTTGTGCAAGAGATTAAGCAGTGGAGAAAGGCTCTCCTAGCTGAGAAAGCCTCCTTACAAAAGAAATAGGAAGAGAAGATGACACTTCATGTTGTGTCCTCCTCTTTTCCTTCTTCTTCCTCTGATCTAACTAGCTTTGAATCTCTTTTTGCTCCTAATGTGAGCACATATGCGCCTAGGAAGGTGCAAGTGTTTATCACTCCTTCCATTGAGCCACCCCTACTAACTTCTATTCTAGATGTCTCACATTTCCCAAAGCCCATGGATATGGTTAATACTTCAGTCGTATCCGTTGCGGTTCTTTCCTCTTCTCCCTCGACCCTCCTTGCTTCATCTGTGGGGAGTTCACCTCCTCTGATGAAGAAGGTAGAGCGTGACCCCTCCAACAATGGAGGATGTAAGAAGAGCTCACCTCCTCTGAAAGGTGGCCCCGTGCTGACTTGTTATGTCCTAGTGGTGGAACCAGTCACGACCTCCCCTGAGTTTGTCACCACTCCCGAGTCTCTTGATAAGCCTAGCAGGGAACCCTAGGTGCGAACTCCTTTGTCCACTGAAGTGAAACACAACACTCATATTAAGTGTGTGTTCAACTCGGTGGATGACGTTCTAACCTTGTTAGCAATCTTTGTGAGGTCGTTGACCTTAGATCCAAAAGAGTTGAGCGAGAGAGACCACACTAGTCCCTCTGCCTTAGCCCTTGTTGTGGGAGGGTTGGAAGCTCCTTCCCTTAACATTACACCATTGCAGGATTGTCATCCTCCCCCCTATGATTATCTAGAGTGGGAAGCTAATGACCTCTTGGTCAACTAGTGTTAGGGGGAGACCCTCTTCTTGATCTTTAGATTAGATGTGTGTGTGTGTTGTGATGTGTTCCCCTGTAATCGTGCTATATGTGCCTGGATGACCCTCGTCACCCCTATTGGTGCTTGGATACAGGCATGGTGTTTTTGTTGCAAACCTTCCTCTATATGTCTCTACTCTTCCATGTTTGTGATCAACTTTCAGTAAATTGGAGATGATGCAAAGTGTCGGGAGCATTTAGGCCTCCTTCCAAGTTAACCCAATTTTTTATTTTACTTTATCTTTCGTGTATTCTTCTTGATTTGGTTGGGATTGATGATCTTTCACCTCTTATCACGGTTGCCTACTATTTATAAATAAAATCATATTTGACCCCACAAAACTAGATCCCCCTATGCCTTATGTGTGATCTATTTTCTCTTACCTTTCTCTTTATATTTCTCTCTTCTTTGCTTGAGTTGTCCCTCTTATGCATGATAATGTTTCTTCTACATTACATGATCTTTAGAAAATGCATTTGTTGCCAAATGAATATTTTCTCAAAGATCCTTCACACACTTCTTTGTTAGAATTGCATTCTCAACTTGAAACTCTAGTAGAACATATTTCCTTCATCATGGGTTTGTAAAGAAAGGACTTGGAAACCTTCCTCCGAAGTGGGAATGGTCTTAGTATTCCCCTAGCGTGGGTTCATCTCCTTCCTTTTGAATTCCTTGATGAAGTAAACATCTTTCAAAAGGATTCCTTGATGGTGAATCGATTCGAGAAAGAAGATGATAGATTTTGAAAAACGTGTCCCTTGAGTGAACCCTTCCTTTTCACATTGAGTTCTCAAGGGACCCCTTCGAAAGATTTCAAAAATTTCTATGGCGTCTAGCCCAGGGGAAGCCCGGCTAGATCGGTTTCACAACTTCACATCTAGGTTTGGGGGCAGTCCGACTAGATTGGTTTCACTTCTTTCTGTCTAGTTTGGGGTAGCTCGACTAGGCCTACTTCGCATCTTTACATCTAGGTTGGGCACAACTTGACTAGACTCCACTTTTCAAACAACGTGTCCCTTGATTGGACCCTCCTTCCTTTTGAAGGGTTCCCAAGGGACCCCTTTGAAATACTTGCAACTTAGAAATAGTCTGCATGACTGTTCGTTCACTAGCCTACATGGCCACTTCCTGACATGTTCTATTTGCGGGTAAGCATGTCACCCTCTCTGACTCTGCAAAGTCCCCTTTACTTGGTCTCCCTCATGTTAGATTTATTGGGGGATACCTTTCTTGCAAGTCTGCGGGTTTGTAAGGTGCTCTTCCTAGTTTCCTTCATGTGAGAGTTCTCGAAGGATACCTCCCTTACAGGACCATGATCCTGTGAGGCACTTTTGTACTTCAGCTTCATAGTTTTGTGGAGCTATGAAGTCCTTTCCTGTACTTCTAAGTTCGCCAGACCGTGCACTGCTTCCTCGTCAGTTCAGGTATAAATTTCTTACCTTATTACTCTTACTCTTACTACTCTACTTTACTGAAGCACTCATCAATACTCGTGCTCGCTAAAGTGGGGTAAAAATGTATATGCTTGATTTTTTACCCCCTTGCACTTTATAAAACCTAAGGCGAAGTCTTAATTCCACTTAAGCCCACTGCTCGCACTCCACTTGGTACTTGTTTTGTGTGTCAACGGGGGCATTTCTATCGAGGATGCCCACGTGGCATGTAGAAATTTGTGTGATGCTCTTACATCCCTGGAAGATTCTTGTGGCTGGAGACTACAAAGATGTTACATTCCTATTGGCAGTCAAAGTGTAACACCCCTCTACGGCTAGCCGACCTGAATATGGTTGTTTTTCATCCTTTCCTTCATATTCTTCACTCTTCCATCCATTTTCAAGTTTGGAACAAGTTGACACACTCTCTCCCTACTTTGAGCATCCATTTTCAAGCTTTGTAGCAGCACTTTACACTCCATAGCAGCAATCCACAACTACATCACTCTGATACTGTGATCGTAGGACAAACACCATCGCAGTAGAGGCTTGATTCCCTCTCATTTTATCCTCCACAAGCCTTGAGTGCTTTGGATGGAGGTGGTAAGCTCCTCTTATCTCTTCTATCGCCTTTGCTTGAGTAACCTCGTATTGTTTGTAGTGTATTTTATTTACGTAGCTTGTATTTCTCTTCTTTATCTTCATTTCTATCATGGAAAACTTGGTTGTCTGTGGAGGTGGAAACACCAAAATAGGCGTCTAACTAAGGCAGGCCCCTAAACAACCCCAACATTTTCCCTCTTTGATTGTGTGCAAGTGGAGAGATCACGATGCAAGCTAGCAAGGAGACTATGGTACGAGATCGTCTTCGTCACCCTTGCATTAATATATTTCCTCTATGACATTCGTATTTATGTTTCATTCTTCCTAATCTCATTCTATTTTTCGAGAAACCTCTAAACTAGGCTAGTAGTCCTTTTTTGAGGATTTAACCTCGTGTCTCTATTTTTCTAGCCGTATGAATGCCAATGCTCCTGTGAGACACTAGAATTCCACCTTGTCATCCCAAAACCATGCTTCTATCCTCTGATAGAGAGCTACTAGAGACACAAAGTTGACCTTAAAAAAAGTGACTCATCTAGTCTCTCTCCAACTCTCAGGATTGTAGAGTGGTCGAAGGACACATAGTCCTCATCATTCTCATCCCTCCTATCCTAATCTTCCTTGAAACTAGGTTAAGTTAGGGCAGCCTTTCCGCTCTTGGCCTTTCGTGACTTGGGGCCTTGCAGTGGTTGGTCCCCCTCTCTTACAAGAAGATACCACTATATAGGGTGTATGGAGAGTTTCATTATTCATGGGCTAAAAACAAAATTTTAAAATAAATATCAACTTTTCCTCAAGGATAGGAAGAGGATTGAGTTTTAAAACAAAAAAAGCAAAGTTATCTGAAACAGGAGTAGAAGAACCAAATATAGACCCCATCTAACAAACTTAACCACTCAAAATAAAAACATGTTCAATCAAAATAGTTTTATCATAACTCGATCCCATTGAAATTTGAATCCTTCTCCTTGTTGTCTCATTGGCAGGTAAGATCAATATTAGGTGACACATGGATTGATCAATAAATAATCACCTTCATTTTCTTTTGAAAGTGTCACACCTTAGATGGTTGACTTCTTCTCTATGAAAATCTATAGTCCTTTTGTTATGGGCTAGGAAGTCTGTTGTTGTGGGTTAAAAGTTCTTGCTGCAAATGTTTGTCTTATTCCTGAGACATTATCATTATCAACAATCATAAAATAAACATAAAATCCTACTAACTTCATAGAAAATCATTAATTCATACATACACATATCAACATAACATGTTTCTATTTCCAAATGCTTAAAACCACTTAAAAGTTTATAAAAGGCATAAAAGGTCGTTAGTAATGTCTTGAAGCTTAGTAGAAATAAATTATAAAAGTATTAAATAGTAAAGGGAAACTATCCAATCATAGGGCCCATCAACTAACAAAAAAAAGAGCTGCAAATAATGAATAGGGCATGGATGCCATTATTTTCCCAAAAATCATGCCAAAATGCATTAGTATCTTCCATGAAGTCCTTACGAAATGAGGTTTGGGTAATTGTAGGGATAGGTGCACCTTGATGGTATTGAATAGGGATTTGGTGTAGAAAATTGTGTCAATTAATGAAAGAGAAGCCCTCAAGAACCAACCAAAGGTTCCACCGGTTCAAGGAACCATCCAAATTTTTAACACTACTCAAATTATCTCCCTTTCTTTATCTTTTTTTTTCATGCTTCTTAATTGTCTCTCTTTGGCCTTGCCCCTTGACTTTACCTATTGTTCCTCCTTGACCATCGACATCTGATTTCTCCCTTTTAAAACTTCTTATGTCAAGGGCTATCTAGGAACCTGTAACTTTTCAAAGGTTACCATGGTTGGTAGAACCATGGGAAGCTTTGAAACTTCATTTCATTTCTTTCTCTTTGTTTTCCTTTACTCATTTCTCTAGCCTTAGCCCTCTTCCTTCATTTCCCTAGTTATCAAGGATCATGACTTCAATGGGAACTAGGAACTTCATTGGAGGTTCCCATGGTTCTTGGAACCAAGGGAACCTCCAACAAACACTTCTCTCCTTTAATTCTTGGAACTCAATTGGGGGTTCAATGGGAACCAAGAATCATCAGAGGTTTTTGTGGTTCCCAAAACCAATGAAAGGTTTGATAATGCATGAAAAATAGTTAAAGCATGAACAAAGAACTAGGAACCACCAGAGGTTTTGATGGTTCAAAAAATTGCTTTAAAGGTTGAAAAGGTTCTTGGAACTAGTTAGAGCTTCAAATTTCAATAAATCCATTTTTACTCCATACTTCCCTAAATTGAAACTGGAGATACACATTTTGGCACTCCACAAGATGGAAGCCTCATACAAACATCATACCTAGCCAAATTTTGGATTTTAAATTTATGTAATTTGTTAAGGGAAACCATAACCAAGAACACATTTTGACATGATGATCCACATGAAATATCTCATATTGGTTATAACCATTGGAAACAAGGTCAAATACACAATTATTGGAGCACAAGGCAAAAATTAGACTCACAAAATGAGATGCCAACATGTTATTTTATCTTTTGTTGTAACTTTCCTCTTAGACAAGATTTAGGTGTATGTACATCATCACAATGAAAATACCATGAATTTAATCATTTGTAATGTTTTTTTTTTAGCTTGGAACCAAATATTTTTGTGTGTTTGGGGCATCTTTTATTAATGGAGTTGGTACCAAAACTATGTGATTTGATGGTTGAGAAGGACCTACTACCTATGAACTTTTATATTTACTTTATTTAAATTGTGGTTGAGGTCTTTGAAAACTTTGATAATGAGGTCTAAGGTATGAATCTTGATGTCTCTTTAAATTAATAATTTCATTTGAGAAACTTCATAGAATATTTCTCATATCGTCCATCTCTCTCAACACTTATGGAACTGGTACTAGTGCTACTAGTGTTTGAGAGGAAGGGTAAACATGCATTGATGAAGAATTTTGATTCATATTAGACATTTCCTCTTATAGTGGGAATTATAACTCAAGGAATACCAGTAAAGGAGGCCTAGGAGGTTATTTTTCCACATCTACCAAGATAGAGATGCTCTAAGTGCCAAATCATATGTTGTTGGAAGTGTTTATCTCCCTAATGATTGAATCTTAATAGTAATATCCGAGTTAAAATATTTTAGATAAAAAACAATAGCCATATCCATTGGTGGTCTTGTTATGGTTGGAATCCTCTACCATGTCCTATGGAACCATGCATTGAAATCCATGATTACCTCTTGTGATGCATCCTTTATTATTATATCACTTGTTGTAGCAATGATGATATGTCTCCCTTTTCATTAAATATTTTGAATAAAGTGTTTCCCAACTAATCCCATGTTCCTATGGAGTTGGATTGGAGAGATTACTACTAATCAAGGTCTTTCCCTTTAAAGGAATTTTTTAGTAAACTTAGGGAAATATTTTACTCTATTACATGATGGATCATGCATACATCATAGATTTAGCCAAATTTTTTGAGTCCTCCCTAGTGAATTTTGGAATAGTCTTGAGATTTTTCATTGGTATAGGATCCCATGTATCTAGTGGCATTCAAGGGATCAAATGATACCATTATTTCAATTAAAAAACTCCTTAGAGAAACCACCAAAAGAGGTGGTGGATTGGTTGAGCTACCCTTCTTCAAGAAATAGTCACTAGGGGAGAAACCAAGAGATTGATATTATTAGCTGAGATTCACCTTGTAGTTAGTCTTTTTCTCATGTTCTAACTTCTAATTAGGCAGTTATGATTATTCATGTCCCACTAGGTGTGCCAAAAATTATTGATGATTAGTTCTATACCCTCTTCTAAACTTTCACCAAACATGGGAAGCCTTACAAACATGGGAAGTAGTTTGAAAAATAGCCTTAAATATTTTAGATGTTGGTTCTTCATAATACTCTTTTTGAATTTTTATCTTGTGGAGAAAATGGAAAGAAAATAGTTCTAAAAACTATACTAAAGTGATACACCAAATGAAACTTTTATATGTTGAACAAACATCAGTACTAAAAGGGGGATGAATGAATACTTAATCAAATTCTTTCATTTCATTAGAAATTAACCAACTAAAACATGATAAGTAGAAGAACACAAATGCACACAACCATAACACTAGATTTATATGGAAAACCCTACAAGGGAAAAACCACAGTGAGCAAGTTGCTTGGATCTACTATCCAAATCCAACCTCACAAATATAACAACTTTTACAATAGTTATTTATAGTCTTGAACCAAAGGAAGTGAACTACTCCCTACTCAATACAACTTTCACAATAGAGGTTCACTACCTCAACATGCAATTGGATTATTTCAATACATTAGACACCTCTTACTCACTACCTTTGGTAAACACAATTTCTTCAATAAGTTATGTTACTTATAACACATTGCCTTGAACAAACTTTCTCATTTACTAGCACATAATCTTCTTTGTAGTCTTCACATTCATTGTTGATCTATCCAAACTGATCTTTGACACATTTCATGATCAAAAGATATTTTGTGGAAATCTATTCGCACATTTTCTGATCAAAACATTCACAACACACTCACACACTTTCTTTAAGACTTTCATCTTTTATTTATACCATTCGAATCCTTCAAAAAGGTTCTCCAAGCTGGCTACCAACATGAAATATAAGATATGCAATATTTACAATCAATTCGACTTCAAACACATTTGTAGTAGAAATAAAAATTATGTGGTTCAAGTTGAGAGATATCAAGGACCCATCCTTCATGAAACACATCTTCAAAATTAGTGCACCCATATAAACACTTGGTGGAATCAACTCAACTTGACAAGTCGACCTAACAAGCAAGCAACATGTCAAACATCAACTCCAAACCAAGGTGATATTAGAGAGACCAAGAAACACTTTGTGTACCTCTTATATCATGTAGAAACACTTGTGTGCAATCCTTTTGTTGTTCTAGATCAAGTCATGCTTGCACAAACACTTCATACTAAAAAAAAATGATTCTACACTATTGTACTTGAGGGAGAATCGGGTAGCAACTTGCAGAGCACCTAGATAGCTCAATAAGATTTTATCATACATTACATAGCCCCTATACACATACTTGATCCAATATATGCTAACACAGATCGATTAGACACCAATAGACCAACCTACTAGGTTGTCAGAACATAGAAAACACATTGTCATCCACAAAATTGTTAGTGGTGAACCAAATCATCTAAAACTTGGACTGAGAATACATATCATCTTCATAAACCTAACTTCAAAACCACAAGGTAAAGCAATGTGATGCAGTGAAGTGCGAAGACATATAGTTCACTCCTTATCATACATTCACTAGAACTTATCAATTTCCTAACTCCATAACACTTTGTAGTAGAACTTATGTATGGATACATGGAATATGTGTACCTTTCAATTGTCCATAGCTACCCTTCAAACCACAAGATCTAAAATTCAATTGCTGAGGAATGCAGAGTATTTGACAGAGCTCTTGTGTACCCAATCTTGTGCCTTAGATAGATTTTAACCTTATCAATCAAGGCATTTGACATCCAACTATAAACTATGATCGATAGTGTACAATAGTGTACCAATTATAGCATCCAATCATGAACTTCAACATATAAGACAATCTTACATCTCTTTGACATCCAACCATGAATTTTTCTTCAACATAAGTGCATATGGTATCAACAAAGGTTGGCATCAATGAAAACAAACTATCCACACATTTTCCAACATCAAAGAGAATATGTATGCATGATTTCAGACCATTTATAAATATTGCACATCAAAATAAATAAATAAAGGTATTATTTGTAATAGAGAAGAACAATTTCAAGATAAATATGCAGACACATAATGTCACATTCTCTTCATTATTGAACTAAGAACAAAATATCAGAGGCACATTTTACATATTAATTAAATATTCAATTAGCCCTAAGAAGCACCCATTAAGGCCTAAAATGTCGATTGTTTTTTCCTCTGCCCCTCGAAAAAGATCCCTTCTTGATTTCATACATCTTCATTTGTAGATTTTGATGATAACTTACTTGATATTAAAGAAGTTACAACAAAGAAATTTGATCCATCATTTGTTCAGAGAAATATAGTTAACTATACATCAAAAGTAGGAAATTTTTCAATCTTTGAGATGCATGATATCATTTTTCCATACTATTTATGTGGCCAACAGATCACACATTTGATTGTATTTATTAATTAATTGAAAATAAAAAGTGTGTTCATTTTTTATTTTCAATTAATTAATAAATACAGTCAAACATGCAACCTATTGGAAATTTCTCAATCTTTAAGATGCATGATATCCTTTATACTTACTACCTATGCATCATGCAATCTGTTGGCTACATAGAAGTTACCTCCTTTTTTTGCATGACATGAATCATCCAACTTGTGTCAGCCACATGTGCGTTAAGGACTATGACACTCACTATAACTTTCTAACTAAATAATCTTAAACCAATGGTACAACATTTTCCCTCCTTTATTCTGACAATATGCGAGTCGTTAGATTTCCAATACTAATGATTGGCGATCAAGATTATTTGGCTCATTGTTCCAACTTAGCAATAAATATCCTGTTATACTATTTAGTTTCAACTGCAGCATTGGAGTGCCTATTTATCTAATATTTGGTTAGTAATTAAGGGGCCTAACAAATTCATTAAAAAATTATGGGGAGTTCGGGACTTTGGATTATTAAAACTTATATTATTTAAAATAGGTGTCATAAAGTAGTCTTAAATTTTTTTGAAGTGGACTTTATCTAGATTAGGATTCCATAATTGCATAGGTATGCAAATTTCAATCTTTGATTCATTTTCATATACATTTAGCTTAAAATCTCAACAATAAGAGAAATCATAGTGGTGAATATGAAACAACATATAATACCACTTGAAATATTTTACTTCACCTTGCTTCTTGAAATTTTTAACTCCTATTAGATTTTTAGTCAAGTAGCCAACAAAAATAAATAGAGTATTTTGATACATTCTTTGGATGTGGGTAGCAAAAATAAAGGCTCCATTTGATATGGTAGGGGTAGTATCAATTCCCATCACTTGACATAGACCCTCATATGTATTCCTAAAGTATGGAGAAATTTTCAATACATCAAATGACTTCATCTTTGTATCCAAGATGGGTTTTAGCCCCTACTCATGATTATTGAGCCTAAATTTTGGTAACCTTGTAGCATTAATTTGAACCGTGGAGACTTAAATTATAAAAATACCTAAAAAAATCAAGCACTTGAACAATATGCATTAGTATTGAGAAAAAAATTATAACAATTAAAATAATCTTCACAAATTTCTAACACATTGTACCACATTTGATAACACAAAATTTCTCACCTTACTCCTTTTAGTGCTTGAAAAACACTAGCCATTGTAACTTTTTTGTCTATACTTGTAGGTTCTTGAGATATAGCACTCATAGTAATGAGAACACACATGATTGACATTCATGATCTACATGTTATGCATGGATTCGTATCATTTATGTGTATTAAAAACATATTTGATTTCAGTATTGGGTACTAGATTTTTTATTTTGGCATGCATTCTCATAATAGCTCCCATGCAATTCAAAATAGGGACAAATTTATTGGTGAACACCACATACCTATGTCATTTTCCTTAATTTTTTGGACCCATAATGACTAGGATGTCTTGTATGCATATACTAGTGTGTAATATTGATATTTTTGTTTAAAATTTTAAAAATGACTTTATTCAATACTAACCTCATCATCACTCATCCCCAAAAATTCAATCCTAATATCCACATTTAAGTATTCCCTTCCATATTCTAGGTCCACAAGTACAAAATTAATCTAGATCATGTTTTCTCTAGTGGATTTGAATCCTAAATTCTAAAATTAGGTCCCATTCCCTCCAATTCTAATAGTCATTATGAGGTAGCTAGAGAATAGATATTTCAAATTACACCTTAGGGTATTTTATTTAAGTACTATCTCTATTTGTTTTTAACAATTTGGCATCTTAAAGGATGAAAAAACACCTATGTCAAGGACAATAAAGAATACTCAAATTTGAGGAGTACTTTCCCCTCACAATTTAGTTAAGTCCCCAATTTTTTTCTAAGCATTACATGTTTTTTTAAGAATTCATAGCACATAAATAGAGTTGAACATATTTTAGCATAATTCAATTAAATTAGATCCATAAGTGATAGGTTCAATTTCATCCTTGAGTTCAAGTGCACACTCACAAAAATTAATCCACATTGCATGGTCAAATCTATACAACAATTATCTAAGAGATCACAATATGATGAGAATTAGAACCAAGTACCTCACATTTAATCCATTTTATTTGTAGACATGTAAAAAATGACCTAGCACATATCACACATCTTGAATGACATTTCTTCATCATCAACATCATTATCATTTAATATCATTGCATTTCACATTATTTACATCAAAAAACCTATTTTCCTCTATTAATTGAATAATATTAAATTATCTAATTAATTTACTATTTCATCATTTTTTAATAATTAAACAAATTTTGATTATTTAATAAAGTCCTAATCTAATTTTATTCCTCCTTATTGATTAAATAATATCAATTATTTAATTGTGTCGTTAATATACCCTATTGTCCTAAATCAATTAAATTGTTATTACTTAATAATTTAAAATTAATTCACTTTCCCCTTTCTAAACATGATTAATTAAATTAATTATTCAAACATCATTCAAAAAGGTCAACAAACAAATACAAATTTATTTGTTAAAGTCAAAAAAGACTTGCACATTCAAAACTCTAAATGTTAATTAATTAATTACCCTCACCCCCTTTTGTGATTGAGAAAATCATGACCACTGATTACTCATTTTGATTGGTTAACTGGTTAATCTATTTTCTAACCAATTCATTCATCTCCTAACAAACCCATGGGTATGTGCAAGATCATCATGGAAAAAATAGGCCCTTAAGTGGCGATGAAAATTCAGAAAAATTAAAGTTAGGCAACTTGACGTAAAAATTTGAATAAGTTATCTATATTATTTCAAAAATATGTAAGAATAGAATTTGTAGCAAATTGAATGTAGTTTCTAAAATACCAGGTTTATTTTAAAAAATATATATTTGGTGAAAATTTGAAATTTCAATGCAATAGTACTTAAATTTCAGGGAAAAAATAAGAAGTAGGTGTATGTCTGACCACCCTAACCACAATAAAATGATAATATTTTTTTATAAGATTTTAGATATAAGTAGAGGACTCTTGTCTCAATGTGATGCATATTTTTTTGTAATTTTTTTCCAAGTAAATAATTAATTATGATTTTTTATTACAAATTTTAAAAATATAAAAACTTGTATGTCTGACCACCTTAACTTGGTCAAAACTTCATGAAATTCATTTTTTTTAATCCTATAGTATGCAAAGCATATAATGTGACATTTTTTGGGTTCAAAATATGTAATACCATTTGAAAGCTATAGATGTTTTTCAATCAGCCTATCAATCAGGACTTTAGTCGTAATTCAAATAGAAAATACATAGTAATTATTTATTATATTCAAAGTAAAGCATAATTTATATTGGTGGAAATATGATAATCTCCTTTAAAAACCCTTTTCGTTTCATCAATTTTGGGTAAAAAAAATCGTCAGCCACATGGGCCATCATATCACTTACATATCACCACTTTTTGGCCCATCATGATCCTGCACATACCCCCATCTATTCTTCAATCCCACTGAATACTCAAATTTACTTCCTCAATTCTACTTATGCAATCTAAATCCCCTGCTTGTGTAATTAACATCCTTATTTGGATCAATCACATAAGCTAATTGCACAATGTAATTCCTATCAATGGTTCTCAACTATTGATCTAGATTTTGCATTGTTGTATCTCGATCGTTCATCTCAAAATAGGAAATCTATAAAATAATCTTCTGTTGTATCACAAATCATCTAGAATCTTCAAAGTGAAGTGTTGCACAATTATCTCTTGAGCACATTATGAATTATCATCACATTATAGTTCAACATCATACACACTTTGAAGCTTTTGCAACACATAATGGAGGCTTTGCATTGATACAAACATAATTCAACATTAATGCGAATACAACTTTGATAGTGGTCTAGTAAGATTTGGTTGTTTTGGATTCATTTAATGTTCTTAATTGCTTATTTGATTGAATTCATGGCTTTCATTTTTTATTTCATGATTAATGAGTTTAGGGATCTTAATCTTGTTTGAATTAAGCTTTGTTTGATTCATATTTTATTTTTCTTTCCTATTGACCTAAACAGGGCCGATTGTGTCAAATTTACTACTATTGTTTTCTCTGTTATCAGTCACAACTTGAAACAAAGACCACTATTGCTCTAAGTTTGGCCACTATTGTTCTAAATTTGAAACACTATTGTTCTAAATATTTCTGTTGTTGCCTTGTTTTCAGGTGCAAATCGTAGACTGATCCAAAATTGGTTAATCTTTCATATTTTGAGAACAAAATAGTTGAACTACAAACATTTCATACCTACAACATTCCATGTCCATTTGCAAAAAATCAAACACATCAAGCTCATTTTAGGATTCAAAATTGAAACACAACTTGTATTATTCCTTTACCCTCAATTTTTAAGATGATAAAATTTTCTTGCACCTCAAGGATAGTTCAAGTAGACATTCAAACATATCCTCTATAAAAATGGAGTAAAATAGTGGTCCAAGTTTTATACACTTTGAGTCCCCAAATTGGCATCATCTCCAAACAAATCTACCAAACATCACTCATACTTTAGGGTCTTGAGTATCACAAAACCATAGAAAAACATCAACACCTTTTTCCAAAAGGTTTTCTTTTACATTATCATCATTTTTCATTCTTTTAAATGGAAAAAGATTACACTTCATGACCATTTGGCGTCCTACTACTCCTATTCAACAACCATATCTTGCTACTCCTATTATACAACCAAATTGCATGTGAGTTGAAGGTGAGCAATTGGATATTATTAGTAGTTTGAGAAAAATGAAACACCAACTCAATGGAGAAACACGACTACTATTCTAGACAAAGAGGAACGAAAAGTTGATTTTGCAGTCGAGAGACTAGTATTACCACCTCCTTCATGGAAATAGATAATCCTAGCTTAACAAAACATCATTCCATTTCATAGTTAGTAATCACAAAAATTCAACTAGGTCTTGGACTTGTGTATGACAGTTCCATGAGATCTCAACACAGAAAAAAGATCAAGAAGCCAACAAGAGTATCTCAAGTGAACCAAAAACCAACATTGAACTAATGAGGAAACCAACCCATGGGTTATATACACCAAGTGACCTTACAACTCAAAAAGAACCCTCATTCAAGGAAACACCAAACCAACCACCAAGTGATGAGGAAGTATGCCTTAGACACCAAAACATGATTGATAGTCAAAATAAACTTCCAAATGTCAATGATGTGATCATAGAAGAATACGATAGTGATGAGGAACTCACTAATGAAAAACTACTAGATATTTCCCAAGATCCTAAGATGCAAAGGCTTATGGACAAGATGCTTGGGAAGAATACAAACTAATATTTCTTCACATCAGCAAAAAGTGGTACAAAATTACCCATTGAATTCAACATGGACATTATAAAAGATCCCAATCTTATTCCACTAGGGGGTAACTGCAAAAAGATGGAACACCAAGAAGGGGGCTTAAGTGGCCACTTTGTTTTCCAAGATTAGGAAATATTGACCTTTGATGTGAAATTGAGGATAGTTACACTCAAAATTTTGAGATGCAACAAAACCAAGGATTGTAGTCCTCCAATTCTATTATCTAAACTACTAATTTATTTTGAAAATGGTTGAGATTAAGGGGTTCAAAAGAGGGATGCACATAAATTGGTGTTGTTTTTGTCAAAAGAAATTACATAGCAAATTTTGTGCATACCTAACATGATGAACTTCTTTTTATTATTTTTAAAATCGCTTTGGTGATAAATTAGCTAACAATATGTAGTTGATGCATGATTTTTCTGATAATTTTTTAATGAATATTTATTTTTTATTAATTTTCAAAGTGGACACTTCCTTAAAAAATAGAATTTTGGTCGTGCTACCCCTACAAATTGGAAACTAATTGAATTTTTTTTTTATAATAAATTTGTAGAATGGATTCGAGTTTCTAAAAATGTAATTTATTTGAAATTTCTATGAACGGTTAATTTATAATGAAAAAACACCAACTCTTTTTTGCCAAAAAAGTGACACACAAACAAAATAAATTATAGATCAAAGGCTTAACATTGTCAAAAAGTAAAAAAAATTACATCATTGGATAGCTAAGAGAGAGCCTAACATTACCCAAGTGTTCGATTTGTTTGACATTGAAACACGTGCAATCTTGATAGTGAGCACGAACCTGATTATATGAAATATTGTAGAATTTGCAAAAACATGTCTCTGGTCATTGGGTTGGTATTCAAGGATACGAAGCCTAAGGCTTGGGGACTCCCAAAGCAACACACTCACATTATTTGAATGCATTGACAAAACATGAGTGTGTTATAATGCGCTCACATTTTGTGAATGTGTTGACAAAACACAAGCATGTTAGAATGTGCTCACGTTTTGGTCTACATTGAATTTATTTTTCTTTTCTTTTTTCTTCTTTCTTCTTGTTATCTTTCAGGAAAACTGTATACATGAAATAAAAATTTAAGTATAAGTTGACATTTACATATGGACGTTTAATTTCTTATACTTTAATTTATATTTCATGTATATAATTTCAAGATGTTTGAGAGTGGCTTTGAATCTCTAGGAGTTATAATGCAAATTATTGTTTTTCAAAGATCTCACAAATTTCAGATTTCTAAGTTAAATTTCAGTAATCAACAAGTTGTATTATTTTTCTCTCTATCTCACTAATTTTTTATCCCTTACACTCTAGACCTCTCTCTCATTATCTACATCCCTTTATCTAACTCTCTCTCTCTCTCTCCTTTTCCCTCTAATTCTCTATCTCACTACTCTCTCACTCCCTCCCTCCTTCCCTCTTTACTTATCTCTATCTCCCTCCCTCCATCCTTCTCTCTCTCTCTATCTCCCTTCTCTCTCTATATTTCTCTCTACCTTCACCTCTCTCACCTCCCTCTCTCCCTCCATACTCTCTCCCTCTCTTCTTCCCTATCTAATCTCTCTCTCTACCTACCTCTACATCCATCACACCCTACCATTCTCTCTCTACACCTCTCTATCTCACCTTTCTCTCCCTCCCTACCTCTCCCTCCATCCCTCATTCCCTCTCTAATACTCTTTATCTCTCCTCTGTCTACCTCTCCTTCCCTCTCTACTTATCTTTATCTCCTCTCTCCCTCTCTCTCCCTACCTCTCCTTCCACCACTCTCTGTTTCTATCTCTCACATCTCCCTCACTACATCTCCCTCCCTCTCTACCTACCTCTCCATCCATCAAAACCTACCACTCTCTCTATATTACTCTTTATCTCACCTCCCACTCTCTCCATGCATACCTCTCCCTCTCCTTCCCTCTCTACTCTCCATCTCCCTAATTCCTCTCTACCTACCTCTCCATCCATCACTCATTACCACTCTCTCTAAACCTCTCTATCTCACTTCTCTCCCTCCCTCCCTCATTCCCTCTCTACTTCTCTCTCTACCTCTCCTTCCCTCTCTAATTATCTTTATCTCCCCTTGCCCCTTCTATCTCTCTCTCTAGATGTCTCCCTCCATACCTTTTCCCCTATCTACTCTCTATATCTCCTCTCCCTCCCTCTACCTCTCTCTCTCAATCTCTCTCCCTCCTCCCTCACCCTATTTCTCTCTCACTCTCTCCTCTCTATCTTACCATTCTCTCTTTCCCTCTCTGTAACTCTCTCCTCTATATATCACCATTCTCTCTCTACTTATCTTTATCAAACCTATCCCTCTTTACCTCTCCCTTACTCCCCTCTCTCTCCCACCCTCCCTCCTTCCATATATCTCTACCCCTCTCTATTTCTCTCTATCTCACCTATCCCTCCATCACTCCCTACCACACTCTATTTCTCTTTATCTCACCTCTCTTTCACCTACCTCTCTCTCCCTCCATTTTTCCTTCCTTATCAACTATTTATCTCTCATGTCTCTCTACCTCCCCTTCCCTCTCTACTTATATTTATCTCCCATTTCCCTCCCAATATCTCGCTCTCTCTCCCCAATCCCTCCCTGCCCCTCTTTCTCTCTCCCCTATGAGGGTTGAAGGTATAAGGTTTAGTATTTAAGGTATAGGTTTGAGGTTATAGGGTTAAGTGTATAGGGTATAGGGATTAGGGTTTAGGATATTAGGTATAATGTTTAAGGGTATATGGTATAGGGATGAGGGATGAGGGTTTAGGGTTTAGGGTTTAAGGTATAAGCTTGAGGGTTGAGGGATAGTGTTTAGGGTTGAGGGTATAAGGTTAAGTGTATAAAGTATATGGATTAGGTTGAGGGTATTGGGCTGAGGATATTAGGTTTAGGGTCGAGGGTTTAGGGTTTATGATTTATGTATAAGTTTTAGGGTTGAGGGTTGAGGTATAATATTTAAGGTTGAGGGTATAAGTTTAAGTGTATATGGTATAGGGATTAGGTTTTAGGATATTATGTATAAGGTTTAGGGTGCAGGGTTCAGGGTATAAGGTATAGGGTTAAGGCTTAAGAGTGTAGGGTTTTCTATTGAAGTATAGGGTTTAGGGTATAAGGTTCAAGGTATATGGTAGAGGGATGAGGGTTAGGGTTTAGCGTTTATGGGTCAAGGTATAGGGTTTGCGGTTGATGGATAGTGTTCAAGGTTGAGGTTATAAGGCTAAGTGTATAGGATTGAGGGTATTGGGTTTAGGGTATAGGGATGATGGTTGAAGGTGTAGGTTTTAGGGTTTAAGGTATAGGGTTGAGGGTATAGGGATTAGGGTTTAGGATATTGGGTATAGGGTTGAGGGTACAAGGTTTAATGTAGGGTTTAGGGTTTAATTATAGGTTAGGGGTTGAAGGATAATGTTTAGGGTTTAGGGTATAAGCTTTAGGTATAGGGTATAAGGATGAGGGTTGAGGGTGTAGGGTTTAGGGTTTAAGGTATAGGATTGAGGGTTGAGGGATAGTTTTCAAGGTTTCAAGGGTATAAGTCTAAGTGCATAAGGTATAGGGATTAGGGTTTAGGATATTGGTTATAGGGTTGAGGGTAATAGGTTTATGGATTATGGTATAGAGTACAAGGTTGAATGTAGGGTTTAGGGTTTGAGTATAGGGTTGAGGGATTATGTTTAAGGTTTAGGGTATAGGTTATAGGGATGAGGGATGAGGGATGAGGGTTTAGAGTTGAGGGTCTAAGGTATAGGGTTGAGGGTTGAGGGATAGTGTTTAGGGTTGAGGGTATAGGGTAAAGTGTACAAGGTATAGGGATTAAGGTTTAGGATATTCAATATAGGGTTGAGGGTATTGGGTTTAGGGTTGAGGGTTTAGGTTACAAGGTTGAATGTATGGTTGAGGGTTTAAGTATAGGATTGAGGGTTGAGGGTATAAGGTTAAAGTGTATAGGTTATATGGATTAGAGTTTAGGATATTGGGTATAGGATTTAGGGTGTAGCATTTAGGGTATAAGGTATAGGGTTAAGGGTTGAGAGTGTAGGTTTTATGGTTTAAGTATAGGATTAATGGATAATGTTAAAGGTTTAGGGTATAAGGTTAATGGTATAGGGTATAGGGATGAGGGTTGAAGGTGTAGGATTTAGGGTTTATGGTATAGGTTTGAGGTTTCAGTGATAATTTTCAGGGTTGAGAGTATAGGGTTAAGTATAAAGGGTATAGGCATTAGGGTTTAGGATATTGGGTATATGGTATATGGATTAGGGAGGGAGGGAGAGAGAGAGAGAGAGAGAGAGAGAGAGAGAGAGAGAGAGAGAGAGAGAGAGAGAGAGAGAGAGAGAGATGAGGGTTGTGTATAGGATATATGGATGAGGGTTGAAGGTATAAGGTTAAGTTTATAGGGTATATGGATTAGGGTTTAGGACATTAGGTATAGGGTTGAGGGTATTGGGTTGAAGGTTGAAGGTTAAGTTTATAGGGTATAGGGGTTAGGGGTTAGGGTTTAGGGGAGAGAGAGAGGGAGAGAGACCTACGAGAGGGTGAGGGGGTGTGAGAGAGAGACCTAAGAGAGAGGGAGAGGGAGGGAGGGAGAGAGAGAGAGTTTGTAAGGTATAAGGTATAGGGTTAAGGGTTGAGACTGTAGAGTTTATGAATTAAGTATAGGGTTGAGGGTATATAGTTGAGGGATAATGTTTATGGTTTAGGTTATAAGGTTTAGGATATAGGGTATAGAGATAAGGGTCGAGGGTGTAGGTTTTAGGGTTGAAGGTTGAGGGATAGTGTTTAAGGTTGAGGGTACAAGGTTAAGTGTATAGGGTTAAGGGTATTGGGTTTAGGGATGAGGGTATAGGGTTGATATTATAAGGTTGAGGGTTCAATTTATAGGCTAGAGGTTTTAGAATTGAGGGTTGGCCTAGTTTAATATATAGGTTAGAGGGTTGAAGGATTAAGGGTTTAAGGATTGAGGGTTTAGGGGTCAAGGGACTAAGGGTTTAAGGGTTGATGGTTTAAGGGATGAGGGATTAAGGGTTTAAAGGTTTAAGGGTTGAGGATTTAAAGGTTGAGGGATGAAGGGTTTAAGGATTGAGGGATGAGGTTTGATGGTATAATGTATAGGGATGAGAGAAAGAGAGAGGGAGAGAGGGAGAGAGGGAGTGGGATAGCCCTGAGAGAGAGATTAGGGAGAGAGAGATTAGGGAGAGAGGGAGAGAGGGGGAGATGGAGAGAGAGAGAGTGTGTGTGTGTGTGAGAGAGAGAGAGAGAGAGAGAGAAAACATCATCAGGAGACCTATTTATTGGACCCATTTTTTCAAATAGGCCACTATGTTCCCAATTTCATTGAGTTGGCAAGCTAGTGGGCCCACTAGCTTGCCAATTTGGTGAAACTGGCAACTTAACTTGGCTTGTTTAAAAAAGTGGGTCCAAGAATGCCAATTTCACCGAATTGACAAGCTAGTGGGCATGTTTGAAAAAATGGGGTACATCATCAAGAGACCCCATTTCTTGGACCCATTTTTTTAAATAGGCCAAGTTAGGTTGCCAATTTCACTTAATTGGCAAGCACGTGCTTGCCAATTAAGTGAAATTGGCAACCTAACTTGGCCTATTTAAAAAAATGGGTCCAAGAAATGGGGTCTCCCATGATGAAATGGGGTCTCCTGGTGATTTAAATCAGCAGAAGACCCCATTTCTTGGACTCATTTTTTCAAAGAGGTCACTATGTTGCCAGTTTCACCGACTTAGCAGGCTAGTGAGCCCACTAGCTTTCCAAATTGATGAAATTGGCAATCACCAAGAGGCCCCATTTCTAGACTCACTTTTTCAAACAAGCCAAGTTAGGTTTCCAATTCAGTGAAAATGGGAACATAGTGGTAAACCACCAAGAGACCCCATTTCTTGGACCCATTTTTTCAAATAGGCCACTAAGTTCCCAATTTCACTGATTTAGAAAGCTAATGGGCCTACTAGCTTGCCGATTCGGTGAAATTGGAAACCTAACTTGGACTATTTGAAAAATTAGGTCCAATAAATGGGGCCTCCCAGTGATTTACATCACTGAGAGACTCCATTCCTTGCACCCATTTTTTCAAATAGGCCACTACATTACCAATTTCACCGAATTGGTAGCCTAACTTGGCCTATTTGAAGAAATGGGGTCTCCCAGTGATTTACATCACCAAGAGACCCCATTTCTTGGACCCATTTTTTCAAACAAATCACTACATTGCCAATTTCACTAAATTGGCAAGCTAGTGGGTCGACCAGCTTTCTAATTCAGTGAAATTGTCAACCTAACTTGCCATGTTTGAAAAAATGGGTCCAAGAAATGGGGTCTCCTTGTGATACATCATTGGGAGACCCCATTTCTTGGACCCATTTTTTCAAACAGGCCAAGTTAGGTTGCCAGTTCGGTGAAATTGGGAATGTAGTGACTTGTTTGAAAAAATGGGTCCAAGAAATGGGGTCTCCTGGTGATGTATCATAGGGAGACCCCATTTCTTGGACCCATTTTTAAAAATAGCCTACTACGTTGCTAATTTCACTAAATTTGCAAACTAGTGGGCCCACTAGCTTGCCAACTTGATGAAATTGACAATCTAAACTGGCTTGTTTGAAAAAATGGGTCCAAGAAATGGGGTCTCCTAATGATTTAAATCATTGGGAGACCCCATTTCTTGGACCCTTTTTTTCAAACAGGTCACTACATTGCCAATTTCACCGAATTGGCAAGCTAGTGGGCTAGTGGGACGACTAACTTGCCAATTCAGTGAAATTGGCAATGTAGTGGCCTATTTGAAAAAATGGGTCCAAGAATTGGGGTCTCCCAATGATTTACATCTCGAGAGACCCCATTTCTTGGACCCATTTTTTCAAATAGGCCACTACACCCTACACCCTCAACCCTCATCCTTATACCCTATACACTTAACCCCCATCTCTCTTCCTCCCTCCCTCCTCTCTCTCTATCTCACCTCTCTCTCTCCCTCCCTCTTTCCCTCTCTAATGCTTCTACCTAATACACTTAACCTTATACCCTCAACCCTAAATTCGACCTTGTAACATAAACCCTCAACCCTATACCAAATATCAAAAACCCTAATCCCTATACCATATACCCAATATATCCTAAACCCTAATGCCTATATCCTATATACTTAAACCTATACCCTCAACCATAAATACTATCACTCAAACCTCAAACCTATAACTTATACACTAAATCCTACACCTTCAACCAACATCCCTATACCCTATACCATTAAACTTACAACTTAAACCCTAAACCCTACACTCTCAAGCCTTAACCCTATACATTATACCCTAAACACTACACCCTAAATACTATACCCAATATCTTAAACCCTAATCCCTAGACCCTATACACTTTAACCTTATACCCTCAACCCTATTTTTAAACCCCCAACCCTACATTCAACCTTGTAACCCAAACCCTCAACCCTATATCGAATATCCTAAATCCTAATTCCTATACCCTATACACTTTAGCCTATACCATCAACCCTAAACACTATCCCTCAACCCTATACCTTAGACCCTCAACCCTAAACCCTCATCCCTCATCCCTATAACCTATAACCTCAACCTTATACACTAAACCTTAAACATTATCCCTCAAACTTATACTCAAAACCCTAAACCCTACATTCAACCTTGTAACCTACACCCTAATCCCTAAAACTATTACCCTCAACCCTATAACCAATATCCTAAACCCTAATCCCTACACCTTATGCACTTAACCTTATACCATTGAAACCCTGAACACTATCCCTCAACCCTCAATCCTATACCTTAAACCCTAGACCCTAGACCCTCAACCTTCATCATTATACCCTATACCTAATGCTTATACCCTAAACCCTAAACAATATCCCTCAACACTTAACCCTATAATTAAACCCTAAATCCTACATTAAACCTTGTACCCTAAACCTTAAACCCTAAACCCTAAACCCTCATACCTATACCCTATATACTTAACCCTATACCATCAACCCTAAACAATATACCTCAACCCTCAACCTTATACCTTAAACCATAAAATCTACACCTTCAAACCTAATCTCTATACCCTATACCATAAAACTTATAACCTAAACCTTGAACATAATCTCTCAACCCTATAGTTAAACCCCAAACCCTACATTTAACCTTGTACACTAAACCCTAAACCTTAAAACCTCAATTCTAAACCCAATACCCTCAACCCTATACCCAATATTATAAACCCTAATCCCTATACCCTATAAACTTAGCTCTATACCCTCAACCTTGAACACTATCCCTCAACCCTCAACCCTATACCTTAAACCCTAAACCCTACATCATTAACCCTCATCCCTATACCCTATTCCCTCAACCATATGCCCTAAACCCTAAACATTAGCCCTTAATCCTATACTTAAACAACAAACCCTATATTCACAAGAATTAACCCTATACCTTATACATTAAACCCTAAACCCTAATCCCTATACCTTATTCACTTAACCTTATACCCTCAACCTTGAACATCATACCTCAAAAAAGTTAACCCTCAAACATATACATAAATCATAATCCCTAAACCCTCAATCCTAAACCTAATATCCTCAACCATATACTCAATATCCTAAACCATAATCCATATACCCTATACACTTAACCTTATACCCTCAACCCTAAAGCCTATACCATAAACCCTAAACCCTCATACCTCATCCCTATACCCTATACACTTAACCATATAACCTCATCCCTATACCTTAAACACTAAACCTTACAGCCTCAACCCTCAAACCCTTATAGGGGAGAGATAAAGAGGGGGAAGGAGGGATTGGGGAGAGAGAGATAGAGCTTGGGAGGGAAAGGGGAGATAAAGATAAGTAGAGAGGGAATAAGAGGTAGAGATACATGAGAGATAAAGGGTATGTAAGGACAAATGGAGGGAGAGGTATGGAGAGAGAGAGAGGGAGGTGAGAGATAGGTGAGATAGAGAGAAGTAGAGAGAGATAGAGATAGAGGGAAGGAGGGAGAGTGGGCGAGAGTGGGGAGGAAGGGAGAGGTAAAGAGGGATAGGTGAGATAAAGATAAGTAGAGAGAGAATGGTGATATAGAGAGAAGGAGAGAGTTACAAAGAGGGAAAGAGAGAATGGTAAGATAGAGTGAGAGAGAAATAGGGTGAGGGATGAGGGAGAGAGAGAAAGAGAGAGAGAGGTAGAGGGAGGGAGAGGAGAGATAGAGAGTAGATAGGGGAAAAGTTAGCAAGGGAGAAATATAGTGAGAGACAAAGAGAGAGAGAGCGAGGATGAGGGGAGATAAATATAATTAGAGAGGGAAGGAGAGGTAGAGATAATTAGAGAGGGAATAAGGGAGGGAGGTAGAGAAGTGATATAGAGAGGTGTAGAGAGAGTGGTAGGTAGTGATGGATGGAAAGTTAGGTAGAGAGGGATTAGGGAGATAGATAATATAGAGGGAAGGAGAGGGAGAGGTATGGATGGAGAGAGTGGGAGGTGAGATAGAGAGTGGTAGGTTGTGATGGATGGAGAGGTAGGAATAGAGGGAGAGGGGGGATATAGATAATTAGAGAGGAAGGGAGAGAGGGAGGATATGTAGTGAGGGAGAGAGAGGTGAGATAAAGAGAAATGGAGAGTGGTGGAAGGAGAGGTAGGTAGAGAGAGGGAGAGAGGAGATAAAGATAAGTAAAGAGGGAAGTAGAGGTAGAGAGAGGAAAGATAGAGAGAAGTAGAGAGGGAATTAGGGAGGGACAGAAAGGTGAGATAGAGAGGTGTAGAGAGAGAGTGGTATGGTGTGATGGATGTAGAGGTAGGTAGAGAGAGGGATTGGGAGATAGAGAGTAGATAGGGAAGAAGAGAGGGAGAGAGAGAGGTGAGGTAGAGAGAAATAGAGAGAGTGGTAGGGAGTGATGGAGGGAGAGGTAGGTAGAGAGAGAGGGGAGATGGAGAGATAGAGGGGAGGATGGAGGTAGAGAGAAATGGATAAGTAGAGAGGGAAGAAGGAAGGGAGTGAGAGAGAAATGAGATAGAGAGAATTAGAGGGCAAAGGAGAGAGAGTCAAATAAAGGGATGGAGATAGTGAGAGAGAGGTCTAGAGTGTAAGGGATAAAAAATGAGTGAGATAGAGAGACAAATAATACAACTTTTTGGTTACTAAAATTTGACCACTTGATTACTAGAATTTGACATGTTGATTACTAAAATTTGATTGTCTAAAATTTGTGAGATCTTTCGAAAACTAGAATTTGCATTATAACTCCTAGAGATCTGAAACAAATCTCAAAAATCCTGAAACTATATACATGAAATATAACTTAAAGTATAAGAAATTTAATGTTCATATGTAAATTTCAACTTATACTTAAATTTTTATTTCATGTATATAGTTTCCCTAAAAGATAACAAGAAGGAGACAAGAAAAAGAGAAGAAATGTTTTTCACTGTAGACAAAAACTCGAGCGCATTATAATACACTCATGTTTTGGAAATGTTTTTTTTATTTGAAAAATGCACATTCTTTGAACTCCAAATGCATGTGTTTTTTAAATTTAAACCATAACATGAGCATGTTATAAAATGCTCATGTTATGGCTTGGTAATGACCGAGCCTATTGGTCACTACCAACCCATAACGTGAGTGGATTTTACTATAACACATTTGTGTTTTTTCTCTTTCAGAATGAAAAGTAAATTGGCCACTTTTTGGCCCCCCATATTTTTGCACTTACCCTAGGAGACCAAAAAATGGTTAGACAATTTCTAAAAAAAACCATGAATCCCAATGTACCACCATTCTTTTTACAAAACAATGATCAAACAAAACCCATGGATAACTTGTTTAGACCACCATCCCAGATTGAACAAGTTTTTGTGGCACAACAATATCAAGTAAATACACTCCAAAACATGCCACAAAATAATGTTATGAAAAAATTGGGAAACCTTCCAATGGATCAACAAAGTATAAACCCATCACAAGGGCAATACATGCCATGGCACACTTCATACTTTGACCCTTCCAACAACTTACAATATAATCAAATGGAAATTATCGCAAAATCAACCACAACAAGGTTTACCATAAATGAACTACCTATGTAACCTTCAACATAATCAATGACAAGGTGTACCATAAAAAAACTACCATGCAACCTTCAACAAAATCAGCCACAATAAGGTGTACCATCAACGTAATACCAAGGTAACCTTCAACAAAATCCCCATCAAAAAGGTATACCATCAACACAATACTAAGGTAACCTTCAACACAATCCAAAATAACAAGGTGTGCCACAAATGAACTATCAATTTACCCTTCAATAACATTCACAACAACAAGGGATACCGCAAATGAACTACCAAGGTATACCCCAAACTCAACAACATGTCACTCAACAAATCAAAAATCAAAATCCTCAACCACAACATCAAGGAAGACCACAAAATCAGTACCAAGGAACACCTCAAAGTCAATATCAGGGTACATAGTAAGAACCCAACCTATCTTATGCACAACAAGGATCTAACATACCTTATATGCAACATGTTCCTCAAGGTCCCATGTCTATACAATATCCTATTTATGACCAAACCAACGTCATGGGACAATAGATATACAATACCCAAAATCCTCAAAAAAGTACACCAAATAATGACATAAATGTACAACTCCAAACACTCAATTAAAGGATATCGGATATAAAAATTGGAAATCCTAGGAAGAGTTATGATCTCCAAGACATTTTTCCATATCTGTTTGATCAAAATTTATCGATGGTACCTTCCTTAAAGCCTTTGAAATATCAAAATTTGATAAGTATAGGGGGAAAGGAGATCCAATTGAGCATGTACGTTAATTTTCCGTATCTTGCATAGAACTACAATGAAATGACACCTACTTGATGATCATTATTCCATAGAGTCTCAGTGGGCCTGCTATAGACTTGTTCTCTTGTTTACCGCCATGCGTCAAAATATTTGATGAATTGTCAAATAAGTTTTTCAACCATTTCTTGTACAACATAGAACAAGACATTATGATCATCGATATGTATAAAATCAAACAGATTCAAGGTGAATCATTTCCCTCATACCTAAAAACATGGAGACACAAAAGCAAGAAAAATTAAGTGGCTCATTCTAGAGAAATAACTTGTCGATGTCTTTATCTCCAACAAACATGCAAATATCAATTACAACCTCACAGTATTATTCCCAAACAATTTTGAGGAGACTATTGAAAGGGAATATTTCTTGAAAGAGCCCTTGTTGCACCAGGAGTGATCAAACTTTACAACCCAAAATATCAACCTTCTACTTCAAATTACAAAACCAAGATATGGGCAAAGAACAAGAATGTAACCAATGATGGAGTAGACACTAAGGTTGTACAAAATGTGAAAACTCCCAATGTGCCACAAAATCATGTTCAAAAAACACAACAAGGATATGATTCAAATAACCCACAGAACAACCAACCCAGCATCCAATAGAAAAATCAAGGATAAAACAAAGAAAGGAGACCACCTCGACAATATGACCAACCACAAAGGAAATTTACTCCATTGGGAGAATCCCTTGAGGTCATCATGCACAAACTAGTCCAAAAGAAACTCATTATGATTAATGACAAAAAAATATGAGGAACCCAACTTCAGATCCCTTGGTAAAACAAGAATAACAAATGTGAATTTCACAAAATCAAGGGGCATACCACCAATAATTGCATGAGGCTTAAAAAAATCATGCAAGACTTAATAAAAAAGGGAGAGATAGATACCAAACCTCATCCTAGAAACAAAAACCTAATAACATTCTAGGAAATGTCTCTTGTGAGGATCATTCCATCTGTTTGGCAGCCATACTAGGCACAAATCTTGAATGCAACATAACTACATGAAGAGGGAGAGTTACAATCCAAGGATCCCCACCCCTTGGTAAAAGGGAACAAGTAAGCCATCAAGTGACTATAACATTGTGGAAGAAGTCAAGAAAAATATTGCCTTAATTTCCATCCTTGAGCTCTTAAAATTGTCACCATCACATAAGGAAATATTGGAAAAAACACTTGTTGAAACGTCAATCCCAAACAAGCTTGATGCTAACCAGTTTCAATCCACAGTTTGCAATATCATGCCTACCCATCATTTAGTCTTTTCTAAGAAAGATATTCCACAAAAATCATTCCACAATCAAGCTCTTTATTTAGAACTAGGTGTCCACAAACATAAAGTCAAGAGAGTACTAATAGATAATGGTGCAAGTCTATACAATTATAGCTTAAAATTGGTGGAACAAATGGGATACTCATATGATGTCATAGATAAAAACAAGAGCATCGCCATCAAATCTTATGATGATATGGAGCAAAATTCAAAAGGTACAGTCAGGTTATCCATTCAAATAGGACCAACAATAATAGAAAATTCTTGTTAAGTACTGGATCTCAAGCTTCCATACAACCATCTCTTAGGTCAACCATGGATCTAGGCTTTGAAAGTAGTACCATCTAAATTACATCAATGCCTAAATTTTCCTTATGATAATAAGGAAATTACCATATATGTTGACCCCAAACATTTCCATTAATGTGCTAAATTGGAGGAAAAGTATAAAAAGATTCAACAAATACCCATCAATGATATATCTTTTCACTCCTTTTTCCTCCAGTACACCATCACCAACTGAGCTACCTAAATCTAATGCCAACATCCAAGTACTTGAAAAGGTTTGTGGGGAATACCACTTCAACTAATCTTTTTGTATTGTAATGCTACCTCTAACACCTAAGACTTATTAGTTTGTAATGGAACTAGATCAAGGAACGTATTTTGGAGTAGAGATTGTGTCTTCCAATCGCAAAAGTAAACTATAAAATTCAAAATTAAAAAAGAGGTCCCCTAAAGAAAACCACAATGTGGATTTATTAGATCTAGAAAAGAGAAAAACAAAGGATGTATTTGAAGGTGAAAACCTCTTCAAGGCACTCAAAGATGGATTATTCAATCTCCCTGCCATATAATATCAAGAAAAATCAACACTTGTATTTTAAGACGTCGAACCTATCAATGTTGGCACAAGAAAAACACCAAAGATCACATATCATGAAACCTAACTTGATCCTGAAGAAAAGGTGAAATTCTCAGTATTTATCAATGAAAGAAAAATAAACTTTACATGGACATATGCAAACATGCCAGGGATAGATCCACGGTTGGTCATACATCACCTAGCAATATTCCCTAGAGCTAAACCCATCAAGCAAAACGTATGGAAGATGCATCCACAAATAACACTTTTGGTAAAATTATAACTTTAGAAACTATTAGATGTGGGCTTCATCAGACCCATTGACTATCCTGAATGGGTGTTTAATCTAGTACTAGTATCAAAGACCACTAGGAGCATAAGAATCTGCATAGACTTCAGGGATCTAGATAAGGCTTTCTCTAAGGATGGCTTTCCGCTACCTAGAATTGAAATGATTGTAGACCTAAATATAGGGTATGAAATGTTATCACTGATGCAGAACTTCAACAGATATAATCGGATCAAAATATCTCACTAGGACCAACATAAAACAACTTTCAATTGTGCATGGGGAACCTTTTGCTGGAACATCTTTCCATTTGATCTAAAGAATGTAGGAGCAACTTATCAATGTGCAATGACCACTATCTTTCATGATATGTTGCATACCACTATGGAGGATTATGTAGATGACATACTAGAAAAATACATCAAAAGAGAAGTCCATTTGATAAACCTATAAAAACTATTTGATAGGCAAGAACAATATAATTTGTGTCTCAACCCAAAGAAGTGCATCTTCGGAATGAAATTTGAAAAACTATTGGGTTATATAGTATCAAGAAGAGGCATTGAGGTAGATCCTGCCAAGGTAAAATCTATATTAGAAATGACTCCTCAAAAAACATTGAAGAAGTTGAGAAGTCTACAAGGTAAACTATAGTCTATTAGGAGATTCATTGCATTGTTGGCAGACAAGTGTCATCCAGTCAACCATTTTATCCACAAATACATAACATTCAAATGGGATGGTAGATGTGATCAAGGATTATCTACTCACTCCTCTAGTATTAATACCACCAATTCAAGATAAGATAATGATCCTATATTTTTCTACAACACCAACAACATTAGGATTTCTATTAGGATAACTAGATGATAATAACAAGGAAAGATTAGTCTATTATATTAGCTAAAACTGTTGGCTATGAATTGAACTATTCACCCATAAAAATAGCATGTATATTTTTCATCTTTATGGCACAAAAGTTGAGACATATTAAAAAACCTTGTAAAGTTGATATCAAAGGTGGACTCCCTAAAGTATATATGAGAAAAATCGGCTCTAACAGGGAGGATCACTAAATGGGTGATGATATTAAGCAAGTTTGACATAGAGTACATAGATAGAAAAGCTATCAAAGGATAAATCATAACAAATCAATTAGTAGATGCACTGATGGAAGATCATCAACCTCTAACAATGGAATTTCTAAATGAAAGCATACTTCTAACTGGTCGATCTAGTTGTTGGACTTTGTACTTTGAGGGATCCCACACTCAACACAACTTATCAGATGGTATCTTATTTCTCACACTGTAAGGAGATAGTATACCTAGGGCTTACATGATTGATTTTCCATGTACCAATAATGTTTATGAATATGAAGTTCTAATCATAGGAAAAAATGTGGCCATAGAATGGAGAATAAAGGAATTATAGGTTTATGGAGATTCCCAACTAGTCATCAGGCAGGTAAACGATGAATATCAGATAAAGGATGACAAGTTAATGACATATAAGAGAATGGTGAACAGTTTCAAACAATACCTTATCATCATCACCATTGAAAAAGTTTTTAGGGTCAACAACAGAGCAAATAACACTATGGAAACAATAGGTTCACTACTCAATATTCCACAAAAATTTCCTAAGTATGAATTCCTTGTGGAGCAACTCCTTATCTCGACATTTGATATCTTGAAATTAGAACTGGTTTGTGATGTTGTTGGTCCTAACTCACCATGGTACCAAGATATGTTTGACTGTATCCAGTATGGTATCATATAGGGCATGACTTAACAACAAACCAAAATAAAACCTTTGTCCATTGAACCTCTCGATTCACCTTCTTAGGAGATACCCAATACAAACAAAGTCTAGATGGAACATTACTTTTATGTCTCAATGTGGAAGAAGCACACACCACTTTACAAGAAGTGCATTAAGGTATTTGTGGGTCTCATGCTAGTGGATCTAATCTAGAATAAAAATTGCTAGTAACAAGGTATTATTGGCCCTCAATGGAACAAGAATGGATCAGTACTTAAGGAGATGATGCCAATTTCAACAACATAGTGATCTTTTTCATGCACCAACACAAGAACTGAGACCTACAAGAACACCATGGCATTTCTCACTGTAGGGACTAGACTTGGTAGGTAAGATATCTCCCACTTCATCCAATGGGCACAAGTTCATTATTACTACAACCGAATACTTTAAAAATTAGATAGAAGCAATTCCAATAACATACATCATAGGGAAACAAATATCCAAGTTCATATTGAATTATCTTATATGTCGATATGGAATTCCCCAAACTATAATAACAGACAATAGAACCCCATTCAAAAACCAATATTTTTGTGAGCTTTGTTAAAAAAAAATTATCCAACACAAATTCTCAAGACCCTATTACCCCCAAGGAAACATTCAAGCTAAAGCATCCAATAAAACCCTCCTAAAAGTCTTGAAAAATACTGTTAATAACATTGGTCATGATTGGAATTTGCAACTAAACCCAACCCTATGGGCTTATCAAACCAACATTCATACATCTAAAGGTGCCACACCTTTTTCCTTGGTTTATGCATCTAAAGTATTCTTACCTATTGAAGTTGAAATCCCCTCTCTATGAGTATCCCTGAAAGGCATGGTCAATAATGAGGAATATCGGGTGTCCAGATTGAATGAGTTGGAACTCCTAGATGAAAGGCATTTGAGTGCATTAAACCTTCTTTATATTTATTAGAATCATCTCAAACAAATCTACAACAAAAATATAAAAAATAAAAGCTTTCAAATTGGTGATCTACTACTAAAATAGAATCAAAAGATCCAATTAAAATAGGATGGGAAGGGGATGTTTGAACCAAACTGGTTAGGTCCTTTCATCATCAAAGTAAGCTATGGCTCAGGATCATATCAATTGGCTACTCCTGAAGGAGAACCTTTAGTCGAGCCACTAAACAAAAACCATCTTCAAAAAAATTATACTTGAACACATCAAAGTATCTCAACAAAAAAAGCTAAAGAATTTTAAAAACAAGAAAAACAGTAATTCGAAATGAAACATTCTTTAAGTGAAAACCACTTTGTGGTTCTCCTAGGACATGTATCATGGGAAAATCTAGAAAAAAATCACTACATTTGAATAAGACCCACATCTTTATCTATTAGCACCATCTAAAGCATCCACTCCATTCATCTCATAATAAAACACTCAACCAACCATGGCTCAATTATTGATCAAGTGTTGAACCTTATTGCATCGTCAAGATCCATCTCTACTAATGAACACAATCTTGTCTCAAAATGGGGGCAACTTCCCAAAATTGGTAGTGGATTGGATCCTTGTAAATCCCATCACTACTAAAAATTAGCAAATCAAAAACATCTAGAAAACAAACAAAATCAAAACAAAGTCAAAAACATCAAAAATCCCAAAAAAATGTTATGCTTTGAGTCAACACCAATTAAACTATGTGGTATTTGTGTGTATAATGTAAGCAAGGCTAATCTTTGATCAGCCCCCGAGGCCCTAGGTCAATCCCCAAGTGTCAGTCATGGTCTTTAAACTTAGTCAAAAATCCAAAGACATTTGAAAAATCAGAAAAAGGTCAAAAATATACTCTTATCAAACAAGTGAACTATGAGCCTCTACGTGAATAATGTAGGAAACTCCATCATAGTTGATGAGCCCCCGAGGCCCTAGGTCCCCCAAGACAAAAGGAAAATATTCAAATGTCATCAAAATCCAAAAGCATTTCATAAAAGTTAGAAAAATCCAAAAAATAGTGTCACTCAATACAATCAAACTATGATGTATTTATGTTCATCACATAGGAAAGGCTAATCATCCCCCAAGGCACTAGGTCATTCCCTTTAGGTCCCCTTATTTGTTTTTAAATTTCTTGAAAATAAAAAAAAAACATCAAATAATAATAAAATTACAAAAGATCCTATCTCCATTTATCGCTTATCCACAATAAATCTTCCATTCACAATAAACAATCATCACCCTCACCCTTTTGATAACACAATTAACAAACAAAACACACATAAAAATCAAAAATTCCAAGGTGAATATCAAAATGACTAGATAATTATCAAGTTAAAACAATGCCTAAGTATAGACTACCATACCTATTTGAAAATAATTATCAACAATCCTAAACATGAGTCGTAACGGATATAATATTCCTACAATAGATGTCATCAATGGATTTCATCATGAAACATCAAAAAAACTATGGCAAGTGATACTACAACATTGTTTATCTTTTTATAGTCTTATCGTTTTTATTTATCTTGACACCCCATTCCCAAGATCCCTTGAGGATGTCCATAAGGATTTAGAGAAGAAGGAATGGTGGCATTAACTGTTAATTTCTATTTTTTTGTTTATGATATGTTTTTGTGATACAACCATGATGAATACTTGCTTGGTTTTGTGTATGGAAGTTTTTTTAAGATAATTTGTGTAGCAGTTGCATGTTAGGTACTTCATACTTATTTGTGTAACTAGTCCAAATTTTTTTAACACAACTCAGCTATATACTCTAATAGGATTTTTGTATATCTGGTATAAGCAAGAATATTCTTTGTGTACCAAGTCAAAGTCCATGTAATGGATACAAAGTCGCCTTGGTTATAAATACCATGGTGCATCGTATCTATTTTCTACATCAAGAAAGGATTGCTAAAAGATACAAATCTTGTATGAAAGAAAAAGAAAAACTCATCAGTAACTAACAACATCAAATTTCTATCCATCTCTAAATCATCAAACACTTCTAACTAACAAATTCATCCTCCACCACAATATCATTAGTACCAAATGCATCTTGCATCCACATAATCATCAGTACATAAATCATCCATCCATACATCTCATATATATTGCATCAAAAAACACAAAAGCATCATCAACACATATAAATATCCATGATCATCCATAAATCATCTGGTAACAAAATAAAAAGATAAATCGAAACAATATCTCATATATCATCAAAATTGAGAATGTCATATACATCATCAAGTAACATGTGTGATATCATATACAAAAATAAATACATATATACGAGGCCTCAATTGGTCAATGAATGTATATACAAAAATAATGTCTACACAACATCTCTGGTATAATGAGCACCATATAAGATCAAGGTACAAATTACTCCTATTGGTCATCCCAAGGTGGGGATCTCAGCTGCTCCTGAATCTAATGGGGAGATGGTTGTGGCATGACTAAAGGCTGCTCAGGCTGCCTAATTGAGTGAACACCTAACTTTGCACCTGTCTATGTGCTCAACTCTCCAAAATGAGGCCATATTTACGGTCTTGGAATGAAGGCCTCATAGAGTGTCTGATAATATGTTCTTATCTTTAATAACTACTCTCGATTGGCATGGTACTAAGCGAGGGGAATGGAGGAAGCTAGTGATACGTTGGCTAAAATTATAAGCATCATCTCTATAGACAACTCCTTCTTGGAAACATCTCTCTCTTGTCTAAACCCATTCCTCTCATATCAAAGTCCATCTCTCTTGGTAGTCAATGGTGTAGCATGTGCCTCAACAGTCTACCTCCATGTGATCTTTGCATCTCTCTTTTCCATAAAGTGGGAAAAATGTGTTGTCGCTCTTACATCCCCAAGTGAGGGAGGTCACTATGGTACTAGTTGATCTTGCTACATCATATTAGGTTGTCATCCATCCTATTGATCCTAATGGCCATCATGTCCTACTCTAGCCAACTACTCAACAACGATCCTTAGTCAGTGTCACTCTCAACTATGACCAATAACACCAACTCTCCTTATGGTTGGCCCAACACTAGCTAGATCTATGAAATAAAGAGGAACACGGTGAGCCCACCACTAATCATACTCATTTTTTGTACTAAGATCTGTCAAACCTATTGGCCAGCCCCATCCAAATGGGACAATTTAAGGAACTTAGCAACAATATCTAGAGATGAATCTTGTGGTCCCCACACCCTAACCTCTCGAGTGGTCCTCCCAAAATGTGCATGGTAGTCATCTGCAAACCATGTCTACCACTTTCCAAACTAACAAAGAACCCCATCTAGTAGAACTCAACAAGAGAATCAATATGGCCAATCAATGATCATGTCTATCGATAGTAAGGGAGTTGCTCCTCATCATCATGTCAGGCCTCATAGCCTAACCATGGCCTCCAAATGAAAGCAATCATATCATCAATAACATGATGCCAATAAGATAGTTGGTCAGGACAAGTGTAGTGCATAAAATTAGAGTATCTATAAGAATATGGATCCTCTAGATCTCGATCCATAACACCATCTATTCTAGTCATTGGGATGTGCTCCCAGGCTCATACATGTAATAATATCACACCAACGGAGATAGAACTACCTCCACAATAGGAAACCTTGTGTATATCTCTATATAAATGTGTTAGAAGACATGGTCCTTGTGCATACCTCTTTTTGTGCTCAAACATCTACTCGATGTAGATGCCCCAACCAATAGGAAATTTTCTACCTCTCCAATCAAGTACTACAAGCCCGAAGATCAAATGACATAGGACCAAATATACAAGATTTTCATTTTAAAAAAATAGAGATAATTCTATCTCCTAATCCATTACCTGAAGACACTTAACACCGAGAAATCGTAGCATAGCACAGGTACCCTGTCTAACATCATAAGTAACAAGCTCTTCATGAATAGGAATACAAAAAATCCTCTAGACATCCTCCAAAGTGATAGTGGCCTCACCGGTCAACAAATTAAAAGATGACAATTTAGAGTGTCATCTCTCTACAAGGGTGGTTGTCATTGCCCTATGACATCGAATCTCTAGAATGTAGCATATGTGTCACCAACCCATGAAATCTATAATATCTCACTCCACCTTGACGAATCCAACATTCAGGTCAAACAACTATTGCATTTCTCGCTCTCTAGAATAAAGTGGTCTAAGAACCACCTGCAAACATTCAATCCATGATGTTAAAGAATTTTCTACAAAAGCACATCACGAACCTAAGACTGCAAACAAATTGGCTAAACATTTCAAAATTGACAATAGTGGTTACTTTTTTAACAATGGCGGTGAAGAAATGTAATAGCAACCCTCTTTTTGGCAATAGTGGTCAAGAAATTCAATAGCAATAAAAATGACAAAAGTGACCAAATTTTTCAAAAGCACACAATATTTACAAAAGTGGGTATTTCATACAAATAAGAATAATAGTGAACAATTTAAGCAAACACGGTAATCAAAAGTGAATAGATTTGTCAATAGCAAACAAATTAAGAAAAAGTGGTAGAGAAAATCAAAAGCGGCACAAGAAAAAATAGCAATAGCGGTAAGAATGATGCAAAATCATTAATTTTACAAGATTACCACTATTGATAAAAAAAATTTTAAGCATTAATTACTACAAAATGACAAGAAAAAAATAGTAATGGAGAAGGTACATACCGCGATACCTACGCTAGTGGGCCTCCCAAACTAATAGACCGCCTCTGCACGTTGTGGGGCACCTATAATCCTCAACATCATGAATCAATAATTTACAAAGCTGGATCTCCAGAGACAAGAATTCGCTAAGGGCTAAGAGTGAAAATGAGGTAAAATGAACCCTAATTCCATATTTTTACCCCCCAAACCCTAATTTTTTAACCTAGGAAACCCTCCTAAGTTGAAATTATGAGCACCCGAGAACATTTGAACTATCAACGATGGAAATATAAGCTTAATTTTTCACCCTCTATGCATTTGAACTAAAATTGAACCTTGTCGCGAGCCTAACCCAAAAAAAAAGAAATTTCCATCCAACCTCTCAAGGGGAAACCCAACATCATATTATCTTTCTTCTGATAGCTAGGGCACATTGGGGCATATAATGTTTTTAAAAATCTTGATCTTAACATCAAATTATTTGAAACAAAGTAACCAGTACTTTGTCTCAAAGAGGGAAAAAATGTAGAAATGTAAAAATGACCTAGCGCATATCACAGTTCACACATCTTGAATGAAATTTTTCATCATCGAAATCATTATCATTTAATATCATTGTATTTCACATCATTTACATCAAAAACACTACTTTCCTCTATTAGTTGAATAATCTTAAATTATTTAATTAATTCATTATTTCATCATTTTTGACTAATTAAATAAATTTCATTTATTTAATAGTCCTAATCTAACTTTATTCCTCCTAATTGATTAAATAAAATCAATTATTTAATTCTATTTCTAATATACCCTATTCTCCTAAATCAATTAAATATTTATTGCTTAATATTTTAATTAATTCACTTTCCCCTTTCTAAACATGAATAATTAAATTAATTTTTCAAACATCATTCAAAAAGGGCAACAAATACAACTTTATTTGTTAAAGTAAAAAATGACCTACACGTTCAAAAATCTAATTGTTAATTATGTTAGAACTGAAAAACTCCATGAAAAACCCTAAGGTTTTCCCATTTGAATCTAAATTTTCCAACATTACTCTAAGCAATTTTATTCATTTATATTCATATTTCACTATCCTTCCCTTAAAAATCTTTTTCCATCCATATATACATTGCACGATATACCTCTGACTTAATATTTTTTAAAATCCAACTCACCACTTTACCACGACCTCCCACAAAGGGCCTGCAGTATGGCGGTAGCAGCCAAAGGTGTAGGCATAAAAAGTTCTTACCGCCACACCGTGCATGGTCAATTCATTGACCGTAGTATCATGGTGGCAGTGAGATAACCGATAGGCAGTGACAACATAGCGGTCAGTAAGCGGTTACCGCTATACCGCGCATGGTCTGAATATAGACTGTGGTGGTCGTGGTAGACGGTGGATAGTAGCGGAGGTGACAGTCAGAGACTCCATTGTGATACTGCTGGTGGTTATCACGATGACCGTGGTGATGCGATGGAGAGTCAACGCTGACCAGTGGAGACAGTAAATGCCAACCGCTATACCGCGACGGGGCAGAATAGAGACCGCGGGAACATGGTAGATAGTGGTGGGACTAGTCAAAGTCAAGGCGGTAAAATGATAAAGGCCATAGGGAAATAAAGTGTAAAGAATAATAAGGTTTAAAATGAAATATTGAAGGTCGGTAAAGTATTAAAACAAAATCAAATGCATAACTATGTAATAAGATATTTAATTTACTGACAGGCAACACAATTAAATATTTTAATTGCTATCATAAAATTCAAATGGTTGTAATAGGAATGTGAAAGATTACAACGCTTGATATGTATTGTATAAATATTTTGAAAATTAGAAGGAGAGGTGTTGATGGTGAAAATGACACAAACAACGTTAAAACAAAATATTTCTACTCTATTTCTCCTTAAAAAGAAAGACAACATATAGTAGCCTAACTCCCAAGGTCCTGGTAGTTGGTTCTCAACTATCTGGTGTCACCCAATTGGTCCATGCAACTGTAATATTCAAGGAGCCTATGTTGGTAACAAAGAATGCAAGCAATGACTCATTTTACCAAACTGTTTTAGTAAATCAAGGGGGTTTCAAACAAAAGAAAAAGATAGATCAGAGGGTAAACTAGTAAACATGAACAAACTCATCTAACATCCAGACACATATCTTCAACAATGAATGTTTTTCAATTAGATCAAGAAAACCAAAGCATGATATAATTCACAGAATAATCTATACCATTGTATGCATCTAAGGTGCTTATTTTAATTTGCCTATCAAAACTATTTCAAATGTTTTTAAAAGAACACACATTCATTCATTGCCAAGATCATAGATCAATAGAATTCAATAAATTTAATCCAATGATAATCTAACAAGATAATCCTTAAATCTGGCTTCTTCTAATGACTTTCATCACATAAGAAACAATCATGTTTCAGCACAATCATTGGCATATAGATAGATTATAAATTATCAGCCTTATCAAGTAAAACTTAATTCTAACAACATATTGCATAAACTGTAATTTTATTTAACTGTAAAAATCAAGTAACAATGTATCTCTACAATTACTACAAAAAATTATATCTCCTAGTATCAGGTGGCCAATTCTATTCTCTATTAGCTAACCCTTACAATATGATACCCAAAAGGTATTTATAGATATACAAAATTCAAACTCCACTTCTATTTTAAGTTGATCCGCCTTTTGAGGAACTAAAACTCTCTTGGAAACTCAGATCAATTCGATCTTGATTTCTTACATTAAACATTCAGTTAAATTGGAGAATAGAAAAATAGAAGAGAAAAAGGGAAGTCATGTGCTTCAAGAACTACCAGTGCTGCATGCAACATGCAAAGAAGAAAAAATCCATGCATGCAAGAGATTTATGCATGTGAATTTGGTTCTGCAATAAACTCATCATAACTAGCGAAGACTTGTTGTTATACATCTAATTCTGGCCCATCAACCTAGTTGTCTTCAAATTTAATTTTCTCCAATTCTGTTGTACAAAACCCTCTCATATCCTTTATCTTTGTCAACTCTCTTTCAGCAGCCTTTATCTCTTCCTTGATGTCCATCAATCGATCGATTAGTAGATCTTCACCATCATCTCCTTTCTGCATGAGTCCTTTAAACCTTTCACCCCATTTCTCTTTTATCTGGCTCAAAGGTAGGCCTTCCTTTGTTAGTATATTAACATCTACTATGATAGCGATGACCACCTCCAACTCCTCAAATTGTTTAGTTAGATCCTTAACAACATCTTGGAATTCATTTCTATGTTTGCACAAGAAATCTATTCTGAATCGGAGTATACGAGAGGTCTTTTCCACAAAATCTTTATTATCCTCCTAAAATATTGTGTGTTCAAGAAGAGCAGTCAAAGGCAATGTACTAACCTTCTTCAATTTCTGACTATATTCTTTATATTCCTCTTCCTGCTTCTCCAATGCTTCAATATATTGATGCATTTCCCCTATCAACTCTTATGTCCCTTTGTGAACCTCAAAACCTTCGACCAAAATTTCACCTACTTCTTGATTTAACTTGTCAACCCACCTATCTAACATCTTCACTTCACCCCTTACTTGTACTAAATCATCTACCTCCTTTTCGCTCAGCAAAATGGGAGTTTCAATAGCAGCTACTTGTTGTGATCTTGGAGAAGAGACACTTTTCAAAAAGGAATGCAATTGATCTAACTGATCCTTAAGCTCATCTTTATTCTACTTATCCTTTAACATCCTTGACTTGGTTGTCGAAGCTACCACATCAATTAGATTCATCTTTTGATCTCTGGTAGGCCTTCCCAGGTTAACAATACTTAATTAATAATCCGTTAACTGCATGTCTCCTACCTCCTTTTCTATCATTGGTATGGCACACTCAGCAACAATTTCTCCCTTGTCCATGAGCCTGGTGGAATGTAAGATCTTGGCCTTCTTTTTAGGCCTTTCTTGGTCAATCTCCTTCATCATATCCTCCCAATTGAGAGGTTGTGAAGGTGTTACTATTCTTTTATGTAGGTCCAATTTTAACCAAGTGGGAGCACATGGAGCAGTAGTCATCATAGTGGAAGAAGAAGCAATAGTAGTAGTAGAGGGTAGTTGCACATTTACTTGGGGTTGAGAATCAACCCTTGGTCCCTCTTGTTGTTCTTGCACCATATGCATTTGTACAAGCTTTTCAGCCTCTTCCCTATCTTTTTGTTCCTATATCTTCTTATCTTCTTCTTCCTTCTTCAACCTCTCTTCCTCCAATCGTTCTCTCTCCACTTTTTCTTTCTCCAATCTTTCCTTTTCTAATTTCTCCTTCTCTATTCTTTCCTTTTCTAGTTTTTCCTTATCCAAATTTTCTTTCTCTAGAGCTTCTTTTACCAGTTTCTCTTTCTCCAAAGAATCTAGTTTTTATTTCTCTAGTCTTTCTGCCTCTAAAGCCTTAAGCTTTTCTGCCTTTTCTTCTTCTTGTTGTTGCTTCCTAACCAGCTCTTAAGTGTCCTTTTCCTTTAATACTTGTTTTGCTTCTTCTTCCTTTTGGTGAGCTTCCTCAACAAGATTTAACTTGGCAACCAGGACTTCTTTCTCCCTCCGGTGTCTTGCCTTCTCTTCCTCAAGGTCATGAATCTTTTGTATTAATTCCAACTTATCATTTTCTTCTTTAACCCTGAGTTCATGCTCCTGTTTCCTTTTCTGACTCTCTACTTCATCAGCTCTTGACTTAGCTTCAATTTGTTGTTGTTTTAGTATGGCATTACCTTGTGTCTTGGCATCCATTAACTTTTGCTTTTCTATTTCTACAGCTCGCTCTTCAGCAACCTTCCTGACTTCTTCAAACAATGCCCATTGATCCTCTTGTGTCATTACCTATTCAGTATCCTCCTCTAGAGGCATATTCTCTTGCACATCCTTCTCTGACACAGTCTCATTCGAGTCTATTCCAACATCATGAATTTCTACATCCACTTCTTTTCCCTTTGTAGTCTCAACCATACCATGAAGAGTCCCCTTTTGAACTTCTTCACTCTGTTGGTTTGCAAGTGGGACTTGTGTAGAAGATTCACATAATGTAGGTGTTGAAACAACTAATCCAACTTGAGCATCTCCTTCTTGGGTTTCTGCTTCATCAATTGTTACTTCAAGCTCTATTCTTCAATGTTTGGAGGAAGGAACTCCAAAAGCTCTTTGGGAGCTGTCTTTCTCTTGAGCCTTTTATATCCTTTCCCCTTTTTAGGAGCTGGTCCTTGAGGATCTTTGTTTCTTAGAACCAACCATTGAACACTTCTATCCAAGACTGCTCTTCCTATCTGCTTAATATCAATAGTTTCCTCACCATCCCAATCAATTGGATCTAGACTTTTAGTTCCAATGTTCAAAGCTTCATAAGATGGATCCAGTACAACTCCATCATCCACCAATGTGTCAAGAATGCCATTTTTTACTCCAAACTCTAACATGAGTGCGATAGGTAATCTTTCATAATTCTTCTTCCTCAAATCATACTCATCCTATCGGTCACACCAAAAATCTTCTAACAAATTAAAATGCTTGTCAAACACAGAAGGCAACAAGATATTCATTTTACCCTTTGGATCAAAATACTTACGAGCTGTGTATAAACCTAGCTTTAACTATATCAGCTCACTGCAGACCACCTTTGCTACTACCAAATGCTAACAACTGTACTCACCCAACTTCATGGGGAACTTGTGACATCCTGTCTTATGTTTTAGTCCAAACTAGGCATTAACTCCAAGAGCCTGATATACAAACTCCATTAACACTATCCTATTGTTGCAACACCTTGGTAGCAAATGTGGATGGCCTTCAAAACTATCTAGCCTAAAATATGTAAACCTGGGGCACTGAATGTACCAACCTCCCCATTGAGCAATAAATTCCATGGCTTCTTGACTCAATCTATACCCTACATCTCCATTGTGTTGGTTAATGACCACATATATGAATGCATCATTAAACCTTCTGAATTGAGTCTCAACAACTTATAGAGATAGTTGGTTATAATGTTCCCACACCTTCTTCTATCCATCTAATACTCCCATTATCCCTATTCTGTTCAAACCTAGGAAGATACCCAACCTTACTGCTGCATACACAATGTAAGAAGTCATAAAAAAACATTTAGTCTCCCTAATTCTAGTCAATTGATCATGAATAGCATTTGATACAATCATCGACCAATCAAACTGATGGGTCCCATTTAAAATTATCTGGATGAAGGGAAACATCCACTCCTTGAAATGAAAGGAATCTCTCTTCCCAAAATCCCTAGACATCATCATTATTAAATCTGATACCTCCTTATAGAAATCTTCCCTCTTTGGTTAGTCTACAAGCTTAGTTAGAGACTTCTTCTCTATCTTCAACCACTTTTTGTTCAAGTGAGACTTATTGGATTCCTTATACTTTCTATATTTCTCTAAGGCCTCTGCCTCATCCAACTGTACCAAGTTCTTGGGATCCAGGACATTAAATATACTTTGAAACATATGAGGAGTAAGATCAATGATTACATTATCTTGGGAATCCATGCATTGTTGGGTAGCTGGATTGTAAGCTCCTGCAACTATCAAGATCAACTCCGGGCATTGGATTGATAAAGGAAACATAGTTATATTGGCCAAGCCAGAATCAACAATTCTTTGTGTCCTCCCTGTTATATCTTCAACATAGGTTTCTAAATAGAGCTCCTCAAAATTGTATTGGCCCAAATTTGTGTGGGTGATGTCTGACCAATCTGATTCTACTTTGCTTACTTTCACAATAGGACTCCTGTGATTATACCTGAATGTATAAGGTAACTATTTTGGCTTGATATTCTTTGGTTTAGCTGGTGCCTTTGATGTTCCTACAGGCCGGTTCCTTTGGGATGCTTCTCCTGATGCTCCCGACATCCTCTTAGCTTTCCTACAACAAAACCTCTAGTTAGATCCTTGAATAAAACATCTCAAAATGTGTCTTTAAAACCATACCTTTCAAACATACATCGGAGGTAGAACTAGGCAGCAAACATCTTAAATAATCCTCTTTTAACACACTATCGGGCTCGGAGCAAAAACTGTTATTGACATTCTATTAACAAGAAGCAGGCTCAGAGTCGGAAGTGAAATAGTGATCGAAACCAGAACCAAAATGGAAATTGATTCGGTTTCCTTCAGATTTTTTGTTTTTATATTTTGCTTCGGTTCCACTTTCGCTTCCGCCAAGGTTAACATTTTCATGAAATAAAGCTTCCTACTACAAGTAGAGTCGGAGACAGGATGGAAAATGGAATTGACACTAATCATAAAACATATCCAAAACTCTAAATCAATTCCGATTCCACTTCCCGATATGTTGACCATGACATCATTAACGATTTTATCAATTTAATGCATAACTCCATGATTAAAAGCTAAGGTCATATTAAATGAGATGAGGCTTAAAATATATCATGAAAGGACCATGCCCATATGACCGTGGGGATGACTGTATTTTAGGGCATCATATTTTAACCATTTTTAAACGTGATCACAGAAATGCATAAAACCCTAATCTAGAAAAATGCGATATAAAACTAGGGCACGGATTTAATTCCTCCTAATTTAACCAGACGAATGCGCATAAAAACCTAAGTAAAAACAAGATCTTATAAACCCTAACTCACTATAAAACAAGATTTAATCTACATTACTGGAAAACCCTAATTAAATCTACACATTTAAAACCTAATGCAGCACGACGTGATCACAACAAATCATGAAAACGACTGTGCCCCAACTCACTATAAAACCAAAAATGCAAGCATTAAAAAAATCAAGAACAATAAACAAACAAAGAAAAAGAAACACGCCATCCTAATGAGATGATGAAATTTCCCAAAGATCTAAATCAAACAACACGAACAAAGAACATGAAAGCAAATAAAAGAAAAACGAGAATAAGAACCCTACCTCGAATGCAAAACCTAGCTAACCTTCTAAATTGATTCACAAGAAACTATCTCCTCCTCCTTCAATCAATTCACTCAGATGAACTCCACAATTGCTCTATTTCGCTCTTTGATTTCTTAACAATGATAATAATAACACGTTCAATCCCTAATCAAGGTAAAAAATAGAGTTTCTACCTACGCATGGCAGTTGTCATTAACGCATTAAATGCAGTTAAGCAGAGACAGAACTGGAGAAGAACAAACACTTCACTATAGTGCAACTTCAGTAAAAAGTCAACGACCCAAAAACAGTGTGAGTGAAATCGAAATGGAAATTGATTTGGAAACTTAAGGAATTTACCAACTTTGTTCCCATTCCGAGTCCAGGTCCACCAACAAAGCACAAAATGAAACCAAACACAAAAGTAAAATAAAAATACCAACATAATAAAACTTAAGATAAGGACTTAGACTAAAACCAAAATTTCAAAAAGCGAAGGCGGAGACGGAATGGATTTTGATTTTTCAATTTCCAATAAACACCAACTTAACATCCACTCCAGTTCTGGCTCCAATAAAGACAAAACAAAAATCACAAAAAGAAAGACTGTCAGGATGGGGATCGAAATCGAGTTTTGAAACAAGTTTTAGAACCCGATTTGGTTCTGGCTCTGATTCCGACAAACTAAACCAAAGAAAAACAAAGTATTGGAAACAAAAGACTCCAAACTTTGTTTGAAAATCAACAAAAGATAAAAATAATAAAGGGGGGACCCATTTTGACCAAGGAAAAAGATGGGGTGGTTATGCAAGGCATAACAAATGGCGACTCAGCTGGGAAAATGGTTTACCCATTTTCAAGATACCCAAAGAGAATTTCAGTCACCCAAAAACTACTTGGCTTATAAACACTTTAACTTGAATAAGATTAGATATATGTAGGATAAGTTTGAGCTAAAATCTTAGATGTATATGCTCATGAGTGTTTTCTGAATCTAAGTGTGTGCAATATAATGTGCATCATTCTTTGTAGATACTTTCTCTATTTGTGAAAAACTATACCTAAGATTCAAGCTACATAGGTTGAGTCCTTTAACTATCGTATAGTAAAATCTTACGAATTGCTCCATTGCCAAACAAGCATCCATAGCCCCGATGGAGATACCTCTAGTTCTCTCAAAGCATTGCTCTACTGCCAGACAGGCATCCATAGCCTCGATAGAGATACTTGATTACCCACTTGATATTGAGTTTTCCTCTTCTTTCTTTTGTTTCTTTCATTCATTATTTTTTTTTCTTTTAAAACCTTGCTTGTGGAAATCTTTTGTGCACCTTCCTCAATACTTCAGACATAATGAATCTGAAACATGGGTTGAGAACTACTATGGATTTCATGATAGTCTTGGAATCAGATTTTTTACTTGAATCAAAGGGTAGAGCCATTCTAAAACAAATAGGTACTTACTCATGCAAATGTTTTCCTAATTTGGTGATAGATGCTTTGATCACAATTCATGAGATATTCACAATATATCTTCCATCCTTAATAACTTTTCCAACCCATACTAGAATGGTCATAAAACATAAGTTTCAAAATGAAATCCTTTTCAATGGTGATAATGAAAATACCTAAACCAATTTCTCTCCTAGTACCAGTAGCATACTTTGAATAACAACCCCTTAATTTGAAATGAACAAAATGAAGATCCCCAATGAAACAAGACAAAACAAACAAAAATAAAGAAAGAAAACAAACAAAACAAAAACTAAAACTAAAAAATAGAAAATTAATTACATATGATATAGTATAATACATTTTCCTTTTAAAACATCAGACCTTTTATGCATCAAAATAGTGCTTGAGAAATTGACTATTAACTGGTAATGGAATAAGCACTCCTATTAAGGTACTCAAAAAAAAAAAATTCTCGCCTAATATTTTAGCCACTTGATGAGGACCTAACCAAAGTCTATCAAACTTCTGATGATCTCCTTTCTTCTCTCTGGCCTTATCCCATAATAACACAAGATCTAATATTCTAAAGGCTTTTATCTTGGCTCTTTTGTCAAACCAGCATTTGACAACAACTTGATGCTTAGAGAATTATGGCAAAGCAGCATCTCTTTGCTCTTCCATGTTTAACGAATTAAGTAGTCTAACCTCAATCCTATCATCCTTGGTATAAAATTTCTGCATGAACTTAAGGATAGGTATCTGTAAATGGATTGGTAAGATTGAATCTTGGCCATAAACTAACTTAAAAGGTGAGTTTCCTAGAGCTGCTTTGATTCTGGTTCAATCTACCCATATGGCAAATCTCAACTAGGTGTGCTAGTCCCTAGGATTATTCTCTAACAACTTTCTTATAACTTCCAACAAGTTTTTATTTGTGGACTCAGCCACTCCATTTCCTTGAGGACAATAATTGGAAGAATACTTCAAAAAAAAATTATGTTCATAGGGCCATGAAATAAACTCAGTAGAAGAAAAAGAAGGGCCATTATCACATACCAGAGCAAATGGAACTCCAAACCCAGTTGTGATGTTTTTAATTATAAACTTGATGACCACCTCTATGGTGCTATTCTTGCAAGGCTGGGCCTCAGTCCAACATGTGCAGTAGTCAGTTGCAGTCAAGATGAATTTATGACCTGTAGAAGAATTTGGATTAATTACACCTACAAAATCAAGTGCCCATTGAGAAAATTGCCTTACCTCATATACTGGTTGTAGGGGCATTGCAGGATTTCTTTCTCTAGGTGCAGAAGTTTGGCATACATGACAATTTCTGCAGTGGTGATGTACATCTCTAAATACATAAGGCCAATAATAGCTTGATCTTAAAATCTGATGAGCCAAAGCATCAGCAGATCCATGCCTTGTTCCATGCCTCCCCTAAAACTCAAAAATAGAATTCTTAGCTTCTTGCTAATCCAAACAACGTAGGTAAATTCCTTGAAAATTCTTTCTGTAAATGGATCCCCCTTTGAGCATGTAATGAGAACTCTTCATCCTCAATGCTCTCCTCTGAGTAGCATTCATTCCTTCTAGAAATTTTTTATTGAGGAGGAAGAAGATTAAATCTGTATACCATGGATCCTTCATGAATGATTGAACCATGTATTGTTGGCAAGTGATATTTATGTCTACTTCAGCCATTTCTTTTGACAATCCTTGTCCTCAAACGAGTTTCATCAGGTGAATTTCTAAGTCAAACTCCTGCAATATTTCCATCCATTTCCCTCTTCATTCCCCTAATTCACTTTGCATCAGAAGAAAATTCATAGCTGGATCTGGAACTATGGCCATCACTTGACTTGGAATTATATAATGCCCGAATTTCTTCACTGCTCGTACCAATGTAAAGGCTTGTTTTTCTAGTGGTGAATACCTTACTTCTACATTCTATAATGGAGAGCTCATAAAAGCAATTGGTCTCTCCTCGCTCTCTTCTCTTCTTTGTGTTAAAACTGCTGCACATGAATGGTCATAAGCAAAAGAGTAGATATAGAAGGGTTTTAGATAATCTGGGCTTGTCAAAATAGGTGCCTTAGATATAGATTGTATGAAAGCAGACTTAGCCTCTTCACTCCACTCAATTTTTGCATGCTTCTTCATCATTTCATTGAGGGGTTTGACAATCTCTGCAAACCCTATTATAAATTTCCTAAAAAAATTGATCCTTCCAAAGAAAGACCTCATTTCCTTCTTGTTGCCTGGCTTTGTCAATTTCAAAATGGCCTCCACTCAGTCAGGATGTATGGAAATCCCTTCTTCTGATATAATGTGACCTAAGAGCTTCCCTTCAGACACTCCAAATACAAATTTCTTTGGGTTAAGAAAGACACCATAACTTATACATTTCTTTAGAACCTTTTCTAGGTCTGCAGCATGATCTTCTCTATTCCTAGAGAAGATGGTTAAATCATCTACATAAATGATTATACATTTTCCTATTAGATCATTGAAAGCTACATCCATTTCCCTTTGAAAAGTAGCTCCAACATTGATGAGACTGAAAGGAATCCTCATGTAAGAAAATGTGCCCCATTTAGTGGTGAAAGCAGTCTTCATCCTATCCTCATGACTAACCAAGACCTGATTGTATCCAGAATAGCCATCCAAAAATGAAAACATCTAGGATCCATTAAACTTTTGTAATACTTCATCAAGAGAAGGTAATGGATAATTTTATTTCTCAGAAGCCTTGTTTGGATTCCTGAAATCAACACACAATCTTATCTCACCATTCTTCTTGCGCACAAGAACCAAATTAGCCACCCAGGTAGAATGTCTAATCGAAAAGATTATTCTAGCAGATAAAAGTTTATGCACCTCCTTCTAAATGAAGGGCTCAATTACAGCATTGATCAGGCATTGCTTTTGGTGAAAAGGCTTGGCATCTGGCTTGAGAAGTATGGTGTGAGTAATCAATGATGTGTCAAAAGTTTTTAGATCATCATAACTCCAAGCAATAGCTTCAATGTTCTACTCCAAGACCTTGATTATCTTGTCCTTAATTTCCCGAGGATAATTTTTTCCTATAAGAACATTCCTTTTAGGGCCTGAGTGATTCAAATTAATAGATTCATACTTCCCTCCATCACTCTTTGTAGGCTCCCTTTGGTGAGCCCTTGGGTCGGAGTCAAACATCCTCTCTAAAGCAAACATCCCTTTCGGAATGCTATTACTCTTCAAATCCAATATCCCTTCTAGACTCTCTTTCTCAGGATCCCAATCTCCCTGATCTCGTTCAAATTCATCTATTATTTGTCCTTGAAAAACATCAGAACTTTCCAAAAAGGCCAATATGTGTTGATCATCATCAAATACCTGAAAGTGTCTAACATTATCCGGAACAGCTGGGACTGAAATCAACTCAACTGAAAACCTCTTTAGATCAAAATTTTGCATGGGTTCCAATGTGCTAGCAGCAATAGCCAGAGCATCTGCAATTTGATTAGCTTCCCTAGGGATCAGACTAATCCCAAAAACATCAAATCTTTGATTAAATTCCAAACCCTGTTTCATTATGCAGCCAATCTTTTTTTATGACATTTATATTGGCGACGCACCTACCTTACGATCACCTCAGAATCTCCCATAACTGTGAGAGTAGTGACCTTCTTCTTATGAGCAAAAATAATACCCCGAGAAAGTGCTTCACACTCAGCCATGTTGTTTGTGCAACCGAACTACAATCTATAAGAAGCAAAGCAAGTCTTCCCTTTCGGATTAGTTAGCTCAATCCTTGCTCCACTTCTTGATTTAGATTTGGAACCATCAAATTTAAGAGTCCACAATTGATCCTTGGATGGGAGTTCTTTCCTTTTAGTGATAAAAGGGGATGACTTACTTGAGATGTGTAGCAGTTTGGACTTTTGTTGTTTATCAGAATTTAACTTGGGACAAAGTTCAGTTGAATATTTTTCTATGTTTTCAGCCTGCTTAGAGATCACTTCCTGAACACCCTCTTGGGTTAAATTGCAATCCAAATCATTTCTCATCAATGCCTTGGGTATTGGCAAAGTATCTAGGGTAGGCGTATTAAATAGGAACTGGGACACCTCAATTTCTTGTTGGATTTCAGAACATAGAACTTGAGTATGTTCTTCTGGTGAAGAACCTTCCTATTGAGAAAGACTAGCCCCATGTCAGAATAGTTGCATCCTTAACTTGGAAAGAAAACTCATTGATGGGGGTCTGGGCTTGTTTCTCTTGACATATTTGTTGAGGCTGGTTTACATGACTTAGAATATCTAAGCATGATTGACATGTTAATTCTGAATGATTATGATAATGAATTTTACACCAATTAGGAAGCAACAAACTACTCAAATCAGTTTCTTCTCCTAAAACTAGCCTATCTTGTTGTAATTAATTTATCAGAACCTATTGGTTGATGCAAATCATTGGGTCACTATGTTTTAGGGGCAATGTATCCCTAGGACTAACTACAGAGAAAGTAAGGACTTCCTCTTGTTTGTAAAATCCTATCTTAGTCTCAAAATATGCTACTTCATTTGAAGCATCATATTTTGTAATCATATGCTTGAGTCTAGGTTCACTTTCAATCCTAATCTATGTTGTAACCCCCTTCCAGGGTAGCCACATGTGAGAGAAATCCAAGGAGAAATATCCACCTATAATTTTCATTAGCTCCCGACTTAGAAGCATCCCATATGTCTCTGGGATATCAGCCACTTGGATATCTATATAGGTCTAGATCCTTGGATCTGATCCAACCTGTACATGCATGTTTTTCAGTTCACCCACAACATTGACTTCGGTTTTATCTAACTGAATCACTTTCTTATTGGTCAAGATATGACTCAATCCTAGATTTTTTCATATTGAAAAGGGAATAACATTTCCCCTTCCTCCAGAGTCCAATAAACAATTATGAAAATTCTTTCCAAAATTCCTTAAACTTAAAAGAAAAGGTGGGTTACTAGTCTTACCTTTATAAATGGCTGCATTTGTCTCCTTTGCTGGAGTCACTTTACCTTTTCCCTTTAAGTGATCTATCTCCTCCAAGGCTTTCAATACCACCTTATGTTGAGTTGGCCACCACTTCATGATGTCAAAAGAATGACAAGGGCGTCTTCTATCTATGCAATTCTACAATAAAGTCAAATTTTGAATCATTCCTAACTTGATACTTAGGAAAAGGAGGCAGATTGCCTCTATTCTAAAGATCAAAAGGTCCCTTTGGTGGTGGTGGATTATTATCTGCATTTTGGTTTGGTGGGACCATGTTGTTTGGGGGTGCATATGTAGTAAATGAGCCCTTATTCTGATTTCTTAGAAAGTGACCTCCTTTGGACTGAAAAGCTTGAGCATCATATACATCTTCCTTTGGATCATTATCTCCTTGCATAGGAGACTGATATTTTTCTTCAATAGTTTCATAAGTCATAGCAGTAGTAACTGGCGCATTATCTTGATTGAAATTTCCTGCTGGAGGATGGGCATCAACTTGTTTAATCTTTACAATCTTCTCCATTTCAGGGCAGTTAACCTTAGAATGTGATGCAGTATCATGTAGCCTGCACCAATTAGTCATGAAATTGAGGTCAACAACATTAGCAGTGTGTGGTATCTCCTCACCAGACTGATAGTTATGGGGAACCCCCCCATTGTTAGGTCCAGTATTCCATTGTCTATTGTTGTTGTTGTTGAACCTCTGGTTATATCCTCTATTCTGATTTTGGTAATTTTGGTTAGAGGAATTTTGATTCTGAAAGTTCAGGTTGGTGTTCTAGTTCCCATTCTTATTAGAATAATTTCCCTGATTGTTATATCCTCCCTAATTTTGATAATTCTGATTTTGGTTGTGGGGAGGGTTTTGTCTAAGTTGTGCCATGTCATTAAACATTTGAGATAGAGTATTCTTGAGAGTCTCTAACTCACTTGTCAGTTGGATAGTTTGCTCATTTTGCACATTCTATACTATGGCTGGGGAATGGACATGGGTTGATCCTCCCACTTGTTGTTGTGGATTTTGAGGTTGTTGGGAAGAATCTTGCATGCCATTACCAAAAAAGGGCATGGTAGGTGGAGCTTGTAGCTCATACACCGGTCCATATTGGGAGTAAGACATCCTTGGGACAGTGTTGTATAATGGTGGGTTAGGCATCTGATAGTTCATTGGAGGAAGAGCTACTCCTAAATCTCCTGGTTGCAGAGTTATCTATTGTTGCAACTTGATGGCCAGATGATAAACTTTAGACAAAGAGTCAATCTCACCAGGCTGATAAGTTCTCTGCAAGAATAGGCCAATTAAGGGATCAACAACTCTTAAATATGTCTGTATGGAAATATTCTCAGCTACTAGATAAGGGTCTTGCAACCTATGAATCATTCTTTAGAATCTAGTATTGAACAAAGGTAGTGGCTCATGATGTTCCTTTCTTATTGTAGAAAACTAGTGATACAAGATGGAAGGGTCTACATAAACCCGAAATTGATTAATAAATGCATTTTCTAAATCTTTCCAACCTAGGATAGATCCTCGGGGAAAATTTAAATACCAGTTATATGCCATATCTCCTAAATAGTAATGAAACAGTCTACATACCACATCCTGATGAGCAACTTGAGCTCTTGTGCAAGCATCTTTGAATGCTTGTATGTGCTCCTCAACACTTCTCGATTCACCATGTATGTATTTAGGAAAAAAAAATTCTCGGTTCTTTGGCAAGTCATGGATTCCTCCTGGAATAGTCTGTAATGGACAGGGGTTATTCACAAAGTAAGCCATAGGTGGGATTGGTTGAGAAGGTGGTGATATAGGCTGAATTGGTGTTGACTCGGACCTGCTTGGTGGTGGTGCTGTAGGTGGAACTGATGGTGGTGTAGGTGGATTTGGTGGAAATCTAGGTGGAGTAAGTGGCGGTTGCAAGGTAGGTATCAATATCCTAAGAGCATGGGGTCTAGGTCTGACCGGGGTTTGAAATTCTTCAAATGGTTTAGGATTAGTGGAGGATCTGAGAATCCTTCCATATTTCTCTGGTAAAAAAGACACAATGCGAGCCAACTTGTTCTTTCAGGCCCTCCTTCTAGCGTCAGATCTGTTAATGGTGAAAATGACACAAACAATGTTAAAACATAATATTTCTACTCTATTTCTCCTAAAAAAGAAAGACAACATATAGTAGCCTAACTCCCAAGGTCCTGGTAGTTGGTTCTCAACTGTCTAGTGTCACCCAATTGGTCCATGCAACTGTAATATTCAAGGGGACTGTGCTGGTAACAAAGAATGCAAGGAATGACTCATTTTACCGAATTGTTTTAGTAAATCAAGGGGGTTTCAAATAAAAGAAAAAGATAGATCAGAGGGTAAACCAATAAACATGAACAAACTCATCTAACATCCAGACATATATCTTCAACAATGAATGTTTTTCAATCAGATCAAGAAAACCAAAGCATGATACAATTCATAGAATAATCTATACCATTCTATGCATCTAAGGTGCTTATTTTAATTCACCTATCACAACTATTTTAAAGATTTTTAAAAGAACACACATTCATTCATTGCCAAGATCATAGATCAACATACTTCAATAAATTTAACCCAATGATAATCTAACAAGATAATCCTTAAATCCGGCTTCTTCTAATGACTTTCATCACATAAGAAACAATCATGCTTCAACACAATCATTGGGATACAGATGGATTATAACTTATCAACCTTATCAAGTAAAAATTAATTCTAACACCATATTTCATAAACTATAATTTTATTTAACTGTAAAAATCAAGTAACAATATATCTCTGCAATTACTACGAAAAATCCTATCTCCTAATATCAGGTGGCCAATTCTATTCTCTATCAGCCAACCCTTACAATATGATACCCAAAAGGTATTTATAGATATACAAAATTCGAACTCCACTTCTATTTTAAGCTGATCTGCCTTTTGAGGAACTAAAAATCTCTTGGAAACTTAGATCAATTCAATCTTGAGTTCTTACATTAAACATTTAGTTAAACTAGAGAATAGAAAAATAGAAGAGAAAAAGGGAAGTCATGCGCTTCAAGAACTGTCAGTGCTGCATGCAACATACAAAGAAGAAAAAAGCCATGCATGCAAAGTTGGTTCTGCAATAAAATCATCATAACTGGCGAAGACTTGTTGTAATACATCTAATTTTGGCCCATCAACCCAGTTGTCTTCAAATTTCATTCCCTCCAATTCTGCTGCAGCAAACCCGCTCAGATGCTTTATCTTTGCCAACTCTCTTTTAGCAGCCTTTATCTCTTCCTTGATGTCCATCAGTCGATCAATCAGTAGATCTTCAGCATCATCTCCTTTTTGCATGAGTCCTTTAAACCTTTTGCCCCATTTCTCTTTTATCTAGTTCAAAGGCAGGCCTTCCTTTGTTAGTATATTAACATCTACTATGATAGCGATGACAGCCTCCAACTCCTCAAATTGTTCAGTTAGATCCTTAACAACATCTTGGACTTCATTTCTATGTTTGCACAAGAAATATGTTCTGAATCAGAGTACACGAGAGGTATTTTCCACAAAATATTTATTATCCTCCTCGAGTATTGTCTACTCAAGAAGAGTAGTCAAAGGCAATGTACTAACCTTCTTCAATTTTTGACTATATTCTTCATATTCCTCTTCCTGCTTCTCCAATGCTTCAATATATTGATGCATTTCCCCTATCAACTCTTCTGTCCCTTTGTGAACCTCAAAACCTTCAACCAAAATTTCATCTACTTCTTGATTTAACTTGTCAACCCACCTATCTAACATCTCTGCTTTTCCCCTTGTACTAAATCATCTACCTCCTTTTTGCTCAACAAAATGGGAGTTTCAATAGCAGCTACCTATTGTGATCTTGGAGAAGAGACACTTTTCAAAAAGGAATGCAATTGACCTAACTGAGCCTTAAGCTCATATTTCTTCTACTTATCCTTTAACATCCTTGACTTGGTTGTCGAAGCTACCACATCAATTAGATTCATCAGCTGATCTCTGGTAGGCCTTCCCAAGTTAACAGTACTTAATTGATAATCTGTTAACTGCATGTCTCCTAGCCCATTTTCTATCATCGGTATGGTGCACTCAGCAATAATTTCTCCCTTGTTCGTGAGCCTAGTGGAATGTAAGATCTTGGCCTTCTTTTTAGGCCTTTCTTGTTCAATATCCTTCATCATATCCTCCCAATTGAGAGGTTGTGAAGGTCTTACTATTCTTTTCTATCGGTTCAATTTTAACCAAGTGGGAGCACATGGAGCAATAGTCATCATAGTGGAAGAAGAAGCAATTGTAGTAGTAGAAGGTGGTTGCACATTTACTTGGGGTTGAGAATCAACCCTTGGTCCCTCTTGTTGTTCTTTCACCATATGCATTTCTACAAGCTTTTCAACCTCTTCCCTATCTTTTTGTTCCTATATCTTCTTATCTTCTTCTTCCTTCTTCATCCTCTCTTCATCCAATCATTCTCTCTCCAGTTTTTCTTTCTCCAATATTTCCTTTTCTAATTTCTCCTTCTCTATTCTTTCCTTTTCTAGTTTTTCCTTATCCAATTTTTCTTTCTCTAGAGCTTATTTTTCCAGTTTCTCTTTCTCTAGTCTTTCTGCCTCTAAAGTCTTAAGCTTTTCTGCCTTTTCTTCTTCTTCTTATTGCTTCCTAAGTAGCTCTTCGGTGTCCTTTTCCTTTCATAATCATTTTGCTTCTTCCTTTCGGTGAGCTTCCTCAACAAGCTTTAACTTGTCAACCAGGACTTCTTTCTCCCTTTGATGTCTTGCCTTCTCTTACTCAAGGTCATGAATCTTTTGTATTAATTGTAACTTATCATTTTCTTCTTTAACCCTGAGTTCATGCTCATGTTGCCTTTTCTGCCTCTCTACTTCATCATCTCTTAACCTAGCTTCAATTTGTTGTTGTTGTAGTATGGCATTAGCTTGTGTCTTGGCATCCATTAACTTTTTCTTGTCTATTTATGTGGCTCGCTCTTCAGTAGCCTTCCTGAATTCTTCAAACAATGCTCACTAATCCTCTTGTGTCATTACCTATTCAGTATCCTCCTCTAGAGGCATATTCTCTTGCACATCCTTCTCTGGCATAGTCTCATCCGAGTTTGTTCCAACATCATGAATTTCTACCTCCACTTCTTTTCCCTTTGTAGTCTCAACCATACCATGAAGAGTCCCCTTTTGAACTTCTTCACTCTATTGTTTTGCAAGTGGGACTTATGTAGAATATTCATGTAATGTAGGTGTTGAAACAATTGATCCCACTTGAGCATCTCCTTCTTAGGTTTCTACTTCATCAACTGTTGCTTCAAGCTCTATTTCTTCAATGTCTAGAGGAAGGAACTCCAAAAGCTCTTTGGGAGGTGTCTTTCTCTTGAGCCTTTTATATCCTTTCCCCTTTTTAGGAGCTGGTCCTTGAGGATATTTGGTTCTTAGAACCAACCATTGAACACTTCTATCCAAGACTGCTCTTCCTATCTGCTTAATATCAATAGTTTCCTCACTATCCCAGTCACTTGGATCCAAACTTTTAGTTCCAATCTTCAAAGCTTCATAAGATGGATCTAGTACAACTCCATCATCCACCAATGTGTCAGGAATGTCATTTTTGACTCCAAACTCTAACATGAGTGTGATAGGTAATCTTTCATAATTATTCTTCCTCAAATCATACTTGTTGATGGTTAAAATGACACAAACAACATTAAAACAGAATATTTCTACTCCATTTCTCCTGAAAGAGAAAGACAACATGTAGTGGCCTAACTCCCAAGGTCCTGGTAGTTGGTTCTCAACTGTCTGATGTCACTCAATTGGTTCATGCAACTGTAATATTCAAGGGGCTTTTGCTGCTAACAAAGGATTCAAGCTATGACTCTCTTTATCAAATAGTTCCTGTAAATCAATGGGTTTTAAATAAAAGAAAAAGATAGATCAAAGGGGTAAATCAACAAGTATGAATTAAACTTATCTAATATCTAGACATATACTTCTAACAATGAATGTTTTCTCAACCGATCACAAAAACCATAGCATGACACAACCCATAATATAACTGTACCATCGTATACATCTTAGGTGTTTAATTCAATTCCACTATTCGCATATCACAAGTATTTCCAAGATTTAAAAACAACACACATTCATTCATCATCAAAATTATAGATCAACAGACTTCAATAACTTTAATTCAATGACAATTTAACAAGATAATGTTTAAACCTGGTTTCTTGTAATGACTTTCATCACATAAGAAAGTATCATGCTTCAGCACAATCACTGGCATTCAGGTGGATTATAACTCATTAACCTTATCAAACAACACAATTCAATGTAAACTCCATATTTCGTAAACCTGCAATTCTATTAACTGTCAAAAGATCTAGTACAATGTATCTCTGCAAAACTCTCTAAAATTCTATCTCCTAGCACTAGGTAACCCAATCCAATTCTCAATTAGCCGACCCTTACAATGTGATACCCATCTGGTATTTATAGAATACAAAAAGAAGTTTGAACTTCACTTCTATCTTAGGCTTTCCACCTTTTTAGGAACAATCAACTTTCTTGGAAACTGAGATCAACTTTGATCTTAAGTTCTTACATTATACATTCAGTTTGATCTAACAATAGAAGATAGAAATAGAAGAAAAGAAGTCATGCACCCTTAAGATTGTCAGTGCTGCATGCATGCAACATGCAAGGAAGAAGATCATCATGCGACATGCAAAGAAGAAGAACATCATGCATGCAAGATTTTATGCATGTGAAGCTAGATCCGCTATGAACTCATCATAACTAGTGAAGACTTTTTGTAGCATATCCATATCTGGCCCATCAATCCAGTCATCTGCAAATTTGATGTGATCCAACTCAACTGCAGCAAACTCTTTTATACTTTTTACCTTGATCAATTCTCTCCCTACAACTTTTATTTCTTCTTTGACTTCTACAAGCTAATCTATCACTAAGTCTCCTCCATCATCTTTCTCCTGCATGAGTCCTTGGAATCTTTCATTCCATTTCTCTCTAACCTAACTCAATGGCATGCCATCTTTATTCATTACATTCACATCTACAATTATGGCCATAATCGCTTCCAACTCTTCCAACTGCTCAGTTAAATTATTAACTGCTTCCTGAATCTCATCCTTATGCTTGCTCAAAAAGCCAATCCTAAACTTAAGTATGCAAGAAGTCTTTTCTACAAAATCTTTGTTATCATCTTCGAGTATAGATTCTTCTAGAATAGTAGTTAGAGGCAATGTATTTATCTTCTCTAACTTTTCAATATACTCCTTATACTCTTCTTCTAGTTTTTTGGATACCTCAATGTATTGATGCATCTCTTTTATTACTCCTTATGCTTCTTTGTAAGTTTCAAACGCTTTTTCCAAAACCTCACCTACCTCTCGGTTCACTTTGTCTATCCATTTGTCAACCATCTCTGCCTTACCTCTAACCTGCACCAAATCATCAACCTCCTTTTTGCTTAGCAAAACAGGAGTCTCAATTGTTGCAACCTGTTGTGACCTTGGAGAAGAGACACTCTTCAAGAATGAATGTAATTGATCCAATTGCGCCTTAAGCTCATCTTTCTTTTGTTTGTCCTTGATCATTCTTGATTTACTCATTCAAGCTACCACATCAATCAGATTCATTTGTTGATTTCTAGTGGGTCTTCCCAAATTAACCGTACTTAATTGATAGTCTGTGAGCTGCATATCCCCTACCTCCTTTTCAGTCATAGGCACGGCACATTCAACAACTATCTCCCCTTTATCTCTGAGTTTGGTAGAATGCAAAACTTTAGCCCTCTTCTTAGGCATTTCCTGTTCAATCTCCTTCATCATGTCCTCCCAATTAAGAGGTTGAGGAGGTGTTCTGGCTCTCTCCTACAAATCTAATTTCAACCATGTAGGAGCACTAGGAGCATCCATCATCATGGAAGAAGAAGCAACAACTGTAGAGGATGGCTGAACATTTACCTCAGGTTGAGAATCAACCTTTGCTTTCTCTTGTTGTTCCTGCAGCACATGCATCTGCACCAACTTCTCAGCCTCTTCTCTATCTCTTTGTTCCTGCACTAACTTCTCTTCTTCTTCTTTTCTCAATCTCTCCTCTTCCATCTGACCCTTCTCTAACTTCTCTTTCTCTAAGGCCTCTTTTCCAACCATTCTGCCTCCAAAGCTTTAAGTTTTGCAGCTTTGTCCTCTCTTTCCTTTTGCTTCCTGATTAGCTCTTCGACCTCTTTTTATTTTCTTATCCTTTCTGATTCTTCTTTTTCTATTCTTTCCATTTCTAAGGCTATGAGTTTCTTTGCCTTTTCCCTTTCTTCTTCAGCTTGTTGTTTCTTTATTAACTCTTCAGCATAACTCTCCTTTCTTAGAGGTTCAACTTCTTGTTCTTTCTATCGAGCCTCCTCTGCAAGCTTCAGTCTAGCAACCAGGGCTTCCTTTTCCCTTCGATTTCTTGCTTTCTCCTCCTCGAGATCATGGATCTTATGTATTAATTCTAGCTTGTCATTTTCTGCCTTGACCTTGATCTCATGCTCTCGTTGCCTCATTTGCTCCTCGATTTCATCAGCTGATGTCCTTGTTTCAACTTCTTTTACCTTTAATTACTGCTGTTGAAGTAGAGCATCAGCTTGTAATTTTACCTCCATCTCCTTTTGTTTCTCCATAGTAGCCCTTGCATCAGATTCTCTGGTAGCATCTTCAAATTGTTTCCATTGTTCTTCCTGTGTAAGAATCTGCTCAATAGTATGATCTAGAGGCACATTTTCTTGCAAGTCCTTCTCTGATAGAGTTTCATCCGAGTCTATCTGAATTTCTACCATTTCTTCCTCCACTTCTTTTCCTTTAGCAGCTTCAGCAATGGCATAAAGTACTCCTTGAGCTTCTTTACTTTTCTTTCTTGTGAGTGGGGCTTGTGCAGATGACTCACCTAATGCGGGCATAGAAATAGTAGATTTGATTGGAACATCTCCCTCGGGTGTCTCTTCTTCATAAACTACCTCCAACTCTATTTCTTCGACATTAGAAGGAAAGAATTATAATGGTTCCTTGAAAGGTGTCTTTCTTTTAATCCTCTTGTACCCTTTACCTTTCGTAATGATTGGTCCTTGAGGAGCTCGAGCTTTCATCATCTACCATTGAACACTTCTATCCAAGACTGTTCTTCCCAATTTCTTAATATCAATCATTTCTTCCTCATTCCAGTCTATTGGATTTAAGTTTTTGGTGCCAATATTCAAAGCTTCATATGAGGGATCTAATACCATTCCATCATCCACCAAAGTGTCAGGAATATTGTCCTTAATACCAAGCTCTACCATAAGTGAGACTGGTAATCTCTCATAATTCTTCTTCCTCAAGTCATATTCATCCTGCCTATCATACCAAAAATCCTCTAACAAATTAAAGTGTTTAGTGAACACTGAAGGTAATAAAGCATGCATTTTCTCCCTTGGATCAAAATATTTATGTGTTGTATACAATCCCAATTTCAATTGTATCAACTCATTACAAATCACCTTTGCTCCCTTAAAATGTTGACAATTGTATTCCCCCAGTGTCATAGGAAACTTATGGCATCATGTCTTGTGCTTGATCCCAAACCTAGCATTAACTCCAATGGCTTGATATACAAATTCCATAAGCACTATTCTATTGCTACAGCATCTTGGAAGCAAATGGGGATGACCTTCAAAACCAAATAATCTGAAGTATGTAAATTTGGGGTATTGGATGTACCAACTTCCCCATTCAGAAATGAATGCCATAGCTTCTTGACTTAACCTGTATCCTACATCTCCACTCAACTGGTTGATAACCACATATAAAAAGGCATCATTGACTCTTCTGAAGTGAGTCTCAGTAACCTAAAGAGATAATTGATCGTAGTGTTCCCATACCTTCCTTTGTCCATCCAAGGCTCCCATTATACCTACTCTATTTAATCCTTGGAAAATCCCCAATCTTGCTGCAGCATATACCACATATGAAGTCATGAAGAAAGATTTGGTCTGTCTGACCCTTGTAAGCTGATCATGTATGGCATCAAAAACAATCATTGACAAATCAAACTGGTAATCACCCTGAAAGATTACTTGAATAAAATGAAACATCCATTCCTTGAAATGGAAAGCATCCCTCTTCCCAAACACTCTGGACAGCATCAATATCAAATCAGATATCTCCTTTTTAAAATCTGCCCTCTTTGGCTGGTCTGCAAGCTTGCTTAAAGACTTCTCTGTACTTAACCATCTTTTGTTTAAGTGAGACTTATTGGAGTCTTTATGCTTACTTTATTTCTCCAATGCTTCTGCCTCAGTTAACTGCACCAAGATTCTTGGGATGAGGAACATTAAATATGTTTTGGAACATTTACGGAGTAAGATCTATAATCACATTATTCTGTGAATCCGTGCATAATCTTGTAGCTAGATTATAAGTACTGGCCACTGTCAATATCAACTCCAGATACTGAACTGATAAAGGAAACACAGCGCTATGTGCAAGACCGGAGTCAACAATCCTCTGAGTTCTCCCTGTCAAGTTTTCTCTTTCTACAAAGGTCTCTTCATGTAATTCTTCAAAGCTATACTAGTCCAGATTAGTATCTATGATATCTGACCAGTCTAATTCCACCTTGCTCACCTTCACCACCGAATTCCTATGATCATACCTCAATGTATAAGGCAGCTGTTCTAGTTTCACCTTCTTGATTTTTGGTGCTATCTTTGATGTTTCAGCCGGTTGATTCCTTCGAGCAGCCTCTCCTGACATTCCTGACATCTCTGAAATCTCTTGCAAGCAAACCTCTAATTAGACCTTTAGACAAATCATCATAAAACATGCTTTTAAAACATACTTGTTACACATACATCAGACTCGGAACTAGACAGAAGCACAAAAAAATCTCTTTTACAAAAGTGGCAGACTCGGAGAAAAAACCGATATAGGAACTTCACCTAATAACAAATGGGCTCAGAGTCGGAGTCGGGAGGTTATCGAAACCGGGATCGGAACAAAAATCGGATTTGGTTTTCTTTGAATTTTACTTTTCATATTCTATTTCCATTCTGCCTCCACCTTCGATTTGGTCATTGTTACTTTGAAGAAAAGACTTCCCACTATATGCGGAGCCAGACACGGGATTAAAACAGAATTGATAACCTTTGCAAACAAAATTCTTAAGTTCAAGATCAGTTTTGATCCCGCCTCCACCAATTATCACATACTTCAAGGAAACCTTTTAGAACTCGAAATCAGAAACGAGATAGAAATAGAATTGATAACTTTTGTAAAACAAAACTCTTATGTCCATAATCCATTCGAATCCCGCCTCCACCTATGCTAATCATGACATCATCCAATTCATTCATTTTCAACATAACTTCATGATTAAAACCTAGGTCGCTATAAAATGGCAAAGGAGCTTAAAAACTCTACCCTCATATGACCGTGGGGAACAATTGTATTTTAGAACCATTTATTTAAATCTTATTTAAAGTAATTACAGAGACCAATGAAATCCTAATCTAACAAACCTAATAAAACTAGGGCACGGGTTTAAAACCCTACCATTCTACCAAACGATGAAACCCTAATTTAAACAATAAATCTAATCTACCCTAACTCACTGTAAAATTTCTAATCTACCTCACTATAAATTCTTAATCTAACTCATGCCATTAAAAACCTTTAATCTAATCTAATCTACTGCAAACCAAAAATGACACAACGCAATCACGATTAAGACGTGAAAGTGACAATACCCTAAAATAGAAAGAAACAACACAATAAAACAAGACAACAAAGATTTAAAGCAAAACAAGCAAGCCGAAACATGAACCTGCTCATTCAATCACATCGATGATCATAAAATCGCTTTAAAACACAATGATTGAACATGCGAGCAAATACAAAGCAAAACACAACGAACACAATAAAGGTAAAAGACCTACCTCAAACGCAAACAAAGCCAAGCCAACTTTCTGAATCAATTTGCACACAATATCCCTTCTTTATCTCGATCAATTTGCTCAAACGAACTCTGCTATTGCTCTTCGCGCTCTCAAACTTGTGATAATAACAATAATGATCGGCTTTAACCCTTAATAAAGAAAAATATGTGAATTTCTACCTACACCAGCAACCACCATTAATGCATTAAAACACAGTAAAGGCGGAGTCGGAACTGTAAGAGAACGAACACTAGTCTGCAGTGCAACTTTAATCGAAAAGTCAATGACAAAAATTGGTGGAGGCGGAACTAAAATGGAAATAGGATCTTAAACTCATAAAATTTCCAAACCTTATCCCCATTCTGGTTCCGCATCTAACAACTAAAAACAAAACAAAAAAACAAAAACAAAAAGTTAAGTAAAGGACCAACCTAATAAAACAAAACACAAAAACCAAGACAAAACAATCATTAAAAAGTAACGGAGGAGGGATCAGAATTGAATTTGATTTTGCAAATTTTGATAACAACCATCCCAATTCCCACTCCGGCTCCGCTTCTGCCGAAGACAAAAAACAAAGGCAAAGAAAAGACCGTCGGGATAGAACCAAAAACAAGCCTCAAAAGAACTTTCATAGCCCGATTTAGTTCTGGTTCTGATTCTGACAAAGAAACCAAAGAAAAACAAAGTATTGGAAAAAGTAGACTCCAAACTTTGTTTCAAAAACAAGTACAAAAAACACAAAGCGGGACCCATTTTGACCAAGGAAAAAGATGGGGTGGTTATGCAAGGCATAACAAAATGGCGATTTGGCTGAGAAAATGGTTTACCTATTTTCAAAATACCCAAAGAAAATTTTAGTCACCCAAAAACTACATGGCTTATAAACACCTTACCTTGAATGAGATCAGATATTTGTAGGATAAGCTTGAGTTTGAATTTCAGATGTTATGTGCTCATGAGTTATTTCTAAATCTGAGTGTGTGCCTATATTGTGCATCATTCTTTGTAGATACTTTCTCTACTTGTAAACAACTATACCTAAGTTTCAAGCTACATAAGTTGAGTCCTTTAACTATCGTGCAGTAAAATCCTGGGTATTGCTCCGCTACTAGATAGGCGTCCAAAGCCCCGACGGAGATACCTCCAGTCCTCTCAAATAATTGCTCTACTACTAGATAGGCATCCATAGCCCCAATAGAGATACTTGGTTACCCACTTGATATTGAGCTTTCTTTTCTTTCTTTCTTTCTCTTTCTCTTTTTTTTTTATGGATGGAAATTCTTTTATGCATCTCTCAATACTCAGATTCAATGAATCTAAAATGTGGGTTGAGTACTACAATGGATTTCATGATAGTTTTGGAATTTTATTTTTCACTTGAAACATAGATAGAGTCATTCTAAAACAAATAGGTAATTACTCATGTAGATGTTTTTTTCTAATTTGGTGACAGATCTTTAATCATAATTCATAAGATATTCACATTTACATCTTCTATCCTCAATAACTTCTCCAACCCAAACTAGAATGATCATAAAACATAAGTTTTAGAATGAAATCCTTTTCAATGATTATAATGAGAATACCTAAACCAATTTCTCTCCTAGTACCAATAGTATACTTTGAATAACAACCCCCTAACTTGAGATGAGCAAAATAAGAATCCCCAACAAAACAAAACAAACAAAAACAAAGAAAACAAAAACTAAAAACGAAAACTTAATTACATATGATACAATATTGTACATTCTTTTTCAAAACACCAGACTTTCTATGCACCAAAATAGTGTTTGAGAAACTGACAATTAACTGGTAATGGAACAGGATCTCTTGTTAATGTACTCAAATGAAAGGCATTCTCTCCTAAGATTTTAGCTATTTGGTAGGGACCTAACCAAAGTCTATCGAATTTTTGATGGTCTCCCTTCCTTTCTCTAGCCTTATCCCATAATAGCACAAGGTCTGATATTCTAAAAGCTTTCACTTTGGCTCTTTTGTCAAACCAGTGCTTGACAACAACCTGATGTTTAGAGAATTGCTGCAAAGCAACATCTCTTTGTTCTTCCATGTTCAATAAGTTAAGCAGTCTAACCTCAATCCTATCATCCCTATTATAAAACTCCTGCATAAATTTTAGAACAGGTATTTGTAAATGTATGGGGAAGATTGGATCCTAGCCATAAACTAGCTTAAAGGGTGAATTCCCTAGGGCTGCTTTAATTCTGGTTCAATCTGCCCATAAAGAAAATCTCAGCTGGGTATGCCAGTCCCTAGGGTTACTTGCTAACAACTTTTTTATTACTTCCAATAAATTCTTATTTGTGGACTCAACCACTCCATTCCCTTGAGGGTAATGATTGGAATAATATTTTAACACAATCTTATGCTCATAAGCCCATGAAATAAATTCAACAGAAGAAAAAGCAGGGCCGTTATCACATACCAGAGCAAATGGAGCTCCAAGCCTGGTTGTGATGTTCTCTGTTAGAAACTTAATAACCACCTTCATGGTGCTATTCTTGCAAGGCAAAGCCTCCGTCCAACGTGTGCAATAATCCGTTGTAGTCAAGATGAATTTGTGACCTACAGAAGAATTTGGATTAATCACTCCTACAAAATCAAGTGCCCATTGGGCAAAAGGCCTTACCTCATAAACCGGCTATAGGGGCATCGCAGGATTTCTTTCTCTTGATGTAGAAGTTTGACATACATGACAAGTCCTGCAATGTTGATGCGCATCCCTAAACACGTAAGGCCAATAGTAAGCTGACCTTAAAATTTGATGAGCCAACGCATCAGCAGATCCATGCCTACCATGAAATTCACTTATAGCATGTTTAGCTTCTTGCTGATCCAAACAATGCAAGTAGATTCCTTGAAAATTATTCCTATAGATTGATCCTCCTTTAAGCATATAATGGGTGCTTTTCATCCTTAGTGCTCTTCTTTGAGTTGCATTCATCCCTTCTGGACACTTGTTGTTGAGGAGAAAAAAGACTAAGTCCATATACCAAGGATCTTTTGTGAATGACTGAACAGTGTATTGTTGACAAGTTATACTTCTGTCCACTTCAACCATCACCTTTGACAAACCTTGACCTCTTACAAGCTTCATTGGGTGAATCTCCAAGTCAAATTCTTGTAAAATGGCCATCCATTTCCCTCTTCTTTCTCCTAGTTCACTTTGCATTAGGAGGGACTTTACAGCTGGATCTGGGACTATAGCCATCACTTGACTTCAGATTATGTAGTGTTTGAATTTTTTCACTGCTCGCACTAATGCAAAAGTCTATTTTTCTATTGATGAATATCTTACCTCTGCATTCTTAAACGGAGAGCTCATAAAAGCAATAGGCCTCTCCTCATTCTCTTCTCTTCTCTATGTCAAGACTACTGCACATGAATGTTCACAAGCAAAAGAATAGATGTAAAAGGGTTTTAGATAATCTAGGCTTGTTAAAATAGGTGCCTTAGATATAGCTTGTTTAATCTGCATGAAAGTAGATTTAGCTTCTTCACTCCATTCAATCTTTGCATCCTTCTTCATCATTTCATTAAGTGGTTTAACAATTTTTGCAAACCCTGTTATAAACTTCCTGACAAAATTAACCCTTCCAAAGAAAGATCTAATCTCTTTCTTACTTCCTAGCCTTGTCAACTTCAAAACGGCTTCTACTCGATCATGATCTATGGAAATTCCCTCCTCTGATATAATGTGACCCAAAAGCTTCCCTTCAAAAACTCCAAATACACATTTCTTGGGATTGAGAGAAACACCATAACTGATACATTTCTTTAGTACTTTCTCTAAATCAACAGCATGATCTTCTCTACTCTTAGAGAAGATGGTCAGATCATCAACATAGATGATTATACACTTTCCTATCAGGTCTTTAAATGCTACATCCATCACTCTTTGAAAATTAGCCCCCACATTAATTAGACCAAATGGCATCCTCCTATAGGCAAATGTGCCCCACTTTGTAGTGAAAGCAGTCTTCATCCTATCCTCATGACTTACTAGTACTTGATTGTATCTTGAATATCCATCCAAGAAAGACATCATTTGAGATCCATTAACCTTTTTCAATACTTCATCAAGAGAAGGTAATGGATAATTGTCCTTCTCAGAGGCTTTGTTTAAATTTCTAAAATCCACACATAACCTGATTTCCCCATTCTTCTTCCTCATAGGAACTAGATTAGCCACCCAGGTAGAGTGTCTAACTGGAAAAATTATTCTTGCAGCCAAAAACTTCTATACTTCTCTCTGGATTAGAGGCTCGATTAATGCATTGACTGGGCATTGCTTTTGGCGAAATGACTTGGCTTCTGGCTTAAGAGGAATCGTATGTGTGATGACAGATGTATCAAAAGTTTTCAAATCATCGTAGCTCCAAGCAATTACTTCAATATTTTGCTTCAAAACTTTGATTATCTCATCCTTTATTTCCCGAGGACAAGTCTTTCCTATAAGAACATTCCTTTCTACCCCTGAGTGAGTCAAATTAACGGATTCATACTTGCCTCTCTCACCCTTTGTAGGCATTCTCTGATAAGCTCGTGGATCCGAATTAAATATCCTCTCCAATGCTATTATCCCTTTTGGAATGTTATTGCTCTTTAAATCCATTATCCCTTATGGATTGTCACTTTCTGTATTGTCACTTCCTGGATTGCAATCTCCTTGATCCTTGTCAACATCATCAATTATCTATCCTTGAAATACATCAGAACTCTTTAAAAAGGCCAAAATATGTTGATCATCATTAAACACTTGAAAGTGTCTAACATTGTCAGGAATTGCAGGAACTGAAATCAACTCCACGGAAAACCTCTTTAGATTTGAATCCTGCATTGGCTCTAATGTACTTGCTGCAATGGAAAGAGCATCTACTATTTGATTTGCTTCCCTTGGAATAAGTGTTATCCCAAAGGCATCAAAATCTTCTATTAAATTCCAAACCATATTCCTATAAGCAGCCAATCTTTTATTATGGCACGTGTATTGGCTAAGTACCTGTTTTACAATTACCTTAGAGTCTCCCATCACTGTAAGAGTAGTTACCTTCTTCTTATGAGCAAACATAAGTCCTCTTGCAAGTCCCTCATATTCAGCCACATTGTTAGTGCAACCAAACTGCAATCTGTAAGAAGCAAAATAAGTTTTCCCTTTCGGGTTAGTTAGTTCAATTCTAGCTCCACTTCCTGCTTTAGATTTAGAACCATCAAATTTAAGAGTCCATAACTGGTCTTTAGCTGGGAGCTCTTTCTTTTTAGAAACTATAGGGATTTTGCCACTTGTGACATGTGGCGGCTCGGACTTTGGCTGTTTATCAGAATTCATGTTGAGAAGAAGCTCAGTTAACGATTTTCTTAGTTCCTTAATTTGTTCAACAACTACCTCTTGAGTGATTTCTTGGGCTGAGTCAAGATCTAACTCATCATCTATTAACTCCTTTGGTACTGGAAAAGCATCTAGAATAGGGGTATTAAAATGAAACTAAGATACTTCCACTTCCTCTTTTTGATCTGAAAACCCTAAGACCTGAGTCTGTTCTACTAGTAAAGAAACCTCTTCTTGAGAAAGACTAATCCGTGTAAGAATAGTTGCATCCTTAGCTTGGAAAGAGAACTCATTGATGGGAGTCTCAATTACCTCTTGAGATTCTTGCTTGGGTAGATCTACATGCCTTAGAATATCTATGCATGACTGGCATGTCAACTCTGAATGTTTATGATAGTGTATTCTACACCAATTAGGAAGCAATAGATTACTCAAATCAGTTTTTGTTCCTAAAATCAGCCTATCTTATTGCAGTTTCCTTATTAGAACTTGTTGGTTGATGTGAATCATCAAATAAGTATGGTCTAAGGATAGTGTATCCTCAGAAGTAACTACAAAGAAAGTAAAGACTTCCTCTCGCTTGTAAACACCCATCTCAGTCTCAAAGAATGCTACTTCATTTGGAGTATCATACTTTGTAATCATGTGTTTGAGCCTAGGTTCACTTTCAATTCTTATCTAAGTGGAAACCCCTTTCCATGGTAACCACATGTGCAAGAAGTTGAAGGATAGATATCCACCTATGCTTTTCATTAACTCTCGACTTAAAAGCATCCCATATGTTTCTGGGATGTCAGCAACTTGAATATCTATAGGTCTGGATCCTTGGGTCTGATCCAACCTGCACATGCATGTTCTTCAACTCACCTACAACATTAACTTTGATTTTATCCAATTGAATCACCTTTTTATTGGTTGGAATAGGACTCAATCCTAACTTTTTACAAATCAAAAAAGGCATGACATTCCCTGATGCTCCAGAATCTAATAAGCAATTGTGTAGATTCTTTTCAAAGATCCTCAAACTTAACAAGAAAGGTGGGGTACTGGTCTTACCTTTATACATAGCAGAATTTGTCTCCTTTGTGGGAGTCACTTTACCTTTCCCTTTCAAGCGATCTATTTCTTCCAAAGCTTTTAATACCACCTCCCTTTGAGCTAGGCACCACTTCATAATATCAAAAAAAGATAGTGATGTCTTCTGCCTTTGCAATTCTGCAACAAAATCAAACTCTGAATCATACCTAAATTGATATTAAGGAAAAGAAGGGTGATTACCTCTATTCTGAGTATCAGAAGGTCCCTTTGGTGGGGGTGGATTGTTATCTGCATTCTGATTTGGTGGAACCATGTTGTTAGGGGGTGCAGATGTAGTGAATAGCCCTTTATTCTGGTTCCTTAGAAAATGACCACCCTTAGATTGGAAGGCTTGAGCATCATAGACATCCTCTTCTAGCTCATTATCCCCTTGCATAGGGAATTGATACTTTTCTTCAATGGTTTTATAAGTCATGGCGGTGCTAGCCGGCCCATTGCCTTGATTATAATTTCCTGCTTGAGGATGGGCATCAGCCTATGCAATTTTCACCATCTTCTCCATTTTTGGGCAATTGACCTCAGAATGGGCTGCTATATCATGCAACCTACACCAATTTGTCATAAAATTTAAATCAGCAACATTAGCAGTATTTGATCTCTCTTCACCTGCTTGATAATTATGGGGAACTCCTCCATTGTTAGGTCGAGTGTTCCACTGCCTATTGTTGTTGTTGTTGTTATTGAATCTCTGATTGTATCCTCTATTTTGATTCTGATAATTCTGGTTTGAAGAATTTTGATTCTGGAAGTTCCTATTGGTGTTCTGATTAGAGTAATTGCCCTGATTGTTGTAATTCTGGTTTTGATTATTGGGAGGGTTTTTTCTGAGTTATGCCATGTCATTTGACATCTGAGAGAGAGTCTTATTGAGAGTCTCTACTTCACTTGTAAGTTGTATAGTTTGATCATTCTGCACATTTTGAACTATGGCTGGGGAATGGACATGGGTTGGTCCTCCCCCTTGTTGCGATTGATTTTGAGGTTGATGTTGAGGTTGCTGTTGTGGGAACTGATGTGGGGAATCATGCATGCTATTGCCAAAGAAGGACATAGTTGGTGGAGCTTGCAACTCAGATACAGGTCCATAATGGGAATAAGACGTCCCTGGGATAGTGTTGTATAATGGTGGATTAGGCATCTGATAATTCATTGGAGGAAAAGGTACTTCGATCCCTCTAGGTTGCAGATTTGTCTACTGTTGCAATTTGATAGCCAAATGATAAATCTTAGATGGTGAGTCAATCTCATCAGGTTGATAAGTTCTTTGTAAGAACAGACCAATCAAAGGATCAACAACTCTCAGATATGCCTATATGGCCATGGCTTCCAGCACTAGACAAGGCTCTTGTAGCCTATGATACATTCTATGGAACCTAGTGTTGAACAAGGGCAATGGTTCATGATGCTCCTTTCTAATAGTGGAAAATTGGTGATATAGTATTGCAGGGTCTACATAAACCCTAAATTGATTAATGAAAGCATTATCTAAATCTATCCAACCCATAATGGATCCTTGGGGTAGATTTAGATACCAATTATATGCCATATCTCCTAAACAGTAAGGAAATAGTCTACATACCACATCTTGATGAGCAACTTGAGCTCATGTGTAGGCATCTTTGAATGCTTGTATATGTTTCTCTACACTTCTTGATTCTCCATGCATGTATTTCAGATAGAACTTCTCTGGGTTCCTTGGTAAATCATGGAATCTGCCTCGAATAGTCCCTAACGGGGAGGGATTACCCACAAAATAAGCCATTGGTGGGATTGGTTGGGCAGGTGGTGGTGACAAAGGCCTACTTGATGGTGGTGTGGATGGAATCGGTGGAAATCCTGGTGGAGTAAGCGGTGGTGGTAATGTAGGTATTTCTACCCTACGAGCATGAGGTCTTGATCTAACTGGGGTTCGAAGTTCTTTGAATAGTTCACGATTAGTAGAGGATCTAAGAACCCTCTCGTATCCCTCTAGCGAAAAAGATCTTCTGCGAGCCAGCTTGTCCTTTCAAGCCCTCCTTCTAGCGCCAATTTCTGTTGATGGTTAAAATGACACAAACAACAGTAAAACAAAATATTTCTACTCTATTTCTCTTGAAAGAGAAAGACAACATGTAGTGGCCTAACTCCCAAGGTCCTGGTAGTTGGTTCTCAACTATCTGATGTCACTCAATTGGTTCATGCAACTATAATATTCAAGGGGCCTGTGCTGGTAACAAAGGATTCAAGCTATGAATCTCTTTATCAAATAGTTCCTGTAAATCAACGGGTTTTAAATAAAAGAAAAAGATAGATCAAAGGGGTAAATCAGCAAGTATGAATTAAACTTATCTAATATCTAGACATATCTTCTAACAATGAATGTTTTCTCAATCGATCACAAAAACCATAGCATGACACAACCCATAGTATAACTGTACCATCGTATACATCTTAGGTGCTTAATTCAATTTCACTATTCACATATCACAAGTATTTCCAAGATTTCAAAACAACACACATTCATTCATCATCAAAATTATAGATCAACAGACTTCAATAACTTTAATTCAATGAAAATTTAACAAGATAATGTTTAAACCTGGTTTCTTCTAATGACTTTCATCACATAACAAAATATCATGCTTCAGCACAATCACTAGCATGTAGGTGGATTATAACTCATTAACCTTATCAAGCAACACAATTCAATGTAAACTCCATATTTCGTAAACCTGTGATTCTATTAACTGTCAAAAGATCTAGTATAATGTATCTCTGCAAAACTCTCTAAAATTCTATCTCCTAGCACTAGGTAAGCCAATCCAATTCTCAATTAGCCGACCCTTACAATGTGATACCCATCTGGTATTTATAGAATACAAAAAGAAGTTCGAACTTCACTTCTATCTTAGGCTTCCCACCTTTTTAGGAACAATCAACTTTCTTGGAAACTTAGATCAACTTTGATCTTGAGTTCTTACATTATACATTCAGTTTGATCTAACAATAGAAGATAGAAATAGAAGAAAAGAAGTCATGCGCCCTTAAGACTGTCAGTGTTGCATGCATGCAGCATGCAAGGAAGAAGATCATCATGCGACATGCAAGGAAGAAGAACATCATGTATGCAAGATTTTATGCATGTGAAGCTAGATCCGCTATGAACTCATCATAACTAGTGAAGACTTGTTGTAGCATATCCATATCTAGCCCATCAATCCAGTCATCTTCAAATTTGATGCGATCCAACTTAGCTGCAGCAAACTCTTTTATACTTTTTAACTTGATCAATTCTCTCCCTGCAGCTTTTATTTCTTCTTTGACTTCTACAAGCCGATCTATCACTAAGTCTCCTCCATCATCTTTCTCCTGCATGAGTCCTTGGAATCTTTCATTCCATTTCTCTCTAACCTGACTCAATGGCATGCCATCTTTAGTCATTACATTCACATCTACAATTATGGCCATAATCGCTTCCAACTCTTCCAACTGCTCAGTTAAATTATTAACTGCTTCCTGAATCTCATCCTTATGCTTGCTCAAAAAGCCAATCCTAAACTTAAGTATGCAAGAAGTCTTTTCTACAAAATCTTTGTTATCATCTTCGAGTATAGATTCTTCTAGAATAGTAGTTAGAGGCAATGTATTTATCTTCTCTAACTTTTCAATATACTCCTTATACTCTTCTTCTAGTTTTTTGGATACCTCAATGTATTGATGCATCTCTTTTATTACTCCTTCTGCTTCTTTGTAAGTTTCAAACCCTTTTTCCAAAACCTCACCTACCTCCCGGTTCACCTTGTCTATCCATTTATCAACCATCTCTGCCTTACCTCTAACCTGCACCAAATCATCAACCTCCTTTTTGCTTAGCAAAATAGGAGTCTTAATTGCTGCAACCTGTTGTGACCTTGGAGAAGAGACACTCTTCAAGAATGAATGTAATTGGTCCAATTGAGCCTTAAGCTTATCTTTCTTTTGTTTTCCCTTGATCATTCTTGATTTAGTCATTGAAACCACCACATCAATCAGATTCATTTGTTGATTTCTAGTGGGTCTTCCCAAATTAACCGTACTCAATTGATAGTCTGTGAGCTGCATATCCCCTACCTCCTTTTCAATCATAGGCACGACACATTAAACAACTATCTCCCCTTTATCTGTGAGTTTGGTAGAATGCAAAACTTTAGCCCTCTTCTTAGGCCTTTCTTGTTCAATCTCCTTCATCATGTCCTCCCAATTAAGAGGTTGAGAAGGTGTTCTGACTCTCTTCTGCAAATATAATTTCAACCATGTAGGAGCACTAGGAGCAGCCATCTTCATGGAAGAAGAAGCAACAACTGTAGAGGATGGCTGAACATTTACCTTAGGTTGAGAATCAACCTTTGCTTTCTCTTGTTGTTCCTGCAGCACATGCATCTGCACCAACTTCTCAGCCTCTTCTCTATCTCTTTGTTCTTGCACTAACTTCTCTTCTTCTTCTTTTCTCAATCTCTCCTCTTCCATCTGACCCTTCTCTAACTTCTCTTTCTCTAAGGCCTCCTTTTCCAACCATTCTGCCTCCAATGCTTTAAGTTTTGTAGCTTCAACCTCTCCTTCCTTTTGCTTCCTGATTAGCTCTTTGGCCTCTTTTTCTTTTCTTATCCTTTTTGATTGTTCCTTTTCTATTCTTTCCATTTCTAAGGCTATGAGTTTCTCTGCCTTTTTCCTTTCTTCTTCAGCTTTTTCTTTCTTTATTAACTCTTCTACATCTCTCTCATTTCTTAGAGCTTCAGCTTCTTGTTCTTTCTATTGAGCCTCCTCTGCAAGCTTCACTCTAGCAACCAAGGCTTCCTTTTCACTTCTATTTCTTGCTTTCTCCTCCTCAAGATCATGGATCTTATGTATTAATTCTAGCTTGTCATTTTCTGCCTTGACCTTGATCTCATGCTCTCATTGCCTCATTTGCTCCTCCATTTCATCAGCTGTTGTCCTTGTTTCAACTTCTTTTACCTTTAATTGCTACTATTGAAGTAGAGCATCAGCTTGTAACTTTTCCTCCATCTCCTTTTGTTTCTCCACGCAGCCCTTGCATCAGATTCTTTGGTAGCATCTTCAAATTGTTTCCATTGTTCTTCCCGTGTAAGAATTTTCTCAATAGTATGATCTAGAGGCACGTTTTCTTTCAAGTCCTTCTCTGACAGAGTTTCATCTGAGTCTTTCTCAATTTCTACCAATTCTTCCTCCACTTCTTTTCCTTTAGTAGCTTCAACCATGGCATAAATTACTCCTTGAACTTCTTTAATTTTCTTTCTTGTGAGTGGGGCTTGTGCAGATGAGTCACCCAATGCGGGCGTAGAAACAATAGATTTGATTGGAACATCTCCCTCGGGTGTCTCTTCTTCTTCATCAACTACCTCCAACTCTATTTCTTCAACATCAGGAGGAAATAATTCTAATGGTTCCTTGGAAGGTTCCTTTCTTTTAATCCTCTTGTACCCTTTACCTTTCGTAATGACTGGTCCTTGAGGAGCTCGAGCTTTCATCATCAACCATTGCACACTTCTATCCAAGAATGTTCTTCCCAGTTTCTTAATATCAATCATTTCTTCCTCATTCCAGTCTATTGGATCTAAGTTTTTGGTGTCAATATTCAAAGCTTCATATGAGGGATCTAATACCATTCCATCATCCACCAAAGTTTCAGGAATATTCTCCTTAATACCAAGCTCTACCATAAGTGAGACTAGTAATCTCTCATAATTCTTCTTCCTCAAGTCATATTCATCCTGCCTATCACACCAAAAATCCTCTAACAAATTAAAGTGTTTAGTGAGCACTGAAGGTAATAAAGCATGCATTTTCTCCCTTGGATCAAAATATTTACGTGTTGTATAGAATCCCAATTTCAATTGTATCAACTCATTACAAACCACCTTTGCTCCCTTCAAATGTTGACAATTGTATTCCCCCACTGTCATAGGAAACTTATGGCATCCTGTCTTGTGCTTGATCCCAAACCTAGCATTAACTCCAATGGCTTGATATACAAATTCTATAAGCACTATTCTATTGCTGCAGCATCTTGGAAGCAAATGGGGATGACCCTCAAAACCAAACAATCTAAAGTATGTAAATTTGGGGTATTGGATGTACCAACTTCCCCATTCAGAAATGAATGCCATAGCTTCTTGACTTAACCTGTATCCTGTATCTCCACTCAACTGGTTGATAACCACATATAAAAAGGCATCATTGACTCTTCTGAAGTGAGTCTCGACAACCTGAAGAGATAATTGATCGTAGTGATCCCATACCTTCCTTTGTCCATCCAAGGCTCCCATTATACCTACTCTGTTGAATCCTGGGAAAATCCCCAATCTTGCTATAGCATAGACCACATATGAAGTCATGAAGAGAGATTTGGTCTATCTGACCCTTGTGAGCTAATCATGTATGGCGTCAGAAACAATCATTGAACAATCAAATTGGTAATCACCCTGAAAGATTACTTGAATAAAATGAAACATCCATTCCTTGAAATGGAAAGCATCCCTCTTCCCAAACACTCTGGACAACGTCAATATCAAATCAGATATCTCATTTTTGAAATCTGCCCTCTTTGGCTAGTCTGCAAGCTTGCTTAAAGACTACTTCTCTGTACTTAACCATCTTTTGTTTAAGTGAGACTTATTGGAGTCTTTATGCTTACTGTATTTCTCCAATGCTTTTGCCTCAGTTAACTGCACCAAATTCTTGGGATCAAGAACATTAAATATGCTTTGGAACATTTGCGGAGTAAGATCTATAATCACATTATTTTGTGAATCTATGCATAATCTTTTAGGTAGATTATAAGTACTAGCCACTGTCAATATCAACTCCGGACACTGAAATGATAAAGGAAACACAGTGATATGTGCAAGACCGGAGTCAACAATCCTTTGAGTTCTCCCTATCAAGTTTGCTCTTTTTGCAAAGGTCTCTTCATGTAATTCTTCAAAGCTATACTAGTCCAGATTAGTATTTGTGATATCTGACCAGTTTGATTCCACCTTGCTCACCTTCACCACCGGATTCCTATGATCATACCTTAATGTATAAGGAAGCTGTTTTGGTTTCACCTTCTTGATTTTCGGTGCTATCTTTGATGTTCCAGCTGGTTGATTCCTTCGAGCAGCCTCTCCTAACATTCCTGACATCGCTCAAATCTTCTGCAAGCAAACCTCTTATTAGACCTTTAGATAAATCATCATAAAAAATGCTTTTAAAACTTACCTGTTACACATTCATCAAAGTCGGAACCAGACAAAAGCACAAAACAATCTCTTTTACAAAACTGGTGGACTCGGAGCAAAAACCGATATAGGAACTTCACCTAATAACAAACGGGCTCGAAGTTGGAGTCGGGGAGGTTATCGGAACAAAAATCAGATTTGGTTTTCTTTGAGTTTTACTTTTCACATTCTATTTCCATTCCGCCTCCGCCTTCGATTTGGTCATTGTTACTTTGAAGAAAAGACTTCCCACTATATGCGGAGCTGGACATGGGATTAAAACGAAATCGATAACCTTCGCAAACAAAATTCTTAAGTTCAAGATCAGTTCCGATCCCGCCTCCGCCAATTATCACATACTTCAAGGAAACCTTTTAGAACTCGGAATTGGAAATGAGATAGAAATGGAATTGATAACTTTTGTAAAACAAAACTCTTATGTCCATAATCCATTCGAATCCCACCTCCGCCTATGCTAATCATGACATCATCCAATTCATTCATTTTCAACATAACTTAATGATTAAAACCTAGGTCGCTATAAAATGGAAAAGGAGCTTAAAAACTCTACCCTCATATGACCGTGGGGAACAATTGTATTTTAGAACCATTTATTTAAATCTTATTTAAAGTAATTGCAGAGACCAATGAAACCCTAATCTAACAAACCTAATAAAACTAGGGCACGGGTTTAAAACCCTACCATTCTACCAAACGGTGAAACCCTAATTTAAACAATAAATATAATCTACCCTAACTCACTGTAAAATCTCTAATCTACCTCACTGTAAATTCTTAATCTAACTCATGCCATTAAAAAACCTTTAATCTAATCTAATCTACTGCAAATCAAAAATGACACGACGCAATCATGATTAAGACATGAAAGCAACAATGCCCTAAAATAGAAAGAAATGACACAATAAAACAAGACAACAAAGATTTAAAGCAAACCAAACAAGCCGAAACAAGAACCTGCTCATTCAATCACATCGATGATCATAAAATCGCTTTAAAACACAATGATTGAACATGCGAGCAAATACAAAGCAAAACACAATGAACACAACAAAGATAAAAGACCTACCTCAAACGTAAACAAAGCCAATCCAACTTTCTGAATCAATTCGCACACAATATCCCTTCTCTATCTCGATCAATTTGCTCAAATGAACTCTGCTATTGCTCTTCGCGCTCTCAGACTTGTGATAATAACAATAATGATCGGCTTTAACCCTTAATAAAGAAAAATATGTGAATTTCTACCTACACCGGCAACCACCATTAAGGCATTAAAACGTAGTAAAGGCGGAGTCGGAACTGTAAGAGAACGAACACTAGTCTGCAGTGCAACTTCAGTGAAAAAGTCAATGACAAAAATTGGCGGGGGCAGAACTAAAATGGAAACAGGATCTTAAACTCATAAAATTTCCAAACCTTATCCCCATTCTGGCTCCACGTCCGACAACTAAAAACAAAACAAAAAAACAAAAACAAAAATTTAAGTAAAAGACCAACCTAATAAAACAAAACACAAAAACCAAAACAAAACAATCATTAAAAAGTAACGGAGGAGGGATCGGAATTGAATTTGATTTTGCAAATTTTGATAACAACCATCCCAATTCCCACTCCGGCTCCACTTCCACCGAAGACTAAAAATAAAGGCAAAGAAAAGACCATCGAGATAGAACCAAAAACAAGCCTCAAAAGAACTTTCAGAACCCGATTCAGTTCCGGTTCTGATTCCGACAGAGAAACCAAAGAAAAACAAAGTATTGGAAAAAGTAGACTCCAAACTTTATTTCAAAAACAACAAAGTACAAAAAACACAAAGGGGGGCCCATTTTGACCAAGGAAAAAGATGGGGTGGTTATGCAAGGCATAACAATACTCATCCTGTCAGTCACTCCAAAAATCTTCTAACAAATTAAAATGCTTGTCAAACACAGAAGGAAACAAGGCATTCATCTTACCCTTTGGATCAAAATACTTACGAGTTGTGTATAAACCTAGCTTTAACTCTATTAGCTCACTACAGACCACCTTTGCTCGTACCAAATGCTGAAAACTATACTCACCCAACTTCATGGGGAACGTGTGACATCCTGTCTTATATTTTAGTCCAAACTGGGCATTAAATCCAAGAGCCTGATATACAAACTCCATTAACACTATCCTATTATTGCAACACCTTGGCAACAAATGTGGATGGCCTTCAAAACTATCCAGCTTGAAATATGTAAACCTGGGGCACTGAATGTACCAACCTCCCCATTGAGCAATAAATGCCATGGCTTCTTGACTCAATCTATACCTTGCATCTCCATTGTGTTGGTTAATGACCACATATATGAATGCATCATTAAACCTTCTGAATTGAGTCTTAGCAACCTATAGAGATAGCTAGTTATAATGTTCCCATACCTTCTTCTATCCATCTAATACTCCCATTATCCCTACTCTATTCAAACCTAGGAAGATACCCAACCTTGCTACTGCATACAGAATGTAAGAAGTCATAAAAAGCCATTTAGTCTCCCTAATTCTGGTCAATTGATCATGAATAGCATTTGATACAATCATCGGCCAATCAAACTGATGGGTCCCATTTAAAATTATCTAGATGAAGGGAAACATCCACTCCTTGAAATGAAAGGAATATCTCTTCCCAAAAGCATTAGACATCATCATTATTAAATCTGATACCTCCTTATAGAAATCTTCCCTCTTTGGTTAGTCTACAAGCTTGGTTAGAGACTTCTTCTCTGTCTTCAACCACTTTTTGTTCAAGTGAGACTTATTGGATTCCTTATACTTCCTATATTTCTCTAAGGCCTTTGCCTCATCCAACTGCACCAAGTTCTTGGGATCCGGGACATTAAATATACTTTGAAACATATGAGGAGTAAGATCAATGATTACATTATCTTGGGAATCCATGCATTGTCGTGTAGCTAGATTGTAAGCCCTTGCAGCTGTCAAGATCAACTCCAGGCATTGGATTGATAAAGGAAACACAAAAATACTAGCCAAGCCAAAATCAATAATTCTTTGTGTCCTCCCTGTTATATCTTCAGCAAAGGTTTCTAAATAGAGCTCCTCAAAATTGTATTGGCCCAAATTTGTGTGGGTGATGTCTGACCAATCTGATTCTACTTTGCTTACTTTCACAATAGGACTCCTATGATTATACCTCAATGTATAAGGTAACTATTCTGGCTTGATCTTCTTTGGTTTAGCTGGTGCCTTTGATGTTCCTGCAGGCTGGTTCCTTTGGGAGGCTTCTCCTGATGTCCCTGACATCCTCTTAGCTTTCCTGCAACAAAACCTCTAGTTAAATCCTTGAATAAAACATCTCAAAATGTGTCTTTAAAACCATACCTTTCAAACATACATCGGAGGTAGAACTAGGCAGCAAACATCTTAAATAATCCTCTTTGAACATGCTATCGGGCTCAGAGAAAAAAATGTTATTCACATTCTATTAACAAGAAGTGGGCTCGGAATCGGAAGTGAAATAGTGGTCGGAACCGGAACCAAAATGGAAAATGATTCGATTTCCTTCAGATTTTCTGTTTTCATATTCTATTTCAGTTTCGCTTTCGCTTCTGCCAAGGTTAACATTTTCATGAAAAAAAGCTTCCTACTACAAGCGGAGTCGGAGACGGGATGGAAAATGGAATTGACACTAATCATAAAACATATCCAAAACTCTAAATCAATTTTGGTTCCGCTTCCGGCTATGTTGACCATGACATCATCAACGATTTTATCAATTTAATGCATAACTCCATGATTAAAAGCTAAGGTCATATTAAACGAGATGAGGCTTAAAATATATCATGAAAGGACCATACCCATATGACCATGGGGATGACAGTATTTTAGGGCATCATATTTTAATCATTTTTAAACGTGATCACATAAATGCATAAAACCCTAATCTAGAAAAACACGATATAAAACTAAGGCACGAATTTAACCCCTCCTAATTTAACCAGATGAATGCACATAAAATCCTAAGTAAAAACAAGATCTTATAAAACCTAACTCACTATAAAACAGGATTTAATCTACATTACAGGAAAACCCTAATTAAATCTACGCATTTAAAACCTAACGCATCACGATGCGATCACGACAAATCGTGAAAATGATCATGCCCCAACTCACTATAAAACCAGAAACACAAGCATAAAACAAAATCAAGAACAACAAACAAACAAAGAAAAAAAAACACTTCATCCTAATGAGATGACGAACTTGCCCAAAGATCTAAATCAAACAACACGAACAAAGAACACGAAAGCAAATAAAAGAAAAATGAGAATAGGAACCATACCTCGAACGCAAAACTTGGATAACCTTTTGAATTGATTCGCAAGAAACTATCTCCTCCTCCTTCAATCGATTCACTCAGATGAACTCCACAACTGCTCTATTTCACTCTTTGAATTCTTAACAATGATAATAATAATGATTTTAATCCCTAATCAGGCTAAAAAATAGAGTTTCTACCTATGCATGGCAATTGTCGTTAATGCATTAAATGCAGTTAAGTGGAGTCGGAACTGGAGAAGAACAAACACTTCACTACAGTGCTACTTTAGTAAAAATTCAACGACCCAAAAACGGTGGGAGCAAAATCAGAATGGAAATTGAATCAGAAACTTAAGGAATTTCCCAACTTCATTCTCATTCAAGGTCTAGGTCCTCCAACAAAGCACAAAATGAACCAAACACAAAAGTAAAATAAAAAGACCGACATAATAAAACTTAGCATAAGGACTTAGACTAAAAGCAAAAGTTCAAAAAGTGGAGGCGGAGATGGAATGGATTTTGATTTTGCAATTTCCAATAAACACCAACTTAATGTCCACTCTGGTTCTGGCTCCGATAAAGACAAAACAAAAAGCACAAAAAGAAAGACTGTCGGGATGGGGATCGAAATCGAGTTTTGAAAGAAGTTTCAGAACCCGATTTGGTTTTGGCTTTGATTCCGACAGACTAAAAATAAGAAAAACAAACTATTGGAAACAAAAGACTCCAAACTTTGTTTGAAAATCAACAAAAAATAAAAATAATAAAGGGGGGACCCATTTTGACCAAGGCAAAAGATGGGGTGGTTATGCAAGGCATAAAAAGAGGGGCGGTTAAAATAGGAGTCAGATTTTTCTAACTAGGAATGTAAAAATGTACAGATCTTTCTTGAAATAGAGCAATGGAGAATATTTTGGTGAAGTTCATTTTTGTATTCAATTGTTGAGATGTTATAAGCTTTGTATTTCCTGCCTAGTTGTCTCCAATTATAAATCATTAAATCATTTAAATCAAGATATCATGTATATTTTCTAATTTACCATAGTGCATTTATCATTTTGTGTGATTTGATTAATAGGTGTTTGCATGTCAGAACTAAAATTCCTTTAAACAAGTCACAGTGATTTTAGGATTTTTTGTTGGATGATTAAAGAAGAACTTGGTAGGAAAAAATTCAAGCATAATTTATGCAAGCCATAAACTGGGTGAAATAGTATGCTAGTCATATAATTTCATACTCTAAATATGCCTAACAACTTGAATTTAGATAGAGAGGGAAATAAACACATAATTCATTATTTTTGACTCCATTGCCCATGTGGATAGAAGGCACTGATCTGCCTCAACCCAAAGATACAAATTTATATCAAAGAATTCATTCAAAAAACCTTTCATCTATACAGTAGAAGTAGGATTAGTTGTAGTGGTTTTTCATTTGTCCACTACCTTTTGCCATTGTGGATAGATTGATCAACTACGAAACGCTTTTAAATCTGCATCATTCATTAGGTACACCCGCCTTGATCTAGCAAATCCTTAAGAATAGAAGGTTCAACTATATTGGTTGGCCTTGTTAGTTGGCCAAAAGCGTTGTTAGAGCTTGGAAACCTCTTGTGGTTCAAACCTACATTTTTGAGACCCAACAAATTGGCGACTCTGCTGGGGACAAACATCAAAAAATCTTTCAGCCTTTCCATTTATAGAGTCAACAAAGTTTTACAATTTTTTTGGAGATTTCGTTGGGGAAAACCAGAGCAATCCATTTCATTTTCCTACTTTTGGAAAAGTAGGTGGCAACTCTATTTTAAATTTGATAAATAATGCATGGATATTGTGGAATAGTCACATTTTTTCAAGATGTCAAAGGAAGAGAGAAGACAACAGTCAATAAGAGAATTGAAGGAATTGAGATGACAGATGCTACAAGTGAACCAACAATTGCTGAAATTGGGAGTCAAAAGTGTTCCAGATACATCACCGAATGGGTCATCATCCAGTAAGAATGAAGACACAAATGTCAGGTGATCTTGAACACCACAAGTGCTCCATGATACAACTGAGGAGAACTCTAGAAAAAAGGTAATGTACTCTATTCACAGCAAAGTACTTTTGATGAGTATATTCAAATTGAAGAGAGAGGCAAAAATCTTGTGGATGTTTTTTTTATATAAGAAGATATAAGGGAGAATCTATGAGTTTTTTATACAACGCGATGGTAGATGTCTATATGCAATTACCTCCTCATTTTAGGCCCACAAGACCCACATTTGTTGCACAATTTTTAAGAGCATCAGAGCCTGAATCAATTTATTGGTCAGAGTCATTAAAACAACAAGCCTTTGATGTAGCAAATAAATTTATTGATTCCATGCTTGAGATGAGGTATATGGACACTGTCAGCAATGAATCAAATAGTGATATCATGAATGATCAAATAATGCAGCCAATGGAGGATAAATGTACAATTGAGATTTCTAATGACAATTTTTCAGATTTGGAAGATGATTGCAACATTAATGATATTGGTGGGGACACATCATCTGGGGAGTACATCAGCAATTCTTCAGAAGCTGAAATAGAAGAAGGTACCATGCCATCCAATAGTGAACATATGGAGAGTCTCTCTTGCATAACAAATGGTGATCCAGATTGTGAAGATGAAATGGTGGCTGCTGATCTACGACAGAATGATTGTTGTAGTTCATATGGAGATCAAGAAGTTGGAGAAATAGCAAGAGATCTGGATGAAACATGTTCATTCAGTAGTGAGAAAGTTTCAAATTTATTGACTCTTGAATACCAGAGATATGCACATGAAGATGATTCCAAAGTTTTGGCTCCAGCCTACATTTTTTTTGACAATGAAAGTAATAATTCATATGACCCCATGTGTATCTCTCACAGTGATGAGAAATTCTTTGAAGCTGATCGTGAATCCATTTGTGTCCAAGAGGAGGTATGTGATTTAATTATTCTTGCCTGCAAGAAGAGGATGTTGGTTTGCATATTATTGATGATAGTATTCAACATGTGTTGATTCAAGTATGTGTGAGGATGACTGTATGGATCAAATGTGTGTGTCAATGCCAACTAGTGTGGGAAAGAAATGGAAAGTGATTTGATTGTTTTAGAAAATATTAATGAGATAGAATTTTTTGGTTGCCATAAGGAGTATTCATATTTTCAGGTCCCAGTGCAGTTGCAGGCACATTCAACAACATATGACAGTGAGCATTCTTATGAATGTTTTGTTGAATGCGGATACACTTTGTATGCTGAAGATGATAAATATTTTTTATATGATAATGAGAATGATGAAATGAAGAGTGGTAAAATGAATATGAATCAAGTTGAATACAATGATTTCCTAGAGGTTTTCAATGACAATGCATGTTGTAGGGTAGGTGGAATGGATAGTTTCAAAAGAAACCTGATGAGCTCTAATCAGAACAAACTCTGTGGCAAAGGAAAATGCGGGTTTTTCTTTTTGGGGTGGCCTGGGGCCATTCCTTGTGGTTTGATTTTTGAACCATAGCAGGTATAGAGGATAAGGATTTCCAGTGCATGGACAATTCTTAAGCAAACCTCTTTAATAAATTCTTTTCCATGCACAGTAGTTTAGGAAGGGTCTGGGTTTGCCAGTACATGGAAATTCTTAGAAATTCCCTTGTTGAAAACTTTGGTTTTCTTTCCATGTATAGTAGTCTAGGGTTTCCCATTCTTCATTTGCTCCATCTTTCATGTCCTTCACTTTTCATTCCCTCCATCTTCCATGGCTTTCATTTTTCATATCATTTACTTGGTCAGCTCTACCAAAGATATTCTGGATTCTTGCAGTGATTTGCAAAATCACTCATCCCCAACTGGAGCCACTATTAGAACTAAAAAATTCCATGAAAAACCCTAAGGTTTTCCCGTTTGAATCTAAATTTTCCATCATTACCCTAAGTAATTTTATTCATTTATATTCATATTTCACTATCCTTCCTTTAAAAATATTTTTCTATCCATATATACCTTGCACCATATACCGCTGACTTAATATTTATTAAAATACAACTCACGGATTTACCGTGGCCTCCCACAAAGGGCTTGCAATATTGTGGTAGCAGCTAAAGTTGCAAGCATAAAAATTTCTTACCGCCACACCACGCACGGTGGTGGTGAGATAACCAGAAGGTAGTGGCAATGTAGCGGTCGGTAAGAGGTTACCGCTATACCGCGCATGGTCTGAACATAAACCGTGGTGGTCATGGTAGACGGTGGATAGTAGTGGAGGTGACGGTTTGAGACACCACCACAATACCGCTGGTGGTTATCACAATGACTGCGGTGATGTGGTGGAGAGTCAACATTGACCAGTGGAGACAGTAAATGCCAACCGCTATACCGTGATGAGGTAGAATAGAGACCGCGATAACGCGGTAGATAGTGGTGGGACCAGTCAAAGTCAAGGCGGTAAAATGATAAAGGCCACGGGGAAATAAACTGTAAAGAACAATAAGGTTTAAAATGAATATTGAAGCCCGGTAAAGTATTAAAACAAAATCAAACACATAACTATGTAATAAGATATTTAATTTTCTGATAGGCAACACAATTAAATATTTTAATTGCTGTCATAAAATTCAAATGGTTGTAATAGGAATGTGAAAGGTTGCAACGCTTGATATGTATTGTATAAATATTTTGAAAATTAGAAGGAGAGGGGCAGTTAGAGTAGGAGTCAGATTTTTCTAACTGGGAATGTAAAAATGTATAGATCTTTCTTGAAATAGAGCAATGGAGAATATTTTGGTGAAGTTCATTTTTGTACTCAGTTGTTGAGATGTTATAAGCTTTGTATTTCCTGCCCGGTTGTCTCCAATTATAAATCATAAAATCATTTAAATCAAGATATCATGTATATTTTCTGATTTACCATAGTGCATTTATCACTTTGTGTGATTTGATTATTAGGTGTTTGCATGCCATAACTGAAATTCTTTTAAACAAGTCACAGTGATTTTAGGATTTTTTGTTGGATGATTAAAGAACTTGGTAGGAAAACATTCAAGCATAATTTATGCAAGCCATAAATTGGGTGAAATAGTATGCTAGTCATAGAATTTCATAGTCCAAATATGCCTAACAACTTGAATTTAGACAAAGAGGGAAATACACACATAATTCATTATTTTTGACTCCATTTCCCATGTGGATAGAAGACACTGATCTACCTCAACCTAGAGATGCAAATTTATATCAAACAATTCATTCAAAAAACCTTTCATCTATACAGTAGGAGTAGGATTAGTTGTAGTGGTTTTTCATCTATCTACTACCCTTTGCCATTATGGATAGATTGATCAACTAGGAAACGCTTTTAAATCTACATCATTCATTAGGTACACCTGCCTTGGTCTAGCAGAGTCTTAAGAGTAGAAGGTTCTGTTAGGTTTTGTAGGAAGATATCTAAAAGCTAAATGCAGAATTTATCAAATAAACTAGGAAATAAAACACACAGAAAAATAACACAGAGAATTTAACGTGGTTCACCCAATGTGGGCTACATCCTGGTGTAGGAGCACCTAGGAAAATACTAGGGAATAGGAAGTCTAGACTAAATTTTTATTTTTATGCATTTATATAAGGTCATGTTGACCATGGAGGTTGAACTAGGAGGGTTTAGTAAGGATTTTATCAAGGATTAATTAGGGGAGGAGTTGACTCATGCTTCCTAGTTGTCTAGGATTAGTAATAATTGGCAAAGGTGGCAAAATAGGACATTTTGCACCTTTTGCCACTTCATCATGGAAATGCCCGACCCAAGGGATTGGTAACTACCTTGGAAAGGAGATAAAAGGCATGGCTCGATCTGAGAGCTGGTTGGAAGGTTTTGTAATTTGAAATGTTATCAATGTTAATGGTGGATAGAGAGAGATATAACTAAATTTGTCTATTTTGCTTTGTGTTTTTGAGTAATCAAGAGCAAGCATGGCCCTGTAGCATGTTGTAGATGGTAGTATGATGTATTATCTACATTTGTGTGGTAGTTGATAGTCGAGTGTTCAATTGGCAGGTGTGTTAGTGTAGTGTTTTGTTTTCTTTAAACTTTTGTCCTGACTGGTAGACCGGCAGAGATGGAGCTCTAGACTGTGTTTCCCCTATACCTGGTGTATGGATTCTTGGGAGTAGAGGCTAGAATCCATGCTTGTACATAAGGTAGGCTTAGGAGTCATTGGAGGTCAGGAAAGCGTGGGCAAAGACTGTTCCTAGGCGAGCTTGGCAGTGCTCGACTACGACAGTCAAGGAAGAACCAAAGTGCAGAGCACTAAGGTTGCAGGGGTGTCAATTCCTTGGCAAACTAAGGTGTGTGGTGGCTGCAAGAGACCCTATAGAGGCTTGGAAAGAAGGATGGAGCTTTGACAGACCATAAGGAGGAAGCAACAACTGACTGTCCTCAGAGAAGGTCACAAAATGGCTCAAAACAATCCTAAAGTGGCAAAATGCTTAGATAGGCCAGAGCATGGACAATACAGGAACCAAACCCCAAAAATCATCAAAGTGTGGGCATAGGAAGCACAAAACCCAAGAAAATATCTGGGGTCATTTGGAGAGGTTTGGAGCAATTTCCACTTTTCTCGGGTTAGGAGACCTAATTGGGGCTCTAGGGCTTGTAGCCTTCTTAACCCTAGGAGAGGGTTTGATGAGAGCAATGGAGAATTCAAGATTGGTGGATAGTCAAGGACCCTAGGGGAATGGTCTGGAAGCCATGGAAGACATCACACACCCCTGCAATGAAGTAATGGAGATTGGAGGTTTAGCTAGTCTTTAGGAAGATTAAGGGCTAGGGAGAGAATGGTAAAGAGAGCACCAAGATTGGCTTGGTTAGAGAATTGGAGATGATAGTAGGGTTGGCCAAGTTAACTAGGGTGCCTAACTAGCATTAGGGCCATAGGTTAATTTGGTGTAGAGTGACACCATAGGGGTTTGCCAAGGTGAGACCCAAGGCATGGAATAGTGAGTGTTCCACCCAACCCTTCCCTATCAGATTGGTATCAGAGCAAGTTAAAGATTTGGGACAGTATCTTGTATGTTAGACCTTGAGTCCAGTGGTTCCACAATCATGGTGACCAATGCAGAATTGGCAAGAGACCTGATAGAGCAACAAGATAAAAATAGGCAACTGGAAGAGGCAGTTGAGGATATGAAGCAAAGGCTAGAAGAGGTGGTAGAGGCTACAGGCAAGATGAAGGTACAACTAGCAGTAGTTAGAGACAAGGTTGAGGAGGACATTGAACCAGACCCTGATCCTCCACTAAAGGAGGAATCTTTCCTCAAGGCATTGAAGGCTTTGAGTGGTAAAGCATTAGAAGGCATTCCTATCTTCACAGGAAGAATGGATGCAGATTTGGTCATGGAATGGATAGAAGGAATAGAGAATCACTTTGAATGTGATGGAGTTACTGAGGCACAAAAGGTGAAGATAGCTAAATCAAGGTTAAGGGGACAAGCACTAACATGGTGGAAATTCCTACAGGAAGAAAGAGAGAATGAGGGTAAGAAGCCCATTGGAAGTTGGAAAGCCATGGTGGCTAAGGTAAAGGAGTATTATCTACCTGAGGACTATGAGGTCCAATTGCATAAGAAGAGGTAGAATCTTAGGCAAACAGACCTAGATGTAGCTACATACATAGAGGAGTTCCAAAAGTTGAGCCTTAGATCTAGGGTGCAAGAAGTGGAAAGCATCAAGGTGGCGAGGTATCTAAATGGGCTCAAATGGAACATTCAAGAAGAAATGAGTCTCTTTACCCTGACCAACCTCCATAGTTGTTTTCAGATGGCTTTTAAGGTGGAGGAGAAATTGAAAAAGAAGCAAGAATCTAACTCTAAGAACAAAGGCAAAGGCAGAGATCCAAGAAATCAAAAAGGGCAAAGAGGTGGCTACCAAAGTAGAGGAAATGAGCAAAGAAACCAAGGAGAGTTTAAGTCCACAGACCATGGCAATGAAACACCTTCTAGAGGAGGGTATAATGGAGGTAGAGGTTCTCAAGGAGGATCCAATAGAGGAAGAGGAGCAGGCAGGAGTAGTTCATACTTTGCAAACATGAAATGCTACCAATGTGGTCAAGTTGGACACCCAGCTTATAGGTGCCCGGAGAAAATCTTCATCAAGCAATGAGAAGAGAGTGGCTTATGCACAAGAGGACACCATGAGTCCTAAGTCACCTGAGGTCAGTCACATTGAGTCTGATATGGGAGAGAATTTGATGTTTAGGAGAGTGCTGATAAGACAACCGGTCAAGGAAGAACCAAAACAAAGAAGAGCTCTATTTAGAGTAAAGTGCAAGATACTTGGTAAATTATGCAAGGTCATTGTAGATTCAGGTTCAATAGACAATATCATCTCAGAAGAGGCAGTAATGAAACTGAAACTGAAGAAGGTACCCCACACTAACCCCTACAAGGTAACATGGCTCAACAAAGGGCAAATTGTTTTAGTGAATGAGCAAGTAACGGTGGAGTTTTCGATTGGAGGATACAAAGACAAGTTAGTTTGTGATGTTTTACCCATGGATGCATGCCATCTACTATTGGGTATACCATGGTAGTATGACAGAAGTTCCATGCATGATGGGAAAGAGAATAGCATTTCCTTCAAGAAGGATGGGAAGACTTTCAAGTTGCAGTCATTGTCAGAAGAAGAAGAGGGACAGTCAAAGACACCAAGTGTCTTGTTGAGTAGTGGTAAGGAGTTCCTCAATGACCTACACCAAGGGAGTGAAGGATATGTAATCTTATTGCAGTTCAAGGAAGAAGACAAGACTAGAAAGATAGCCATACCCGGAGCAGTCCTAAAGTTGTTGGATCAGTTCAAAGACATAGTGAGTGATGGGACACCAACAACTCTACCACCAAAGAGAGTTATAAGTCATCATATTGACTTCATACCTGGAGCCTCATTACCTAACAAAGCAGCTTACAAGCTTACACCGGATTAGAATTTGGAAGTGGCTAGACAAGTGCAAGAGTTGTTGGATCAAAAATTGATTCAAAAGAGCATCAGCCCATGTGTAGTACCGGTAGTCTTGGCAACCAAGAAGGGAGGTAAATGGAGGTTATGTACTAATTCTAGAGAAATAAATAGAATCACAATTAGGTATAGATTCCCTATTCCTAGAATTGAAGATCTAATGGATTGTCTTGGAGGAGCTCAATACTACACCAAGTTGGATCTCAAGAGTGGATACCATCAGATCAAAATCAAGGATGGAGATGAGTGGAAGACAACATTCAAGATAGAAAATGGATTATATGAGTGGAGAGTTATGCCATTTGGTCTTTCTAATGCCCCTAGTACATTCATGAGACTCATGAATGAAGTGCTCAAAGACTTCACAGGGATATTTGTGGTTGTATACCTTGATAACATCCTCATCTTTAGCAAGACAATAGAGGAGCATCTCAAACATGTGGAGTTGGTACTTAGAAGATTGCAAGAGGAAAAGTTGGCTATCAACCTAGAGAAGTGTGAGTTCTTTAAACATGAGCTTGTCTATTTGGGATTTGTAGTGTCTCAAGGATCATTGAAGATGGATCCAAGCAAGGTGGAAGCCATCCTAAACTGGCCTACACCAACCGCAGGGACTGAGGTAAGAAGTTTCCATGGATTGGCTCAATTCTATAGAAAATTCATAAGGAACTTTAGTGGTATATGAACACCAGTTCTAGAGACAATCAAGGGTGGTTTGAAAACCAAGTTTGTGTGGACTCAAGCAGTTGATAAAGGGTTTGAGAAACTAAAACAAGAAGTGGCAACTCAACCTATTCTCTTATTACCTAGTTTTGACAAATTGTTCACTTTTGAGTGTGATGCAAGTGGAGTTGCAGTAGGAGGAGTGCTAAGTCAAGAGGGCACGCCTATAGCCTTTTTCAGTGAGAAGCTCAATGAAGCAAAGAAAAAGTATTCAACCTATGATCTAGAACTATATGCTTTGGTTCAGTCACTTAGGAAGTGGAGGCATTACCTTCTACCCAAGGAATTTGTAGTCTTTACTGACAATCAAGCACTTAGTTATATGAACACTCAAGAGAAGTTGAGCAATAGACACTTGAAGTGGATGGAATACATCCAAGCTTTTACCTTCACCATCAAGCACAAGAAGGGACAGATGAATAAGGTAGCAGATGCATTGAGCAGGAGGTTGTTGACAGTGCAAGAGATACAAGTGAAGAGCATAGGGATTGAAAGATTTAAAGATCTCTATGGAGAGGATGAAGATTTCTCAGAGGCCTATAAGGTATGTTCTGACTTTGAGAATCATTTTCATAGTCAATATGCTGAGTATACATTGCAAAGTGGATTATTGTTTAAAGGGAATTAGTTATGTGTTCCAAGAGGGTCAATGAGGGAAAATCTCATTCAAGAAAAGCATAATGGAAGTCTTAGTGGACACTTTGGCATCAACAAGACTTTAGAACTAGTGCAAAGGTTCTATTACTGGCCTAAGTTGGCAAGAGATGTTAGAAAATATGTGGAACATTGTGTGGTGTGTATGAAAGCTAAGGGAGGAGCTAGTAATTCCAGTCTATATCAATCCCTACCCATTCCTAATAGACCAGGGGAGTGTGTGAGCATGGATTTTGTGGTAGGCCTTCCTAAGACCAAGACTGGTTTTGATAGTGTGTATGTAGTGGTGGATAGTTTAGCAAAATGAGCCACTTTATTCCTTGTAAAACTACTCATGATGCTAGCTACATAGCTCATCTCTTCTTCAAGGAGGTTATAATGATCCATGGATTGCCTTTGAGCATTGTTTCAGATAGGGATGTAAAATTCATGAGTCACTTTTGGAAGACTCTATGGAGCAGATTAGGTACCAACTTATCATTTGGATCAGCTTACCATCCTTAGACCGATGGTCAAATAGAGGTGGTTAACAGGGTGTTGGGTAATCTTCTTAGGTGCCTAACTAAGGAATATAGACAGACATGGGACATGGTTATTTCAGAAGCTGAGTATGCCTACAATGATAGTGTGAACCGGACCATAGGGAAGAGTCCTTTTGAGGTTGTGTATGGGATGCACCCAAGAGGAATCTGTGAGCTTAGAGACCTTGGAGCTATGGAACATAGGAGTGGACATGTAGAAGACTTCAGTCAAACCATGAAAAAGATTCAGGAGCAGGTGAAGAAGATAGTCACCGAAGCTACACAAAAGTTGAAGGAGAAGGTATATTTGTCAAGGAAGGATGTGCAATTTGTAGTGGGAGATTATGTCATGGTTCACCTCAACAAATCCAGGTTTCAGAAGGGAGTATCAACCAAGATATAGATGAAGAGAGTAGGACCATGCATTATTGGCCAAGTATGGTCAAAATGCATACAAGGTAGAGTTACCTACCGATTTAGGAATCTCACCTATTTTCAAAATAGCTGACTTGATCAAATATAAGGGATCAGTCAAAGGTATGGTTCAGAACAACCAAGAGATCTTCAAGGAAACCAGCAACAACATACCCCTACCTACTCAAGGCAAGCAACAAGTTGAAAGGATCTTGGATTCAAGGGTACAAAAGTCTACAAGACACAAGGTGTACATGGAGCACCTTATTAAGTGGAAGAATAAGCATGAATCGGAAGCTACATGGATACAAGAAGAACAGTTCAAGAATCTTGGCATTGACATGTCATTGATCTCTCCTTCTACTCCATAGTGTTTGGGCAGGGAGGGGGAGAATGGTGTAGGAGCACCTAGGAAAATACTAGGCAATAGGAAGTCTAGACTACATTTTTGTTTTTATGCATTTATATAAGGTCATGTTGACCATGGAGGTTGAACTAGGAGGGTTTAGTAAGGATTTGATCAAGGATTAATCAGGGGAGGAGTTGACTCATGCTTCCTAGTTGTCTAGGATTAGTAATAATTGGCAAAGGTGGAAAAATGGGACATTTTGCACCTTTTTCCTCTTCATCATGGAAATGTCTGACCCAAGAGATTGGTAACTACCTTGGAAAGGAGATAAAAGGCATGGCTCGAGTTGAGAGCTGGTTAGAAGGTTTTGTAATTGGAAATGTTATCAATGTTAATGGTGGATAGAGAGAGATATAACTGAATTTGTCTATTTTGCTTTGTGTTTTTGAGTAATCAAGAGCGAGAATGGCCCTGTAGCATGCTATAGATGGTAGTATAGAGTGTTATCTACATTTGTGTGGTAGTTGATAATCGAGTGTTCAATTGGCAGGTGTGTTAGTGTAGTATTTTGTTTTCTTTAAACTTTTGTCCTGACTGGTAGACCGACAAAGATGGAGCTCTAGACTGTGTTTCCCCTATACCTAGTGTATGGATTCTTGGGAGCAGAGGCTAGACTCCATGCTTGTACATAAGGTAGGCTTAGGAGTCATTGGAGGTCAGGAAACCATGGGCAAAGACTGTTCCTAGGTGAGCTTGGCAGTGCCTAGCTAGGACAGTCAAGGAAGAACCAAAGTGCAGAGCACTAAGGTTGCAGGGGTGTCAATTCCCTAGCAAACCAAGGTGTGTGGTGGTTGTAGGAGACCTTGCAGAGGCTTGGCAAGAAGGATGGATCTTTGATAGACCGTAAGGAGGAAGCAACAACTAACTTTCCTTGGAGAAGGTCACAAAATGCTTGGATAGGCTAGAGCACAGATAGTATAGGCACCAAAACCCAAAAATCATCAAAGTGTGGGCATAGGAAGCACAAAACCCAAGAAAAGATCTGGGGTCATTTGGAGAGGTTTGGAGAAATTTCCACTTTTCTCGGGTTAGGAGACTTAATTGGGGCTCTAGGGCTTGTAGCCTTCTTAACCCTAGGAGAGGGTTTGATGAGAGCGATGGAGAATTGGAGATTGGTGGATAGTCAAGGACCCTAGGGGAATGGTCTGGAAGCCATGGAAGACATCACACACCCCTGCAATGAAGTAATGGAGATTGGAGGTTTAGCTAGTCTTTAGGAAGATTAAGGGCTAGGGAGAGAATGGTAAAGAGAGCACCAAGATTGGCTTGGTTAGACAATTGGAGATGATAGTAGGGTTGGCCAGGATAACCAGGGTGCCTAACCAACATTAGGGCCATAGGTTAAGGTAGTGTAGAGTGACACCATAGGGGTTTTCCAAGGTGAGACCTAGGGCATGGAATAGTGAGTGTTCCACCCAACCCTACCCTATCACATCCACCAAACCGTAGCCATCCAATGATTTCATTTACCAGTGTAAAACCCTATTACAATATCATGAATAATCACATTTTCGTATCATACTGTAGTTCTATTACAAACCCCTTATAACCATCTTTTTAGAAGCTTTCAGATTAGGGTTATACAAAGTTGGGGTTTTCTCCTTTTTGGTGATTTTTTTGGGGGCTGCCGCCCCCGAACCCTTGCTCGGGGCCCGGCTCGGCCCCGGACCCTGGTGAGGATACATGAAGAGTGTACAGTATACAATGATCAATCGCCACATACCAACAATCTCCCACCTTGAGACTAAACCTAGATGACAACACTGCACTTACAGCTCCCACTGGAAATAAGCACCTTAGACCCTACTGCTTTGTTATACTTTAATTCAACCTTGAAGGCCATCCGAAGCTGAAGAGGAGCTCAACTTCTCCCTTATCACCGCCCTAGTAAATATATCAGCTGGATTTACATCTGTATGTATCTTTTCCATCTTTACCTGTCCATCCTCCAACACTGACCAAATGAAATGATACCTCAACTGTATGTGTTTGGTTTTAGAGTGCAAGGCATAATTCTTTGCAAGATGTATAGCACTTTGGCTATCTGTGAACAAGTAATTTTTATCTTGTTGTTTTCCCAACTCTTCCATGAAAAATTGCATCCATATCATCTCCTTTGTTGACTATGTGGCAGCCACATACTCTGCCTCTATGGTGGATAAAGCAACCACCTTTTGCAACCGAGATATCTAACTTACTACTATCCCACCAACGATAAATACATAACCTGTGGTACTCCGCTTGGTATCAATATCCCCTGCCAAATCTGAGTCAACATAGCCTTTTAAATCTGTATTAGAGCCCTCAAAACATAAATATTTATCCAATGTAACTCTCAAATACCTGAGAATCCATTTCACTGCATTCCAATACTCAATTCCTGGATTACTCATATACCTATTAACAACTCCTACAACATGTGCAGTATCTGGTCTCGTGCATACAATGGCATACATTAAACTACCTACAGATAAAGCATATGGTAACTTGGACATTTTTTCTTCCTCCTCTTGTGTCTTTGGACACATATCCTTAGTCAATTTGACATGACTGGGCAAAGGTGTGCTGACAACTTTTACATTATCCATATGAAATCTCTGCAACACCTTTTTAACGTAATCAGCCTGAGATAAAAATAATTTTCTATTTTTCCTATCTCTTGTAATCTTCATACCAAGGATTTGTTTTGCTGCCCCCAAATCCTTCATAGAAAATGAATTTGCTAACTGTTGTTTTAACTCCTTTATGTGATCCATGTTAGACCCTGCTACAAGCATATCATCAACATATAAACATAAAATAATGTAGCTATCTTCACCTAGCATCTTAAAATAAACACAATGGTCTGAATTACTCCTGTTGTAGCCTTGCTTAGCCATAAAACTATCAAATTAAGATACCATTGTTGAGGTGCTTGCTTCAAGCCATATAAACTTTTCTTCAATCTGCACACTAGTTTCTCCTTACCTTTGACCTCAAAACCTTATGGCTGTTTCATATATATTTCCTCTTCCAAATCACCATGGAGAAAGACAGTTTTAACATAAATTTTTTCTAAATGCAAATCTTCAACAACCACAATACTTAAAATAGTATGAATAGAGGTCATTTTAACAACTGGAGAAAATATTTCATCAAAATCAATACCCTGTTTCTATGCAAATCCCTTTACAACTAATCTGGATTTAAATCTTTTCTTACCTCCATCCTCCTCTTTCATCCTATAAACCCATTTGTTTGCTAAAGCCTTTTTACCTGCGGGCAACTTGCATAATTTCCAAGTCTGATTTTTCAGCAAGGAGTCCATTTCTTCTTCCATTCCATGCTCCCACTGAACCTTGGTATCCACCTGCATAGCTTCATGATAACATTCTAGTTCACCAACATCAGTTAATAAAATAGAGTACAAAGAGGGAGAAAATCTATCTGGAGGTCTACTTAACCTTGAAGATCATCTAACACTCACTAGAGTTTGTGGTATTTCTTGTTGTTGTTGTTGCCAAGCATGATGATCCACTGAAACTTCATTGTTTGGAGTATCATCCAACACTGCATAATCATTTTCTTTCTTCTCATGCTACTGCAACTGATCTTTGTACAACACTTTTTCATTGAATATGACATCCCTGCTTCTCACAATTTTCTTATTTTCAAATTCCCAAAGCCTATAACCAGATTCATCAATGTCATATCCAACAAATATACATTTCCTTGATTTTGCATCAAGCTTGGTTCTATTTTCAGAATCTATATGTGCAAATGTTTCACAATCGAAGGTTTTCAGAAAAGAATAACTCACCTTCTTACCTATCCATGCTTCCTCTGGAATACCACAACCCAAAGGATTAGATGGACCTCTCATTAGGGGAAATTTACATAAAAAATGGGCCTCCTAAGGAACTCTAAAAAAGCAAAAATTATCTCATATAATATAAATTATTTAAATATAAAAAATATAAATTACTTAACTACATGAGTTAAGTGGGGACACACGTTTCTATTATAATTCCTTAAAACACTGAAGTCAATGATTTTTAAAATGTGGTAACATATATTTCTATTATAATTTATTAAAAAACTCAAGTTCACTTTCTTCATTATTTATTTTTTATTCAAAAAGTTTGGTAACTTATATTTTTATTATAATTTATTAAAAAAATCAAGTTCACTTTCTTTTCTTGATTATTTGTTTTTATTTAAAAAGTGGCAAAGTAAAAATAACTTTAGATATTTTATTTTTTACTTAGTATTTTATTTTATATATATGATTTTATAGATTTAGATTTATTAAAGAATAAAACTATTTTTTTAAAATATAAAAATTTCTATAATAGAACTTAAGAATATAAATCTAAAAAACAAAAAGAATATTTTATATTTAGAAAGATGAATGAGATAGAATAAAAATATATTTTTTAAAATATAAAAATTAGCTTTTTTCTTAAAGAATAATTTTATTCTTTTTAAAATAAAAAAATTAGCTTTCTTTTTTTAAAGAATATCATTAGCTTTTTTCTTAAAGAATAAAAAATATTTATTTGAAAATATAAAAATTTCTATAATAGAACTTAATAATATAAATCTAAAAAACAAAAAGAATATTAAAAATTTAATAAAATGAATGAGATAGAATAAAAATAGTTTTTTTAAAATATAAAAATTAGTTTTTTTTTAAGAATATCATTAGCTTTTTTCTTAAAGAATAATTTATTTTTTGAAAATATAAAAATTTCTATAATAGAACTTAATAGAACTTAAGAATATAAATCTAAAAAACAAAAAGAATATTTAATATTTAGAAAGATGAATGAGATAGAATAAAATATGTAGAGTTAAATTAACCATCATTAGTTAAATCATAAGATTTTAGAAAGTTTTATTTTATAAAATAAATAATTTATTTTTATTTTGGATGATGTCACCATACATGTTGATGTCATCTTTTAGTTGATTTTTGATAACTTAAAAAGCTAATGATGTCATCCTTAGGAGGCCCATTTTTTATGTAAATTTCCCCTAATGATTAATTAAATAAACAATAGTGTTTACAGCATCTGCCCACATGTTTAAAGGCAACCCAACATGCAATCTCATAGTTCGTACATGCTCCATTATTGTTCTATTCATACGCTCAGCCACTCTATTTTCTTGTGAAGTCCTTGGAACCATTTTCTGCCTACGAATACCATTAGAGGAACAATAATATTCAAACTCTTTGTTGCAATACTCACCACCATTATCAGATCTGAGACATTTCAACTTTTTACCTGTCTCATTCTCAACCAAGCTTCTCCATTTTTTAAAAGTTTCAAATACATCAGATTTCTGCCTAATGAAATAAATCCATACCTTCCTAGTTGCATCATTAATGAATGTAACATAATAATGAGAGCCACTGAGAGAAGATACCTGAGTTGGTCCCCATACATCCGTATGCACAAGCTCCAATTTCTCATGTTTCTTTTGTTTCCCATCCTTGAGAAAACAAACTCTCTTTTGTTTTCCATAAACACAACTTTCACAGAAATCCATATTAACACATTTTAGACCTGGTAAAACATTCTTTGAATGGAGTACTTTCATACCTTTTGCACTCATATGCCCAAGTCTGTTATGCCATAGTGTCGATTCAGAATTCACAACAACTATCTGATTTTCTTACTGCTGAACTACAGCAACTGTTCCTGAACATTTATTTTTATCTGCAATAGCTAAAGTAGAAGGAATAATATCACCTGTACAAAGATATAAGGTGCCTACTTTCACACCTTTTTCTACCACTAAGGCACCTTTTGTAACCTTCCAATTTTTATCACTAAATGTAACAACACAACCTTCATCATCTAGTTGCCCTACTGAAATTAAATTTATTTTTAGCTTTGGAACATGTCTTACCTCATGTAGTAGCCAATGATTGCCATTCTGCAACTTAATCTTGATTCTTCCCTTTCCAACAATCTAACATGGTTCATTATCTCCCAAATAAACCGGTCCAAAATCCCCTTGGACATAATCAAGAAAATAATTTCTATGGGGTGTAGCATGAAATGAAGCCCTTGAATCTAACACCCAAGAATCATCAGCATTGTCAAGAGAAAGAATCAAAGCATCCTCATCAAATTTATTACTTACCACATTTTCCTCTTTATTTCCTTCCTGTTTGTCTCCTTTATTTTTTTGAGACCAACAATCTTTCTTTACATGACCTGGCTTACCACAGTACCAGCAATCCCTCTTGTCTCTAGATTGGGACCTTCTATCCCTTGATTTTCCTCATGACTTCCCACGACTCCCAAAATTGTTTCGTCTCTCATTTGTTCTGCCCCTCCTTTCTGCATTCAAAACACTGCCTAATGTGGATGTTCCACCTGAGCTTTTCCTATGAATTTCCTCACTCAAAATAACACCAACAACATCATCAAATTTCAATGTATTTGAACCAGAAACAGAATTGCTAATAGCCATTACCAAGCTATTCTAGCTTTCATGCAAAGAACACAGAATCAAAAGAGCCCTAACTTCTTCATCAAAGTTAACTTTTACAAAAGTTAATTGACTGGTAACCATATTAAACTCATTCAAATGATCATTAACTGATCTACCTTCTACCATTTTCATATGAAATAAACACTTCATAAGAAATACCTTATTCGAAGCGGAAGGCTTTTCATATAACTTTGCTAGGGTTTCCATCAACTCTAGAGTTGTCTTTGCTATTGTAATATTGAACACCACTGATTGTGCCAGGCATAAGTGAATACTGCCAAGTGCCTTTTTGTCCAAAATATCCCAGTCCTCATCCAACATTGTTGTGGGTTTCTTGGTTTTCCCTTCCAATGGCCGCCATAAATCCTTCTGATAGAGATAGTCCTCCATCTGCATCTTCCATAACTGATAGTTCTGCCCATTGAACTTATCAACCTTCAACTTACCCTCATCTGCCATTGCTCCCACTTAACCGTGAGAATCCCACTCAACCATGAGACTTTCCTGCAAACGATAATCGAAAACAACCCACTCTGATACCACTTGTTAGGTTTTCTAGGTAGATATCTAAAAGCTAAATGTAGAATTTATCAAATAAATTAGGAAATAAAACACACAGAAAAATAACATAGAGAATTTAATGTGGTTCACCCAATGTGGACTACATCCACCAAACTCCAACCATCCAATGATTTCATTTACTAGTGTAAAACCCTATTACAATATCGTGAATAATCGCATTTTATTATCATACTGTAACTCTATTACAAACCCCTTATAACCAAATTTTTAGAAGCTTTCGGATTAGGGTTATACAAAGTTGGGGTTTCCCCCTTTTCGGTGATTTTTCCCTTTTTTGGTAACAAGTTCAACTATATTGGCTGGCCTTGTTAGTTGGCCAAAAGCATTGTGAGAGCTTGGCAACCTCTCATGGTTCAAACCTGCGTTTTTGAGACCCAACTAATTAATTAATTAATTTAATTAATTAATTACCCTCACCCCCTTTTGTGATTCAGAAAATCACGACCACTGATTTCTCATTTTGATCGGATAACTTATTCATCTATTTCCTAACTGATTAATCCATTTCCTAACTAACCCATCTATTCTTCAATCCTACTGAATACTCAACTTGATTTCCTCAAATTTCACCAATTATGCAATCTAAATCCCTTGATTGTGCAATTAACATCCTTAATTAGATCAATCACAAAAGCTAACTGAGCAATCTAATTCCTCTCAACAGTTCTCAACTGTTAATCAATATTTTGCATTGTTGCATCTCAATCATTCATCTCGAAATATGAAATCTATAAAACAATATTCTACTATCTCACAAATCATCTATAATCTTCAAAGCGAAGCATTGCACAATTATCTCTTGATTACATTACAAATTATCATCACATTCTAGTTCAACATCGTACACACATTGAAGCTTTTGCAACACATAATGGAGGCTTTGCATTGATATGAATACAATTGAATATTAATGTGAATATAACTTCAACATGGTATGGTAAGATTTGGTTGTTTTTGATTCATTTAAGGTTATTAATTGCTTGCTTGATTGAATTCATGGCTTTCATTTCTCATTTCATGAGTAATGGGTTTAGGGATCTTAATCTTGTTTGAATTAAGCTTTGTTTGATTCATATTTCAATTTGCTTTCCTATTGCATCATTCCCCCCCCTTACAAAATTATTATTATATTTGTAAAAAAAACTATATCAAACCCAACTTATTTATTTAACTTTATGTATAATTAAGTAGATTATTTAATTAGCTTAAATATTTATATAAATGGGTTGTATTCACTTTATAAACATGCAATTCTAAATTAAAAATAACATTTAATCAACTCAATAAAATAAAAATAATATATTATTTTAAAAATACTACAATTTTAAAAATATTTAATTAACTTAATAAGTAAAATAAAATAATATAAGAAAAATAGGCATAACCTTGTTTTTGAAATTTGAGTATGTGAATTTTTCCCCTTTTTAAAAATATGTGTAACATTATTTTATAAAATAACACTTGCACTTAAAGGAGGTTCAAGGATTATGTTGATAGAAAACTATATGTACACTAATATGTTAGAGAGTATGTGTTTGTACATGGATGTGTTGCAAATTCCAGAAACTAATTATTATCTCACTATGAAATATTTGCATATAGATTTAAAACATAAAGCAATACAAATGAAAAAGAAAGTTACCATCAAATTGACAAAAAACATTACAAATGGAAATTAAATGTTTCCATCTAGTTGTCAAATCAATATTTATCTAGCTTTTATGTGATAAGTGAGAATTTTGAGGCTTTTACCATTAAACAATAGCTTAAACTTGTTTTCCAAGGACTCAATAGTGGTTTGCAGGCATGAGACTTGTTTCAGACTCTAATCTCACATTATATGTATTATATCGACTAATAATAATATAGACACTTATCCCATGTTCCCATAAGGTTGCTTAAGTGCATTTTAAGCCAAAGTGTTCCCATGCAAATTTAAAGTTGTGGGAAAAAGAAATTTTAGAATCTTTCCTATTTTGGTGGAGCATCTATTATTTAGAAAGTGAAAATAAACTATAAAAAAAATGGAAGGTTGGAAATAAGCAGCGACTTGCATATTGAAAAAGTTGTCAAGTGGCTCCATTTCATTTGTCTCCAATTTTTCCCTCTAAATTTTATCTACAAAAATTATTATTATATTATTCAATAATACATCAAATAAATAATAATTGCATATTTTTTAGATGATTGCTTAAAAATAAATAGGGAATTAAAATTCATGGGCTAATTTTTTTTAGTAATGACTACTAACCAAAATAAGCTAAGTAGCTATATGAGGACCCGCCCATATTCATTTAAAAAAAATATTGCATCCAATGTTTAATTAATCAAAAATAGATATATAATCATTTTTGGCAAGCTTCATAGCCAACCATGCAGAAGAGACGATGGTCTTTATAGAGGAGAAGTAGAAGCAACAATGATGTAGAAAGAATATGTTTCGTATGCAGACAAATTCCTATCAATGGAATGGAGATTTCCATGGGTATCAGCAAGGAAAATTAGGAATTTGTGCAGTTGAGTAAAATACGGTAGTGATTCAAATTGTTCCTTATTATAGCACATATGTTGTGTGGCACTAGAATAAATAATCCAATCCTCATAAGAATCATTTTCTTTAAGTGCTATACAAAGAGCATTACTTTTAGAATCAAAACTTTTTATAAACTTATTTTTCTTCCTTTATGTATCTTTAATCCTCCTATAATATTCGTTTCCTTTGTGACCCATCTTGCCACAATAATTATATTTCCATTTACTTCTATTATAATCTTTAGATGGGACATTTTTATTTTCATACTTTCAATTCCTTTCTTTAAATTGATTTTCTTGTGACTTTTTCTGATGTTGTTTTTCCTTTATTATGAATTCTTGAGACTCATCATTAAGTGATTCTCTTTCTTTAATTTGATGTTTTTCTTCTTGCACTATCTTAGCACATAACTCTTCAAATTTAACTCTTTAATTTATCTACAGTATCTAGTCCCCTTATAAATGAGTGATAAGATTATGGAAGACTTTTTAAAACTATTTGCATGAAATATTTATTATCAATATCTTTTCCAAGAAAAGTAAGTTATGTTTTCTTTTCCTTTAATTTTCTTAGATGAGGGAATAATTCTTGTGAATTTGACAATTCTTGTGGCCCATTCCCTCAAGTCTCAGAAGTGATCACCAACTCCAATAGGTAGGCTAGCCTGCAGCAACCCCACCACCCAGCAGGGCTTCGCCCACTGGGTGAACCCCACCGAGCAAAGTAACCCAACCCCATCGACCTATGGCTACACCACTGACCAAAGTAACCCAACCCCACCAACCATAATTGCCTTTGGTCAGGGTTACTCAGGTTGGCCCCCCCCCACCCGGGCAAGAGGGAATCATAGTGGTTCTCTGGTAGTTGGTAAATTATTATATAACTCTATGGTGAGAGTTAAGATCCATACATCACCTAAATTTTGATATTATTTTTCAAAATATCCCATACTTTAACTCCACTTCTCTCATTGCAAATTTCTAGAAACAAATTGTAATGCCCTGCCATAGAACCCAGAGAACATGCACAAAGCAACAAAATAACAGAATAATTTTATTTTTTAAAGAAATTTGATTATAACAAGATTATAAAGTAAACATCAACACATATGTTCTCAAGGTTCCATGACAATGCTACTTACAAAATTGAAAAGAAGAACATCACATCATTTAACCATAGACGTAAAACACAAGGATAAATCATAACAGTGATGAGTGATCCAATTACATAATCATAATGAAGGAAAGTTACATATACAAGTTACATCAAGCGAGATTGTGAAAAATCTTGTTACATAATAAAAACATTATAATATGGTCTCAAATAATCATCAGGAATGTATAAAATATAGATGATGGTCATAACACATTTGTCCATCTTGTTCATGAGCACGCTCAACATCCAAATCCATGAACAATATAAAATTAGGAACCTGTCAAAAAATAATATCATCATGTACTGCATCACCTACAAGGGGACCCAATGGAGGATAGAGCATGTTCCTCCCAACCATGTGGTATACGTAAGTCCACCCCCTATGCTAGGAGATAATATCAGGTCCATACAAACAAAAAAACATGAAGACAAAACATAACATCACATGGCTTGACATTCACATTATGACAATGCTATCTAAACCACATAATTACAAACAAAGCTCCTAGAGGAAACATCATAACAAATGGTAACTCTACACAAGAGACCACAACATCAGGAAAAGAGTGTCATCACATAGTTTACCTTAGGTTACCCTAGTGAATCTTCTTAGACTTTCGGCCCTCGTACCAAGTTACCATGACAATCTCTACCAATTCCTGGCCCCTAAAAAAATCATGTGGAATCGAACTACCTTTCAAGAAGATAAAGTAGACGATCATGCCATTCCAAGCCATCTCAACCTACCCTTAATCTATACAATTACTAAGGTATTAGGTGAGGTAATCTAATTATCTAAATTAGTAATGAACACTACCCAACCCCTAGTACATTAAATTAGTTTTCACTGAATAACAAACTCCTGATAGGTTACCTTGGTTACCTCTTAGGGTTCCAGTCCCTATCGCAAGCCACTCTTTCTAATAACATAACTCATGACCAAATATATAGGATTGCCATCATGCACACTAAACAAAACCAAGAATGAACACTTCTCAACATGAAGTAGACCATATAATGTTCAAATATCTCAAAAGTAATAAAATAAAAATTGTGCATGGCTAAATCCTAAATAAAAACATTGCAATTGAACAATAAAGTACAGTCATAATAAACTTTTCAATACAAGTTTTCTTTCCTAGCCTTTGGAAGATTTAAATACTCCAAAACATATCAATCTCCTAATCAAGTACAATGTTCCAAACTAATAAACATCTTATAACCATAAATACATAGTGGAAGTAAATTTACTATTTATTAAATAATTGCAATATAAATCATCGTTCAACCTCAAGAAGGATTAACTAATTTCCTTGTTTACTAAATCATCCATTATGAATTAAAAAAACCTATGCAAAATTTAAGTACATGAATATATATATAGAGGTATGTGTATGTATATTTATATATACACAATATATATATATATATATATATCACAAAATTGAAGAATCTATATGAATACTTATACTAGACTATAAAAATAAAATAAAAAAGTTGATAAAATCCCATACAAAATATAAATTTCACAACGATATCAAAATAGAATTATTTCCCTATATATATATAAAGATATTAATATACAATCGAAATAAGAAAATATTACACAACCAAATCAAATCAACAGTTCAATCGATGGCTTGAATACATGGAATGCCGCTTAAAACTACACAATTGCATGTTTTCTTAAGGTAATGAGTATGTTTACAAACAATATTAAGCCAATCTACAACTCGCAAGGTAAATGCAGTATCAAATATTTTAGGTATAAGAGATATTTGTTTAAGGAAATTTTGATCTGAGTGCACACAATAAGCTGCGATTGCTCATGGATAGTAGTTATCTCTAGTTTGAAGATAGGAATTCGAAATAAGTGAATACATACATTTAAAAAGAACTATGCGATAACAACAGATAACATTTGCATTTAAATATGTGCATAATCAGAGCAAGGCATGCTTTTATGATATGTGACTTACAAAAATACTGCATGCATTTATAGTAAGTGATAATATAGATAATGCATGTGTTTGGTTAAGATGCAATTTACAATCAGATAAAAGATGAATCACAAGCATCCCTAGGCAACCTACGATTTTTTGAAAGGAGATGATAGAAGAGAGAGCAACATTGGCATCACCAAGCAGAATTTTCTAGACCAAAGAATGAATAAGTTGTGCTATGATAGCCATGCAGGCTTATATAAGGGATGGACATAACAATTCTACAATGCTAGAAACTCAAAGCAGAGTTTGCAAAATCAAGAATGAATGAGGAGATTTCAAGAAGAAAGCCACACAAGTATGCAAAGCAAGATAATGAAGGGACAACAAGGTAAAAGAAAGAGTAAACTATAAACTCATAGGCCATACGCAGAATACAGAGAATGCATGACCAACAACACCAAGAAGAACGTTAAAAGAAAATGAATTAGGAAGCTGGAAAAAGATAGAGAATCATCTCTGTTCATAATATATATAATATAAAACCCTTTTACAAAAATGCGTTTTTCCAAAACCTGAACCCTTACTTCACAGAGACCAAAAGAAAATCAATGTATTATGAAGCTCTTTTATTTCTTTCTCAAAATATTGTGTTTCCAACTGGTTTCAAAAGCTGAAAATTGAAACTAACAAAACAGAGTATTCAAAGACAATTTTTGGCAAAGCCAATTTTATCACAACTAGGTTTTCATAAGCTTTTGTTTCTCTACAATTTTTATTCAATTTATTTCATTACTAATAAAAGAAAAATTATTTTCTAATCTTTGTGTAGGATATTAAGCAAGCAATTTCTACCATGAGGAAAATCCAAAACCATAAATGACATTTAGAAGTTTCAGTTCAAGAAAAAGAAAAACAAAGAAAAAAACTGGGATAATATTCCTGAATTCTGACAAAGAATGAAGCAAGACACGGAAAATATGAAACTGTAAAATTTTTGACATGCGCAAAACCTTCAAATTCACTGTCTCAAAAACTTTCAACCAAAACACAAAGAAGAAGTGAAAAAGATTTTCCTGTAAAAACTATCATGAAAACTTTTCTAGAAATTACCAATCCAATTTTTGTGAACCACTTTCATAAACAAAGCTTTTAATTTCTTTTCAATTAACTCACAATTACAAAACTTAACTAACTATTAGCATGCAACCAAAATTGAAAAGACAATTCAAATTAATCAATTGCACAAAATAACACTTTCTAACTTTGAGTCCAAATTTTCAGATATTTATTCAAAAACTATTGAAAAAAAACTCTTTAATATTATCTATTTTTTCAAACATTTAAGTTTGCACATTAAACTCAATAATCAACTTTAATTAAATATCTGATTTAATTAATTTAATTTAATTAAAACTTTTTAAACAACAATCAATTTTTAATTATAAAATATCCAAACATAAATATTTTAATTTAACATTTAAATAAAATTACACTAATTAAATAACTTATAAATTAAACCATTTAACTAATTAAAAAATCAATTTCCAAAAATGATGAAAACGTGAACAACACGATGGAAACGAATGACGAAAAACAATGAGTGACAAAGGGATACTCATCCTATAAAGGAATGATGGCCATAGTGGAAGGCCCTGAGATTATCTTTGAAACAACATGTTTCCATTCAGTCATGGCACACTCATACCTGAAAAAGCAGGTGGAGTTGATGCCCAATACTTGCAAACTACATAAAACAACACTATCAAACATATATGTATAACTCGACAATCACATCGTGAAAGAGAATCACAGGGTAGCAAGGTACTCACAAGTGAGTAATGCTACACTGTCTCCTTCACCAAGACTAACATACAGTAATACATCATAGATACATCAGATACATCATCATAAACACTCTAATGCTCTGAAACAACATAAAACCATAACACACATAAAGCTTATCATAATGTCACCACACAAACATAATCAGACGATCAACAATGTATCTAATGTATCGTTGGTAAAGTATAAAAAAATATAACATAGTATCTATGTTGTAACTAAAAGTAACAAAATATCCAAAACAGCTAAAACAACTAGCATCCAAACATAAACAAACTGAAACCAAGTGTTGCAACTGGAGGGACACTATATCCTCCCCCCCTAGGATAAGGATTAATCCTGGAATCCTACAAAAAAATATGGATAAAGCTCTCTCATGCATGTCGCATCCTCCCATGTAGTTGATGCCTTGTCACTAGGATCCTAATGAACCCTCACCTGATCAACGTCTCGACCCCTGAGAGTGAGCCTCCTATGCTGAAGAATGCCCACAGGATCCAAATCCAGCTATGCTTCCTCTATCTATAATGCATTCCAATGGAGCACATGTAAAATATCAAGATGATAAGGCCTAAGAACAGATACATGGAATACATCATGAATGCATGACAAACTAGGCAGTAAAGTAAGATGGTATGCTATAGGACCAATCCTCTCCAAAATTTTGAACGTTCCAATGAAACGAGGCATGAGCTTAGAGCCTTTTCCATAATGGATCAAACTCTTCCATAGACACACTCGAAGAAATAGTCTATCGCCAACTAAAAAGTGACGATCCACTCTATGCACATCGACATAATTCTTATGCCTTTTCTGTGCCACCACCAAGTGCTCTCTGATGCAATCAACCTATTGCTCCATATCCTGAAGCATCTTAGGTCCAAGTATAACTCTATCTTCAAGTCGATCCCAACTCAATGAAGTCTGAAAAGGACATCCATACAATTCTTGAAAAGGAGACATACCTATAGAACTATGATACCCATTATTATAGGCAAACTCCACTAAGTAAAGATATTCTCCCCAATGTGAATGCTGATCCATTACTTAAATCCTGAGAATATCCTCATGAATCTGATTGACCCTCTCGGTCTATCTATTGGTCTTAGGGTGATAAGCTGAACTGAAGTTCAACTAAGTACCTAAGGTATCTTGCAAGGATATCCATAATTCTGATGTAAACACATGATCTCTATCTAAAATGATTCTATGAGGAATTTTGTGTAATTGAAAAATATCCTCCATGAATATCTTTTCCATAGAAGAGGAATTATAGGATGAATGAACCAAAGAAAAATGTGCTACCTTAGTCAACCCATCAATAGTAACCATACTAGCATCATGTCGATGAGATGACATAGGTAAACCTACAATGAAGTCCATCGATATGATATCCCACTTCCATTCAAGAACAAGATGTGATTGCAACAGTCCTATGGGATGTTGATGCTCGGTGTTAACCCTCTGGGACTCAAGAAATCTTGAAATAAAATCAATGATATCATGCTTCATACCAAGACAAAAGTATAATTTTCAAAGGTTTGCATGCATCTTCTTAACACCAAGATGAGCAGAATAAGAAGCTCAATGTTCCTCTAATATAATCAGAGTGTGAAGACCCTCCGCATGTGGTACGCAGATATGACCCAAATGGCACAAACATCCATCTGACTCGAGAGTATATCCTATGAATCTACCCTCCAAGGTCTACTTGATCCCAACTCCATCTTCATCTCTTGATATAGTCTATCTATAGGAAATGCTACTGAAATTTGGCTCCTCAAATCAACTCCAAGAGTCACGGTAGAAATCTCATGCCTTCACTAACTAAGAGCATTAGCTACTATGTTCTCCTTCCCCTGGATAAATTTCACCTTGATTTCATACTCACATAAGAACTCCATCCACCGTCTCTGCCTAGCATTCAAATAAGGCTATGTAAAAATATCCTTTAGGCTATCATGATCACTGTGAAGTTCAAAATGGTGCCCCAATAAGAAATGCCTCCACCAAACTAGAGCATGAACAACTACAAATAGCTCCAAATCATGAGTAGGATATTTCAAGTCACAATCCTTGAGTTTGCAATTCATAAGCAATCACATGACCTTCCTACATCAGAACAACTCCTAATCCCTCCAAAGACGCATCAGTGCCAATGAAAAAGTCCTTAGTAGGATTAGGAACGACTAAGATAGGCACACTTGTCAACTTTTCCCTGAGTGTGTAAAATTTGATTGACATTGATCTGATAAAATAAATTTCTTCCCTTTCCTCTAAAGAGAAGTAATAGGATGAGCGATCCTTGAAAACCCCTGAACAAACAATCTGTAATATCTGGCAAGACCCATAAAACTGTGAACCTCAGGTACATTGGTAGGCACGACCAATCAATGATGGCTTGGATCTTTGAAGGATCTACAATAATACCCTCTCTAGAGATAACATGACCAAGGTATTTCACCTCAATCTGGAAAAACTCACACTTCACCAAATTCGCGAACAACTGATTCTCTCACAAGCACTGCAATACCTCTCTCATATGCTCTTTGTGCTCCTTCATATCTCTCGAATAGATAAAAATATCATCAAGAAACGCGAGAAAAAAATGATCAAGGTATGTGCGGAAAACACCATTCATCAAACTCATGAAAACGAATGGTGAATTCGTTAACCCGAATAGTACCACTGTGAACTCATAGTGCCCATAATGAGTTTGAAATGCCATTTTATGGATGTCTGCTTCTGAAATGTGCAACTGATGATAACCTGATTTCTGATCAATTTTAGAAAATACATTAGCCCCTTTGATCTGATCAAAGAGATCATCGATTCTTTATCATCACTTTGTTCAATTGAGGATAATCGATGCACAACCTGAGATATTTGTCCTTCTTCTTCACGAAAATGATAGGTGCTCCCCAAGGAGAAACACTCGGACAAATAAAACCCTTAGCCAAAATTTCCTCCAACTGCAGACGAAGCTCTTCCAGTTCTTGTGTAGTCAATCTATATGGAGCTCAAGATATAGGCTCTGCTCTAGGAACCAGGTCAATTTTGAGATTTGTCATGTTTCAATGGCATACTAGGAATATCACTAGGAAAAACATCTATAAATTCCCCAAGAATAGGGTAATCATCAAGAGATACCTCTCAACTCTTCCCTACCTCCAAGGCATTAAGTGTTGCTACAAATAGTTGAAAACCCTGATGAATGCATCTCCTTAATTGCATAACAGATATAATCTGCAAGGAGATGGGTCTCTGCACACCAATTATTTCAACTTCTACATTGAATCTTCTAAGCAATATACTATTTTTCGTCGAAAATCAATCACTACATGATGGGTTTCCAACTAGTCCATACCCAACATAGTGTTATAAGAACCAAGAGGTGTGACATGAAGATCTACTAAGGTAGATAGTGATCCAATCCTTAGCGCACAATTGTGAGCAAAGGATTCTACTGCTACCTTCACCCCAAAGGCCAATTCAACCTACCACCTATCACCTTGCTTTACTGCCATGAGTCCACATTGCTCAACAATAGATGGATAAATAAATGAATCAGAAGCTTCAGAATCAAAAAGGACTAAAACATTAATACTCTATAGCTGACCTAAAGTCTCAACCATAGTGTTCTGATGATCTACCTGATGGTTATCTTCCATAGAAAAAATATGTGAGAACGGCCCGTATCTCCAACTGTTAGCTCTAAAGTTGTCGATTGTTGACCAAATCTTGATGTATCTCTCATAGGACACTGTCTTGCAGTGTGACCCTGCTGACCACATAAAAATAAACCAGTACCTTTTCCAAAATCTCTGCCACCCGAAGGTGCATTCGACTACTGAAAACTGCCTTTGCTAACCATAGATTGTGCACTCTATGTTGGTTGATCTTGAAATTTGCACTTATTATGCCACCAGTTACGGTTCTTCCCAGACTGTGAACTATTACCTGACCAAAATTGAGAATTCTTATTCTCCAGTGGGTAACACTGCTACTTCTTCTACTATTGACTACCCTTAGTAGGTGCCTATTGGTTCCGAGAGAAACCCTCTATCTAAGTCTGACTGCCTCGCTGACCAAAACCTATAGTAGGTTTACTACCTATTTGAACACCTGTATGACCTCCCAAAGCCATGGTCAAATTCTCCTCCATAATTTGTGCCTTCTCCATGGCTACCTCCATAGTCTTCAGCTCAAAGACTCATACTCCTCCGCTGATATGGGTGTTCAAGCCCATGATTAAGTGTTGTACCAATATAGCCTCATCATCCAAAATTCCAACATACTGTTTGAGCTCATAGAACCTACACTCAAACAACTCCACTATCATAGCCATCTGATGCAAATCATGGAACTCATTTGCACGATGATGTCTCCAATGCTCTAACAGGAAATGCGCTTTGAAATGCTCCAAGAACATATCCCATGATACTGAACCAATGTTTAGATGCAACTTTTTCTCCTCTAATCATCACCATGTAGAGGCAAAGCCTCTAAGATGCATAACGATGCATCTAGCTCTAGTGTTGCTACCATATGGATTCATAGCAAAATGTCATCCCAAGTCTATCAGCCATGTTTCCACCTCTAGACCTCCACAAGTACTATCAAATGTGGGAGGACATGTCCTCAATAAATCTCTCACATGCCCTACAGCACTGGCATCATTCTCCATAGTCTCAAAAACTCTCCTAGGTGACCTGTCTCGTTCTCTAGCCACTTCCTATTCAGCCTCCTATCTAGGACCAAGACGAACAAGAACTTCCTCAAGCAAGGGATGCAACAGAGCGCCCTCTAAACCTGGATATATCAGATTTTATTCCTCATCGACCTGATTAACCTGAGGATCTTGCTACTCTACATGCTCACTCTCATGAGAATTTTGAGGAGGAGTATCCTAGTGATTATCCATACAACCACCACCTCATCCTCGACCATGACCCCTACCATGACATCTAGGCATGGTCCTACGCAAAACCAAAGACAAGTCTCAATTAAAAAATTCAAAAGACGACAAGAAAACAAAAACTACGAGTCTAACTTCTAGGACCACCTAATGGGCTCACAAGAACTAGAGTACCTAGTGTTGGAACCTTGTGCTCTGATACCAAGTTGTAACGCCTCACCATGGAACCCACAGAATAACACGCACAAAGCAACAAAAAAACCAAACAATTTATTTTTAAAGACATTCGATTATAACAAGATTACAAAGTAAACATTAATACATACATTCTCAGGGTTCCATGGCAAAACTACTTAAAACATTCAAAATAAGAACATCGCATCATTTAACCATAGACATAAAACATAAGGATAAATCATAATAGTGATGAGTGATCCAATTACATAATCATAATGAAGTCAAGTTACATATACAAGTTACATCAAGCGAGATTGTGACAAATATCGTTACATCATAATAACATTACAATATGGTCTCACATAATCATCAGGAATGTATACAATAGAGATGATGGTAATAACACATCTGTCCATCTTGTTCATGAGCATGCTTAGCGTCCAACTCCACAAACAATATAAAATCAAGAACTTATCAAAGAATAATATCATCACGTACTGCATCACTTGCAAGGGGGCCCAATGGAGGATAGAGCATGTTCCTCCCAACCATGTGGTACTCGTAAGTCCACCCACCATGCTAGGAGATAATATCAAGTCCATATAGACAAACAAATATGAAGAAATAATATAACATCACATGGATTGGCATTCATATTACGACATAACGATATATAAACCACATAATTACAAACAAAGCTCCCAAAGGCAACATCATAACATGCATCAAGAAAAGAGTTTCATCACACAGTTTACTTTAGGTTACCCTAGTGAATCTTCTTAGACTACCGGCCCTCGTACCGAGTTACCCTGACAATCTCTACCGATTCCCAGCCCCTAAACAACTCATGTGGAATCAAACTACCTTTCAAGAAGATAAAGTAGATGATCATGCCATTCCAGGCCATCTCAACCTACCCTTAATCTATAAAAGAACTAAGGTATTAGGCAAGGCAATCAAATGATTTGAATTATTAATAAACACTAACCAACCCCTAGTACATTGAATTAGGTTTTCATTAAATTACAAACTCCCGATAGGTTACCCTGATTATGTCTTAGGGTTCCAGCCCCTATCATAGGCCACTCTTCATAATAACATAACTCATGACCAAATATACAGGATAGCCATCATGCACACTAAACAAAACCAAGAACGAGCACTTATCAACATGAAGTAGGCCATATAACATTCAAATATCTCCAATGTAATAACATAAAAACTATGCATGGCTAAATCCCAAATAAAAACATTGCAATTGAACAATACAGTACAACCATAATAAACTTTTCAATACAAGTTTTCTTTCCTAGCCTTTGAAAGATTTAAATACTCTAAAATATATCAATCTCCTAATCAAGCACAATGTTCCAAACTAATAAACATCTTATAACCATAAATACATAGTGGAAGTAAATTTACTTTTTATTAAATAATTGCAATAGAAATCATCGTTCAACCTCAAGAAGGATTAACTAATTTCCTTGTTTACTAAATCATCCATTATGAATTAAACCAACCTATGCAATATTTATGTATATGAATATATATATAGGTATGTGTATGTATATTTATATATAAACTATATATATTTAAAAGCGAATACATTTATACTTTCAGTTTAATATCTTACTATACTTACAATTGTACTGAAGTATATATATATATAAATCACACAATTGAACAATCTATATGAATACTTATACTGGACTGTAAAAATAAAATAAAAAAGATGATAAAATCCCATACGTAATATAATATTCACAACAATATCACAATAGAAGGATGTCCCTATATATATATATATAAAAATTATTATATAGATATAGATATTAATATACAGCCGAAACAAGAAATAATTACACAGCCGAATCAAATCAACAGCTCAATGGACGGCTTGAATACATGGAACACCGCTTAAAACTATAGACTTGCATGTTTTCTCAAGGTAACGAGTATTTTAACAAACAATATTAAGCCAATCTATAAATCACAAGGTAAATGCAATCTCGAATATTGTAGGTATAGCAGATATTCGATTAAGGAAGATTTGATCTAAGTGCATGCAATAAGCCGTGATTGCTCATGGACAACAGTTATCTCCAGTTTGAAGATAGAAATTCAAAATAAGTGAATACATACATTTAAAAAGAACTATGCGATAATAAAAGATAATATTTGCATTTAAATATGCGCACAATCACAACAAGGCATGGTTTTATGATATGCGACTTACAACAAATACTACATGCATTTGGAGTAAGCGATAATATAGATAGTTCATGCATTTGGTTAAGATGTCATTTACAACCAGATAAAAACCGAATCACAAGCATCCCCAAGCAACCTACAATCTGTTGAAAGGAGATGACAGAAGACAAAGCAGCGTTGGCATCACCAAGAAAAAAATTCTAAACCAAAGAATGAATAAGCTGCACTATGATAGCTATGCGGGCTTATATAAGGGATGGGCATAACAATTCTACATTGTTGGAAACTCAAAGCAGAGTTTGCAAAATCAAGAATGAACGAGGAGATTGCAAGAAGAAAGCCACACAAGTATGCAAATCAAAATAATGAAGGGAAGAGAAGATAATAGAATGAGTAAACTATAAACTCATAGGCCGTACACAGAATACATAGAATGCAACACCGAAAACACCAAGAAGAACGTTAAAAGAAAATGAATGAGGAAACTGGAAAAAGATAGAGAATCGTCTCTGTTCAGAATATATATAATATAAAACCTTTTTACAAAAATGTGTTTTTCCAAAACCCGAACCTTTACTTCAGAGAGACCAAAAGAAAATCAATGTCTTATGAAGCTCATTTATTTCTTTCTCAAAATATTGTGTTTCCAACTGGTTTCAAAAGCTGAAAAATTGAAACTAATAAAACAGAGTATTCAAAGACAATTTTCGGCAAAGCCAATTTTATCACAACTATGTTTTCATAAGCTTTCATTTCTCTACAATTTTTATTCAATTTATTTCATTACTAATCAACAAAAAAATATTTTCTAATGTTTATATAGGATATTAAGCAAGCAATTTATATCATGAGGAAAATCCAAAACCATAAATTACATTCAGAAGTTTCAATTCAAGAAAAAGAAAAAAGAAGAAGAAAACGTAGATAATATTCCTGAATTATGATGAAGAATGAAGCAAGACACCAAAAATCTGAAACTGTAAAGTTTTTGACATGCACAAAACCTTTAGATTCATTGTCTCCAAAGATTTTAACCTAAACACAAAGAAGAAGCGAAAAAATATTTTCCCCTTAAAATTATCATGATAACTTTTTCAGAAATCTCCAATCCAATTGTCGTGAACCACTTTCAGAAACAAAGATTTTAATTCCTTTTCAATTAACTCATAATTACAAAACTTAACTAACTATTAGCATGCAACCAAAATTGAATAGATAGTTTAAATTAATCAATTGCACAAGATAACACTCTCTAACTTTGAGTCACATAAAATTCAATAATCACCTTCAATTAAACATCCCATTTAATTAATTTAATTTAATCAAAAAAATTTAAACAACAATCAAATTTTAATTATAAAATTATCTAAACGTAAATATTTTAATTTAAAATTTAAATAACATTACACTAATCAAATAACCTATAAATTAAGCCATTTAACTAATTAACAAATCAATTTCCAAACATGAGGAAAACATGAACAACATGACGGAAACAAACGATGAACAACAATGGGTGAGAAACAGATACTTGTCCTATAAAAGAATGATGGTCAAAGTGGAAGGAACTGACATTATCTTTGAAACAACATGTTTCCATTAGGTCATGGCATGCTCATACCTAACAAAGTAGGTGCTCAATACCTACAAACTACATAAAATAACACTATCAAACATATCTGTATAACTCGACAATTACACCGTGAAAGAGAGTCACAATGTAACAGGGTACTCATGAGTGAGTAATGCTACACTACCTCCTTTACCAAGAATAACATATAGTAATACATCATAGAAAACATCAGATACATCATCATAAACACTCTAATGCTCTGAAACAACATAAAACCATAACACACATAAAGTTTATCATAATATCGCCACAGAAACATAATCAGACAATCAACAATGTATCTAATGTATCATCAACAAAGTATTAAAAAACTAACATAGTATTTGTATCGTAACTTAAATAAAGTAACATAATATCAAAAACAACTATAACAACTAGCATCCAAACATAAAAAAATTGAAACCAAGTGTTGCAACTGGAGGGACACTACAAACTTCTTCTGAAAGTGTAAGATTGATTAATGTTTCTGCCTTTTTGTCCCTTTTGTACCAATCTTCTTGATCTTTTCCAAGACTTGCTGGTCTTTGTTCACTACCACTAACAATTTCATAACAATTTTGAAGTGTTAGAGAAATCTCTATATGAGATACCCAATCATAATAATTCTTTCCATTTAATTTAACTGTGGGCAAGGAAATGCCAATAGAATCCATTATATCAAATTCCTTTCTTTTTGGATGAGAATGAAACAAACATAAAAAATCCTTAATACCCAAATGAAAATTTCTCACCAATATTTCTATATTGATATTATTTCCTTTGCTAGAATACTATTCACTTACCACAAGAATTTTGGTGTCACTCACAACCAAATTGCAGCCTGCAAAATCAAATTTTCACACTACAAAATTTCCACATCACTGCCCAAGATTTAAAATTAGCTCTGATACCATGATGAAACTAAAAAAATGGAGTAGAATAGCACAAAAATAAATAAAATTAAGTGATAGATAATATTTATTTATACAACAACATACAGTTGTCTCTTACACACACATATTTGATAGGGGAATGTTGTATTTATAGATCTGTAGGAGATCTCTAGAAGATAACAAATGCATACAGAAGTTGGAGGTCGATGCTAGAACTATCTGGAAGGCAGAAGCTTCAAGAGAAACTGGAGGATAGAGTTCCTAGACATATTAGTTATTAATGTTACCTAGTACCTTGCTGTACTAAATAGACATTAATTCCAACATTCTCGATAAAGAACTTTTTAAAGAATCCATATGTTCCTTCCAATGTGAATGATGATATTTATTCTAGTTTTTAACATCTTTTATGAAATTCAAGTCTTTGTCATCACTCAAAATTGTGTTCTACTAAAGAAAATAATAAAATAGAAGAATCGTGTGTATGAGCTCGATAGAATGTAGAGGTGTCTAAATCAACTAGCCATAATAAAAAAATAAAAAAATCAATCACATTAGATAAATGTTGTATAATTTGGATGAGATCAACTTCACAAGCTAGACTGAAAAATTCCTATGTTTGACGTCTTCCTAGTGGCTGGTCAATTATCTACCACCTCTTTGCATTTTTGAGTCTTTTGGTAGTTTATGCTCTTCCACTCAAAGGCGATTTGACAATTGATTTCAAAGAATAGTGAACTCATCTATGTCATAACTATGCATAAGCCTACCCAATAAAACCATATTCGAAGATCTGTAATCACATTATTTTCCAGTCATAATATATTTTTCAAAGTGATGGATGTACATGGGGTACACATTTGTTGGAAGTGACGATTTATTTACGAAAATAATTCTTGACAATGAAATATTTTTGTGAGTGTCAGCAAGGAAAATTTGGAATTCGTGTAGTTGAGGAAAATAGGGCAATGCGAAGGTTCAAACAATGTTATCCACAATGCTCTTCATGCTCGCCTACTCATCTCCCCATGCCTGATAGTGATGTATCTATCCTCATCCTCACCCTCACCCTCACACTCATCATCATCACCACCCTTACATTCATCACATTCGTCATCCTCCTCCGTGAATTTGTGTCTATTGTGATAAGATCAATCCACGTCCCTCAATGGACCTCCAATGCCATTCCCTGCAAGCTTTTCCTTTTGATAGCTATGAGTGATATTTTCCCATTTTGTTTCGCACATTCACATTGTCCTCTCAAATGCACTGAAAACATTGTCTCGTAGAGAGAGGGTGACTTGGTGCAAACCCTAGCTTTTATTTCCCTGACCTCACCTAATTAGCTTGTCGAAATATGCACGGAATCAAACAAACGCTTTCATCTCTTCTTCACTCCTTTTTGGAGATCTGCTCTTTCGTTCCCACTGCAGAAGCGAAGAAGCAACGCACACGATACTACCTTCTCCATCGCTGCCCTGGCTTGACTCCATTGCTGCTTCTACCAAAACTCATTTGCTTTCTCTACTCAGCCCAAACAATTTATACTCTTGTGGGCCAACTTCCAATTTAAAAATAGTGCGCTAACCGACCAAAAACTAAACGAACACGTAAGAAAATGAATGTTCATCCAGTGGAATTCGACACGCCCTTAGTTGGGTTGGAAGGGGATAGACTAACCCCCTATACCCATGCCATTGCTTAAGTGCATTTTCTGCTTATATTTAAGCAGCAAAAATGTTCTCATGCAACTTTAAAACTGTGGGAAAAGGATAATTTAGAATCTTACCTATTTTGGTGGAGCAGTTATTGTTTAGGAATTGAAAATAAGTTGTAGAAAAAAATTGGGGGTTGGAAATAAGCAATGGATGGATATCGAAAAAGTGTGAGGTGGCTCCATAATTTTCTTTCCCTCTTTTTTATTTGCCTCTAATTTTTCATTCATATATACAAATAAATAATAATTTCATATTTTTAGATGACTACTTAAAAATAAGCAGCAAACTAAAGTTCATGGGGCCACCAGCCCCACAAACTACTCTTAAAAAATTTGAGCAGTGGTTGTTAATCAAAATAAGCTAAGTAGTTGCATGGGGACGTGCTATAACTATAAACGTTCTATTTTGTTAATGCACATCTCATAGAGCTTCTTAAAATGAAGGGGGAAAGGCACTAGGATCTAAAGGAATTTTTTTAATAATTGAATAGCCCTACTTATAAATTGTAGTGCGTCTTGCAAATTTTTTTGACGTGATCGATGATGTTGGAATGACATGCTCTCTGATATTATGGGGATGGGGGAGATTGGACCTTGTGAATTTTTACCTACAATAGAATTCTTTTAGTCAATCCAGGGCCCCACTCAAGATCCAATGTAACTATCATTACAAGATTTTTTAAAGGATCCATTTGATAATTGTAGTTTAATATATAGTTCTAGCATAGATAATTTGTTAATTCTAAGTTTATGTTTCTGCTATTATGTTATCATTTAGTTTTTAAAGGTATTCTTTATTTTAGATTGGGTTGTACTTAGAGTTTTTATTCTTAGAACAAATCACAATTGTGGTCTTATCTTCATGATTTCAAATTCAGATTAAATGGTTTCTCACACCAGTTCTTTTTGAAGTTGACAATTATCGATCAGTCAATAAACTGATAGTTATGAATTATGTCTACAATTTGACTTATGTAAAGGTGTGACCCTAGATCATTCTAAGATCATTGTCAATCATTTTTTAATCAACAATTATGACAACACAATTGTATAGTAATTACTAATATTTGTATGTTCAACTATCAACTATTATATCTACATTAACATCCAACAATCTATTGTATTTCTCTATTTTGATCAAATTTTAAATTACTCTCAAGCAATGATTGCTAACAATGAAGTCTGATGGTTCTTTCCCATTGTTATAAAGTGTCCCAACAATAATCTTTAGTACCACCTAGTTTTCTTTATGCATACATAAATCTAATAAACATCTTTTATAAGCATTTAAGATTTTTCTTTATCAAGACTTAACATCACCATTAGGACAAAACCATACTTATTGAACCCAATTATAGGCATAGCCCTATTTGAATTTTTTAAACTCTAAGATTTGAGTTATCTCAAGTATTTTATTTTAAATTCAAGTCAAGATTATAGTTTCTTTATTTCAGTCATGTCTTAGCACTCAAAATCCACATTTATCTCATAATTAAATATATTTATAAAATATGTATTTATTTCCTCTACAATAAGATTAGATTTACCATTTATAGTTACAATAACATGCAAGGTGCATTTATAAAGTAAGACCTAAGATGGTATGGACTATATAAATAGCCATTATCAAGCAACAGTATAAAAAATATTTTTAATGATGAAAGCATATAAAAAATGTAAGAAAATATAATTAGTGAAAATCTCTATTAAATGGCTTCCAAAATCGGTAATTAAATTGCTCTACATATGATTTGATACAATAAAATAGAGGTATCTCCAATTGTTAAATAGAGGGTATCTCCAATTGTTTCATAAGAAGTAGCATTGTTTTACAATTTTTGAATGACATAGAAATTGGTCTAGAAATATAATTTGATGCCCACAAAATGGATCATGTTAGCTTGTACATAATGGAGACCATTTGTATTATCTTTTTGATGTTCTAGAAGAAAACTAGGTTAGAAACAAGGCATCCAAAGATTCCAAACAATATAGGGTGATCACTATTGCATAGAGCTTAGGTATACATGTTTCATGTCTCCCTAAATGTGCATATATGGAACAAACATTTGTGAGCAAGTATCATATTACATATATATGAAAAATATATCTTAATATTAGTAATATTGAATTATACTATTTGATTAGGTTAATCCATTTATTTTTCAATTTCGACAATTTTTTTTATGTGGTAGTTAAATTATTCTTCATTGTCTATTAATAAGAATGCAAATCTTCCATTGTAAATACAATAATATACCATAATAAAACACCTCTTACATGTCTTTTTTAAAATCTTGGTCTAATAATGGGTGGTGGGCCTAGCTCATCTGGCCAAAGCATCATGTTGTAGGCAAGAGGTCAGGAGGTCTAGTCTCTCCACCATCCCCATGGTACTAGAGGGTGTGTCATGCTAGCATCATCGGTCACGTGAAAATTTTTTACCAGCCGCATTGTGATTTATAGGGAGCAGATACCCGATTTTGATTCTTGTAGTCTAAAAAAAAAATTAGTCTAACAATGGTATTAAAACTATGGTGAAAAATAATGGAAGGAGATTGAAAAGGTTGAATGTTCTCAATTATAACATTTTTAGAGAATCCATATGTTTCCTTCAATGTGAATGATAATATTTATTCTAGTTTATAACATTTTTATGAAATTTAAGTTTGTCATTGAAATGATGAGAAAGTGGTTTGGATGCTATCATAAGGTTTTGGACATAGAGCACACCCACTTTTCCAATTTCATTCAAGGATAACCCTTGAGATCTCAATGCAAGGGAGAAAGAGATATTGCCAAGGGCTATTTTAAGGGTTGAATATGATCTAATGGGGGGTTCATCACCAAGCTAGGGCTTGGAAAAATGTATGACATGCAAGATGAAATGCGAAACCTAGTTTGATGCAATGCTTTACTAAATGAATTAGAAATGCAAATAAAGAAAAATAGAAAGTTGTAGAACATAAAGTGTGCACCTAAAAATTTGTAAAGGCTTGAATGAAGGCTGGAAATGTTGCTGATCTTGAAATTTTGGCCTATTGGGACTCATTTTCGATTTTGGGCGAGTCAGTCCTAGATCTAGATTTTTGCACAAGTGTAGGTTTTAGGAAAATAAATATCCAAATTTGTAAAGATCTTTGAAAAACACCTATAGTGGGACCCATTTTCCACTTGTGGTGAATGATTCTAGTTTGGATTTTCTAGAAATTCAATGTTTGAATCTACTCTTCCCAGTCTACTCAATTTGTTCCTCCAGGTTTTTGGATCTGAAACTCTGATTTTGGGGTTTTAGATGACCTTTTAAAATGAAGGTTATGACCTTTCAAATGGGGAGACAACTCCAACAAGCTTGTAACTTAATATTCAATTATCTTCAAGTCCTCAAAGTACCTAGATCTGCAATCACACAAAGACATCTAGAGAAAAAGTGTTGATTGTTAGGGAATGGGGGTTTACTTTGGTCAAACCCCTTTTAGGTAATTAAACCAAATGAAAAAACAATGAAACAAGGACATGAAACATGAACATAAGATATAAACAATGGTACCTTGAATGATGTCTTGTAAATGACATCTAGAAATCTGTAACTCAATCATGAAATGGACATGACGGATGTAGATCTTGATCTTGACAATAGGAGTAGGATAATTCTTGATCTTGGATCTTCAATACTACATCACAACAATGGCTTAATAACATGATTGATCCTTGATATGATGATGGATCTTGAATTTCTTCAATAATTTATGAAGAATATTTCCCTTGAATGCCTTAAAATTGATCTTGAATTGTATCTTGATGATCTTGGAATGCTTAACCCTTGTTTGCTTGACTTCATAACATGTAGGCTTATGTTTCTTGGGTGAAATAATGATTTTAAAGCTTGTTTATATAGGCAAGCCACTCAAATGACCGTTAATTTGAACCCCAAGGCTGACATAAGATAAATTTGAACTTAAAACCCAATTTTCTCACTCAAAACCTTAAAAATAGGCCAAATGGGACTCATTTGCCATCTTGGATGAATGGGTCCCATAGGGACTATTTTTAGTCCTAAAGTGTTGAGGAGTGAAGGAATTAAGCTTATATGTTGATCTTGTTAGGTTTTTAGTTAAAATATACCTTGGGATGCACAATATAGGGTCATATGGGCCTATTAATGATGATATAAAGGTCATAAATGCAATAGAGCCAAAAATACAATGTGAAAGTGTAAATAAATACACTTTAAAACACTAAATTAAGGAAAAATTGGGTCTATTTAGCTTAAGATGGTCCTAAATCCCACGTGAATGTGTAAAACACATTACAACACTAGATTAGGTCCACTTAGTTCACAAGCCTCCTAAATTTAATATGAAGTTGTAAATAAATACACTTTACAACATTAAATTAGGGAAAAGGTTAAGTTAATTTAGCTTTAAAAGGGCCCAAGACCTAATGTGTATGTGTAAAAACCCTCACAACACTAGATCAAGGAGATATCAAGTCCAATTTATCATTAAGTATTTTCAAATCAAGTAATGAAAAGGGGGACTCTTTTCCATAGTTACATCTAGCCCCCACTTTAGTGAGAGGATGAACTTGCTTCAAACTCACACTAAACTAGACATTCAAGAGGGGTCCAAGTGTACCAATGTGGATGGTCTAGGATAAAAAAGATAAAGGAGGTAACCAAGTCTGTAGGATTCAAGATCCTAAGTCAAACCAGCATATACAAAAAGGGACACACACAAAGGTGTATAATATGCAACATCAAGATACACAAACATGCAATGTCAATTGCTAAAAGAAAGAAAAATGGGTAAAAATAAAAATGGCAAAGATGTGCTCACTCTAGGGCCATGAAACATCAAGTTGTCCACGAAATGAGTTGTCCCAAAGAAATGTTTAGTGAGAAATTTATGCCAGTGTGACGGCTTCCTATTATACTAACCATACCAAAGTTATCCTCTTGATAACTTTGATAAGGCACCACCATGTAATGATTTTTTTGTAAATGCTTTTGTCATGTAAAAAATTTGTTAAAGGGGATTTCACTTTGTTCATGTAATGGCCTTCTTCTTAGGGAGCATTGGGCCTCATGTCTCCAAGAGAGGACAAGTCAAAAGTGTCACATTGTCACCCATGGGATGCCTCATTCACATCATGCCATGTCAGTAGATTGTACACTCTTGGATGACATCAAACCCAATGACACCACCAAGAAGAGGACACATCACAAGAACAAAGAAAAATCACACCATGAAATTTTTCCTTAAGATGTCATCGTTGTATGCCCCCACTTTAAAGCAGTTGCTAACACCGTTTATGTGAGAAATTTTTTTAAAGTAGCCAATGATAAATTCTAACATGTAAGAAGACATGAGAGCCAACTTGGAAAACCTTTCCAAGGGTAACTTGTGCACCAATCTGTGACACAATTTTGATGCCAAATTGGAAAAAATCACAAAAAAAGGTAAAAATTAAGCATTTGGTGCATGCCAAATTTGGCGTGCGCCAATTTTAAAAGTAAATTAAAATCCAAAAAACACATTTCAAACCTGCATTTCATTTCAATCCACGACTTGGCTTGGAGGATGTGAGCTTTGCAACTTGCGCACAACCTTGACATTCTTCTGATTATTATCAGAAACAGAAAACTCTGTTAAAGCATCCTACAACAAACTCTTTTGACCCAGAATATGCAATGCATCCATAATTGACATATTGATAGTGGCTTTCTTAAGATGTTCAACTAGGTTGAAAGAAACATGAGTTACCTTTTGTTGGGTTTTTGTGATAGTAACATCGTTTCCTTTCTATAAAGGCTACGATTGTGTCTTTGACTATTCCTTGCCAGGTACCTCTTGGCCCCTTTGCAAAAATTGCACCTTGGGTTGCACTGCATCATTAGTACTAGGTGTAGAAACAGGCTACTTATCCTTCGTAGGTTGTTGTTGTGCACTTCCGGCTTGTTGTCCCAAATCCATTGCTCTCTTTTTTGACCTCATATTGGCTGCGACAAGAGAATCTTGCTATTCCTGACCATTCATACCACAGAATTTAGAACTCTACCAGTTCGGCAAAGCAACCTCAAAGCCTTCTTGTTGTTTCGAACTTTGATTTGGAACACTTTTTGAACCTGCATAACTATTTTGGACCATTAAGGCCTGATTTCTCATGCCATTAGTACATGTTGATTGGTTATGGGGTTGATTGCATGGATAACACCAATCGTAATCCTGGGAAATATTATTCTGGGGCACGAGTTCCTTTGATGAACTGGCTACATTTGGGTTGTATGGCTAGAATGGTCTTGGGTTAAAACTTCTCTTTTGGCCTCGGTAATCATTTTGAAAAGCAGGCCTATTAGGTTGGTTCTGCTAATAAGTGGCTTGATAAGGTTTATGTTCATAACCTACTTGATTTTTAATGCTCACAAGGTCATTCCTGAAGGTCTTGAGTATACTTTTAATCTCCTAAATTTCTTGGTTTTGGGCTGGAGCAGCAATTTGCTGGGCTGCAGTCTGATAACCTATTGCTAGGAAAGCGAGAATAATAGCTAAGGGAGGTAAAGTTGTAGGGGTAGGTGGTTGTATTTCAAGAAACAATGACATAGGAGGTCTAGGGGCTATATCCCCAGCTTGGACGAGACAATTCTCGGCTCTAATGGCGATGTCATAAGCATTAGGGAGCGTATGCCCACCCATAGATTGGGTCATGACCAAAATCTTACTATTCAAAGCCTTTAAGTAAAACAGAAAAGCATGAGCAGGTAAAGGCTTTACCATTGCAAGAATTTTGTCTCAGGTTCTCTAAAATGGATAGTTGAAATCAGCCAAGTGCTCGTGTGGCACCCTCTGAATAGTCCTCAATTTCTCTAATAGGGACAAATTATCAGATTTATCAGCAAAAAAATGGTATAGACCATTACCTAGTGCATCCCACGTCACGATTCAGTTGGCTATGAGGCCTTTGAACCATTGCAATGCTTTCCCCTTGAGCGATGCAACCAAGAGCCTTAACGTGACGTTCTCTTGCATGATATTGTGAACTGAGCATAAGGTAGACACGTCACGAATGTGATCCATCGGTGTTGTGTGATCCTCTCTAGTGAAGAACGACAGGCTTCTAAGGGCTACCACTGGGATTTCATCATGTTGAGCAATGTTTAATGGACTACCTCCATTCAAATTTGCAAATAGGTGTTTCCTTGGCACTCCCATTGGTAGTGCTTGTGATATTGGAACCGGTATTCCTGGTGATAAAACCAAAGAGTTGAAAATAGGAGGTGTTGATTTTGACCTCGTAGGTGTTTCAAACAACCTCCTTGTTGTTTTTCCTCCTCTTTGTGGTGGGGACAACTGTCAACATCAGAAAGGTACATCACTTGATCTGGTTTGTACTTTTCTCATGCGTAGGTCGCACTAAGTCTACATGTAAAATCCAAAATCAGAGTCACTAGGTATATTGAAACTAGCCTCTAAAAGGTTGGAAAACCTGCTGCATACACCAAACAACATTAAAACATTAAAAAAATTCTCTAAAACTATTTTCCAGAGTCCCATCGTGTGTGCCAAAAACTATTAGCAATCAAATATGCACCCTTTGTCAGATTTGCAAAAATCAGACTATCTGTTGAAACATGGAAACTCTTTTCAGATGTGGGTAATCTATGTGAAAAGGGAATCTCTAGAGTGAGCCAGTTCTCCGTATGATGATCGTATTCTAAATGATCTCTTTTTGGAAAAGGGATAGAGGATAACTGAAATTAAAATCTATGACTAAAAATTATTTTCAGGACTTGATAATAACCTAATGATGACTCTAGTTTTTTCCTCACAAACAATTTTCTGAAAACAACAAAATCTCACATCTCATGAACAAATTACACATAAATAATTTGCATGAAGATTTGATTTCAAATACAACATGCAGCCTATATTGTTGGACTTTTCTGTATCAAAATAATAGTCTTAGGACATAAGAAAGACTCTGTAAACAAAAATCATAACATAACATCAACTGAAACTGCAAGTAGACCCAAAAATGAGAAGAAGGAATATTGTTTTATTTAACTGTAGGAGTATGCCAAAATCTGAAACTGAGTACAAAGAAGTTTACAAGCTCAAAAATGTGTAAAAGCAAGAAACTAGAATCTAAACTAAAAAAAATCTAAGTTTTTCATCAAGATATATCTCAAACCCTAATTCGAGCTCAAGAGAAAAGCTCAAGGAAAGGTATCAAAAACTGCCTAAGAAATTAACACAAAAGCAGAAAAGTCTCATTTTTTGCATGTATATACTGTCAGGCCTCTAAAAATAGGCAACATCTGCTTTTAAAGCAAAGAAAACACCTTATCTCTCCAACATGAATCTCAAATCTGACCAAGAGGAAAATTCAATATCCAACTACTAAAAATAGCAAGAAAACATGAAACAATTTATAAGTCATTGTTTTATCTTCTACTTTACATAGCTTGTAGATCCTAATACACTCTCACAATCTGGCCTATTTTTTGCAACTAAAGATTTTGGAAATATTTTGCAAAACAATAATAAGCTTATCTCCCCAATTATCTCCCCAATTACAATAATTGATTTTCTTAAAAAATCATAAAATATAATACATTTCTCTTATCCATATCTTCTTTTGAAAACAATTTCTCAACCCATAAATGATTTTCTAAAAAATCAATCAAAACAAATAATAAGGGCCTAATTTCTTCAAAATCAATAAAAATATAAGGATGTTTGATTTCTATAAAATCAATTAGACAAATTAAAAAAACAACTTAAGTCATAAGTGTTTTACCTTAGGGCATAAATATTTTATCATTGATATTTTAATTGATTTTGAAGAAATCAATTAAAATAAACCTAAGGCAAATACCATTTCCCATTTCGACTAAGGAAAATTTGACAAAACCCTAAAGTCCAAGGCCATAAGATATTTCACAAAGGGGAAATTAATCAATAAGGAATTTTTTAAATGAATGTGATTAAAATCCAAAACTGACCTAGGGCAAGGCAAAAACCCTAAAGAACAAAACTCAAAGAATGCCCTATCATTTCGCACTTTTGAGAGTGAAGACTTGGAAAAGAAATGGTTGTGCAGCCACTGCCATGTACATGCTTGGTTTTGAACCTGCAAATTCTTGGGAACTCCATGATTTGGTCTCCAGATGGTCGATTCTTCATTCTGTAACTATGGTAAGTTGTCTTCCTACATCACATGACTTTCCCCATCGTTTTGAAGCAAGAAAAGGCTCTTAAGGTCGTGGCCTATGCATGTATTATCTCTAACTTTTGTATTTCATTTCTCTGTGCTTACCTTGTCTCTTGTTGGCCGCCATGGGAGAGCTCGACCCTTACTCTTGAGAACTCTTAAGAGCTTGGCCGCGGCTTCTCTATTCTTCTATAGGCATCACGAAGTAAGCTTCACTCTCTCTATTATTCTTTCTGGTCAAACCAAAGCTCTAGCAGCTTATATGCAAAGAAATAATTGTTGTTTCTCTTCCAAACAAAATGTAGACCAAGTACTAGCTGCGGCATGAATGTATTTTTGATGCATTTTACTTAGAAATTTTGTGTGATTATCCATTGTTTACTTAAGATCTTAGGTTTTAGACGGAAAACCCAAAAAATTCTTCTTTCTCCAAATGAAATTTTGAAGTTGTAAATCTCTCTCTTTGGTCGTGCCATGTTCATGCAGCAAAATGGGTTCCTATCATTTTTGGGCTCGACCCAAAAGAGCATATCATGTATCCTTGTATCTAGAACAAAACCCTCATATGGGTATTTACTAATTTGAAGAAATCACCCCTACTTTGTAATTTATGTTGGAAACCAACATGGTCCATTATGATATGAATAAATTTGGGTTTCAAATAAAACCTCCATACAAATATTCTATTTTCTCCTGTGGTTTTCTTATGAAACCCTCACATGGGTATCTGATACTATGAACAAAATACATTCCTTTGCCTTTATGTTGAAAACCCTCACATGGGTAAACTGGAAAATAAACAAGAATCTAATTTTTCATATATTCAAAATTTGAGCTTGACCCAGCATGGCTTTCATCGGCATTCTGAACTCCTCATATTCCACCATATGGGTATTCATTGTTTTGAAGAAAATGTATTTTTGAATTAAAATTCTCATATGGGCTTCCTGCATTTCAAATATACTGCACTTTTGTCAAAAACCCAATGTGGGTACTCTTGAAAATTATAGAATTTGTACTTAAATTTTAAACCCCAATGTGAGTATTCTTGAAACATGAAAAAAAACTGCATTTTTGTTTAGAAATCCTTTCATGGCATCTTATAATAGCACTTATGAGATAAAACACATATGGGTATTTGAAATTCATGTGCAAAATTCATTTTGGCTCTGGCTACCTTCTTTCATTTTCTGAGATGAGTATGTATAAACTTCGCTAAATTTATTTCCAGTTTACCTATTTTATCATGCATTTCCACTTTATGAGCTCAATTTCTCAACTCAGCTAAAAACTAAAATGAAACCCCAGGTGGGCTTTGAACTTCTAACCTCTTAAGGAAAAGTGTCTATGAACAAACCCCTACTGTATTTTGTGAAGGCATTAGATGTATGTAGTTGTTTATTCTGCAAACCTTGTTCACCGTAACTCCCCATTTCACTTATGTTTCTCAACTTAAACTCTTAAAAACTTTGTCCATTCTGGGAATGTCTTCTGCTTAATCAAATTCTTATCAAGTACTCTTTGAAAGCATATTCTGATGCTTGAAAACTAAAGCTCTTCTCATGCTTGTATGTCCTTACATATTCTTGGTCTCTATACCCAACACTCTCCATACATAATGCATATGAGGACTTGAAGCTCCTACAGTTACTTCCACTATTTCTTAAAATTCTGTTGATGAGGCATATGTATGCCTATTCACTATCATCATTATGAGATAGAACACTGCTGCTCCAAAACAAAAAAAATATGAAACAACATTTATGTGAACAAAATTTAAACAGCAAAACAATATTATGACAGCAATACCAAACCTTTTTAGAAAAAACATGATAGATTGATAGCTTTCAGCTGAAACAAGTTATCAAATTATCATCCATTTGCAATTTTCACTTCAATACGTAGATTTGACTGTAATAAATGCATGGTAATTTGATTACTCCTTAAGTTGTAAAGCTCAGAGGAGCATGATGTTTGTACTTTCCTTCTCAGCCCTCTTCTAATGTATAAGGGTGGCATCTCGAGCTCTACCCTTGTGGGAGCCCATTTTTTCCCACATGCTTGGTCTTCAAATGATAATCAACTACATGAATTGTCCTATACCTGAGCAAGGAAACAAATAATGTTAGCATAAAAAACGAAGTATGATGATGATGTTTCCTCCTTTAGTTGATTCTATGCATTTCGAAAAGTAAATTATATGTCTATTGGTAGAGCTTGTAGTACAACTCATATCCGGAGCTCTTAATAGGCACCCCTCTAAATCTCTTGCAGGCACACTCAGGAGCCAAAGTAGGACGAAGCAAGCAACAACATCTCAGTCGAAGATGAAGAAACAAGCAATGATGGATATGTCTTATGCTATCTTCTTCTCATTTCTTTTTACCTTTAGCTATAGAATTTACTTTCCGCAATGAGTAGAATTAGCTAAAACCACGGCTTGTGTGGATATTTAATTTTGTTCTTTCATTTCCATTTTGAAAGAAAAGCATTAAAATGCAAAGATTGTACCAACATTTGTATTCTTGCAATCAAATGACATATGTAATGTGAAAAATTTCATAAAATAAATGAAAGCATTCTGTTATGCTTTAACATTTGTATATTTAGTTTTGTACTCCATTTGATTTTTGCAAAAAACATGAATGATACTTCTGAAATTCAGTTTTCTCAAAACACCTGCACAACTGTCACTTGATAAATGATAAATAAGGTGCAAACATAACTCAAGCATATGCAAAAATAACTATATTTTCACTTTAAAATATAACAATATCTAGACCAGCTCCACCATTTGAGCTGTAGCGAAAAATTGGTAACAGTGATATTTGCACGTACAATTATCAAAGAGCTTGGGATGTAGCTACACAGCCTACATTAGTTGCAGAGGTGATGGATTTCACAAATGATTTGTTGAATGATACATTCAACATTGACACTCAAGTAAAATTCAACAAGTTCATTTAATGTTGTTTATTAAATTATATTTTGAAATTTAAGAATAACTAAATTAGTAGAATTTTGATATGATTAAATTTCAAGGTTGGAGTGTTCATGAGATGTGCTCCATTCCTACAAACCCTTATTCGTTCTTGACATTGATTCCACAGGTATGCAACTAGTATTAAAGATATTAATATTGCATTTGAATAGTTGAATGTTATATTTGAATGCTTGTCTCATAACATGATTTAGATTTCAAACAGTTTCATGGTGGACCTTCGACCTCCACACCTCACAATTCATTTCTTCAAACAACTTACACTCAGGTAGCCTTTATTCATTAATGGTGTTGTAAAACAATGCTAGCTAGTTTTCATAATTTTGTGTATACCAATCTAAAAAATTGATGAGAAACACACACATTGCATTTTTATTCCTTGATCATGTCACATTATCTTCTCCTAATTCACTTTTTTGTTCCTTTATTCCTTCCTAATCCCATCCCATTAATATTTAATAGTTCACCCTATTTTCCCTGATCCCCTCCTAGCCTATCCCACTAATATCTTCTAGTCCATGTTATGTGTCATTATTCCCTTCTACTCCCATCTTATTGTACCCATTATTATTTCACCCTAGATGTTCCATGATCCCTTATGTTCCACCCTATGTTCCTTTATCCATTCAATGTTATACCATCTTTATCCACATTTCATCCTAGACAACTCTTCTCTATTATTGCTACACACAGGTCAAGTTCACACTTCATGTACTATAGTCAAACCCTAGACACCTCCTAATTCACCCTATGTTGCATTATTCCCTACTAATTGCATCCCATTAACCTCTAATTGTCCACCCTATATTTTTTTATCCCATCCTAGCCCATCCCATCAATCTATACTAGTCCATCCTATGTTCCATTAACCCCTTCTATTCCCATCCCATTACCATCTCTTATTTCACTATATCTTCCACTATCCCTCTTGGTCTTGTCCCACTATCTTTGCCTAATTCACCCTGTGTTTATTTATTCCCTCCTAATCCCATCCCATTAACCTCTAATAGTTCATGCTATATTTTGTTATCCCATCCTAGGCCATCCCATTAATCTATTCTAGTCCATCCCATATTCCATTATCGCATTTGACTCCCATCCCATTGTACCCTCTATTATTTCACCATATGTTCCATTATCCCTTGTTGGTCTTGTCTCTTTATCCTGTCTATGCTACAGCACCTCCATCCAAATTTTATCCTATACACCATTAGAAGAAATAAATTTCCTTCCACTCATTATTGACCAGAGTTGTCTTCTCCATTACTGTTGCAAACCTCAACAACCAACTTCATTTTCTATAGTAAAACCCTAGACATGTCCTAATTCATCGTATGTTCCATTATCCCTTTGAAAGCTTCTAGTAAAATAGTAATCATCACTTCATTCATGTGAACTTCATTGTGGCATTATCACTATGTTGGCATCATTCCCTCATTAACATTAGTACATTAGCATATGCAATACAAATCTCAATGAGCACTGAACTTTGGCATTTTCAAGAGTTTGCACTATGCCAATGGACTTAGTACTTTCAACATTCTATGATCTATTTAGACTATATTATAGTCTAAATCAAGGCCAACCATTTACTCTTTCATTTATGACAGTTATAAAGGGACTACCTGAAATTCTTTATATTACTGTTAGATATGTTATTTCATTTGTAGTTGTTGACATTAGACAACCCTAGTGATGTTGGTGTCACGATGGACCATGGAGTTGCTGCAGCAATAGCCAGATCTGATCCATTGAGAGAGGTATGCAACGGATTAGTTGATTTGACATTATATTTTCTCTTTTATGGTCTATTATAAAAAAAATTCATGATACTTTTATGTAGTTTAATTTCTATCTTGATGGTTGCTACAGGTGGTTGTCACTCTAGATCATGGACGTGGCAATGTTGTAAATGTGCATGATGACTATATGTATGTTGTAAGTGAATCTTATATTTTGTTATATGTCATTCCACAATTCAATTTCTATGTATTAACATCTTTACTTTTTATTGTATCAGTTGAAAGTCCAGAGTGAAGAGAGAAGGACTAGCGAGCGTGTTTGAAAGACAAGAGAACCAACAAGAACTCCAACTGAATTTTGAAGGCAACACAGGATCTTTTTCCTTCCCCTAGAGGGAAATGACTATGTATTAGGGTTGTTTGTTGTATGCCTATGTGGCATTTTGGAACATATCTTTTGTACTATTGATATATACATGATATTTTATGTCCATATGGCTCTTTTGTACTAAGCCTGTATGGCTTTTTTGGATATATTGTATATAATTTTATCAATATATATCATTGTATAGTCTTATGACCTTTTCATTAAAGAAAATATTATTTTGCTATTGCCATTCTTGAATTGATGTTATCATGCGTATTGTGTAAATTGTACAATTGCATGCTGTAGGCATGGATTTTTTTTACATCTAATGCTTAATTAATTATTGTCAATTTCTCAATAAGTCCCATCTAAAGTGTATTGTGTAAATAAGCTCCATTCTTGGTGGTTTGTATCCTTTGCAATGCTTCAATCACTTGTGCCTCACTTATTCACATGTATGCTTCACTTATTCATGTGTATACTTCATGTATATTGCATGCATTCACGTGTATGCTTCATGCTTCCAATGCATAGTAGCAAAAATCTTTTGGGGAAAATTTTGGCAAACCAAAAGTATAAGAGTTTTTGAAAAAATCGAGAAAAATTTGGAAAAATTGGAAAAAAAATCATATTTAAAGAAAATGTAAAATATTGTACGACAAGAGATAATAACTATTTTTTTTAAATTGAAAGGTATTTCCATAGCATAGATATATGAAGAGAAAATAAAATACAGATTTTAACTAATGAATTGTAAAAAATATATTTTTTGTATTTTATATTCATATCATTGATTACATTGCATTGCACATCTTTCAAAATCAAAGAATTACTTCACAATGCATTTAACTAATAACTAGATGCTGACAGATGACAAAAATTCAATTACAATATATTTTTTACAAAGTCAACCTAAACAGTTATGCAATTACTTCACATTGCATAACTAATAACTAGGAGCAGCTGCCAATTGCATTTTCTTATCATGGCATTCTATGAGACCAGATTTCTTTGAGGTATTTTTTCAAATAGTCCACTGCCTTGTCTATGTTACCACATTTTTTATACATGTATACCAAAGCATCTTGTCAAATAGTTCACTCCCTTGTTTCTATGGCTAAAATCCTAAAAAAAGTGCTTTCGAACAAGCTATGGATGCTTGGGAAAAATATATCAAAAGCATAATAGTAAGCAATAACATAAAAAAGGCAGTGAATTATTTGAAAAAATGCATCAAATAAATGTGGTGGAATGCCATGACAAGCCATAGACAAGGCAGTGAACTATTTGAAAAGATGCCTCAAAAAATTGTGGTCTCATGGTGATGGAATGTCGTGACAATCAAATGGCTTTTGATTGTCATGACATTCCATCACCATGAGACCTCATTTTTTGAGGAATTTTTTCAAAGAGTTCACTACCTTCTCTATGTTACCACATTTTTCATACGTTTCTATCAAAGAATTATATCAAATAGTTCATTGCCTTTCTTCTACAAGCTATGGATGCTTGGGAAAATTCTAGCAAAGCATAATAGCAAGCAATAGCATAGACAAGGCAGTGAACTACTTGAAAAAAATGCTTCAAAGAAATGTGGTCTCATGGTGATGGAATTCCATGACAAGAAAATTGTTATGGATTTTCATGGCATTCCATCACTATGAGACCACATTTTTTTGAGGATTTTTTTCAAACAATTCACTGCCTTGTCTATGCTAACACATTTTTCGTACATGTTTACCAAATATTTTATCAAATAGTTCATTGCCTTTCTTCTATGGCTAAAATCCTAAAACAAGTGCTTCCAAACAAGATATGGATGCTTGGAAAAAATATATCAAAGCACAATAATAAGCAATAGCATAGACAAGGTAGTGAACTATTTGAAAAAAATCATTAAAGAAATGTGGTCTCAATGTGCTTTTCATGGCATTCCATCACCATGGGATGACATTTCTTTGAGGCATTTTTTTTCAAATAGTTCACTACCTTGTCTATGCTACGAAATTTTTCATACATGTCTACTAAAGCATTTTATCAATCAGTTCACTACCTTGCTACTATGGCTAAAAGTCTAAAATGGGTGCTTTTGAACAAGCTATGGATGCTTGGAAAAAATCTATCAAAGCATAATAGTAAGCAATAGCATAGACATGATAGTGAACTATTTGAAAAAATGCCTCAAAGAAATGTGGTCTCATGGTGATGGAATTCCACGAAAAGCAAATTCCCTAGATTGTCATGACATTCCATCACCATGAGACTACATTTCTTTGAGGAATTTTTTCAAACAGTTTACTACCTTGTCTATGCTACCACATTTTTCATACATGTCTACCTTGGCTAAGAGTCTAACACAAGTGCTTTCAGAAAATTGATGGATGCTTGAAAAAAGATATACCAAAACATAATATTAAGTAGTAGCATAGACAGGGTAGTGAAATGGTTGAAAAAATGCCTCAAAGAAATGTGGTCTCATGGTGATGGAATTCCATGACAATCCATAGTAATTCGTTTATCATGGAATTCCATCACACCATGAGACCACATTTCTTTGAGGATTTTTTTCAAAAGTTCACTTCCTTGTCTATGCTACCATATTTTTCATACATGTCTACCAAATCATTTTATCAAATAGTTCACTATCTTGCTGCTATGGCTAAAAGCCTAAAATAGGTGATTTCGAACAAGCTATGGATGCTTGGAAAAAATCTATCAAAGCATAATAGTAATCAATAGCATAGACAAGGCAGTGAGCTGGTTGAAAAATTACCTCAAAGAAATGTGGTCTCATGGTGATGGAATGCCATTACAATCCATAGCAATTTTCTTGTCTTTGTATTTTTCATTCCATTCCATCACCATGAGACCACATTTCTTTGAGGCATTTTTTCAAACAATTCACTACCTTGTCTATGGTTTCATGGTTTTTATTCACGCAAAAATTAGCATAATAGTAAGAAACAAGCTATGGTCTCATGGTATTCCTTCACATGAAAATCAACATATGACATCAAACCATACGTCATGGATATTGAATATTCGGATCTAATGTTTCACTAGTAGGTTAAGTTTTGCATCTCAGCAAGGGTGCACTATTTAGTGACAACTACAGTTCAGACTCTTAAGGGATTTGACCAGTTGAGCGTAGCTCAAAGTGATTCAATGTGTTTGGGTACAAAAGAGGACTATGCCTAGTGTAAATATACCCACCTGAATGCATCGTAACAGTTCATTTGGTCACACGAGTTGCAGAACAAAAGTTGCACCACATTGCAACTTTCAACTACTTGCATTTGACTTTTTCCCCAAGAAAAAATTTACCACCACGGGAAAATTCCTATGAAATAATGAAAACTGAAGGAGGTTATTATAGAGGGTCCCAACATAATCTCATAGGCTTAGATGAGAAGTTTCTACACATCATAGTGTTCAAGTAACAACATGCTAAAGTTTGTAGCCATTTTGCACTTTGGACTCTTAAGGGATTTAGCTCGTTGAACGTACCTCAGAGCAGTTCCGTGTGTTTGGGTGCTAAATAAGATCATTCATAAAATAAATGTACCCATCTAGAGGCGTTGGAAAATTCCGTTTGGTCACATGAGTTGCAAAATGAAATTTGCATCACTTTGCTAGTTTCAACTACTTGCATTTGACAACTTTTTCCCCAAGCAAAAATTCGCCACCACTTAAAAAGGCCTCTGAGATAGAAAAAAATAAGAGAGGTTATTGTATAGGATCCCAACACAAACCCATAGGGTCAAATGAGAAGTTTATAAGAATCATAGTGTCCAAGTAACATGTTGAAGTTTGCAACTATTTTGCACTTTGGACTCTTAAGGGATTCTACTGGTTGAATGTAGGTCGAAGTGATTCCATGTGTTTGGGTACAAAAGAAGACCACGCCTAGCATAAATGTACCCACCATGATGTGTCAGAACAATTTTTTTTCTCACATGAGTTGCAGAATAAAATTTGCACTAATTTGCAATTTTCAACTACTTATATTTGACAACTTTTTCCCCAAGCAAAAATCTACCACCATGAGAAAAGGCCTTTGAGATAGAAAAAACAAAGAGAGTTTATTATAGAGGGGACCAATTTGATTCCATAGGATAAGACAAGAAGTTTCTAAGCATCATGGTGTTTGAGTATCAACATACTGAAGTTTGCAACCATTTTTCACTTTGGACTCTTAAGGGATTATGTCGGTTGAATGTATCTCAGAGTGATTCTGCATGTTTGGGTGCAAAAGAGGACCATCCATAGCATAAAAATACCCACCCAAATGTGTTAGAATAGTTCATTTGGTCACACAAGTTGCAGAATAAAAGTTGCACCACTTTGGAACTTTCAACTACTTGCATTTGACAACTTTTTCTTCAAGAAAAAATTCACCATCATGAGAAAAGGCTTCTGAAATAGTGAGAGCTGGGAGAGGTTTTTGTATAGGGTCCCAACATGATCCTATAGGATCAGATGGGAAGTTTCTAAGTGTCAAGATGTATGAGTAACATCATGTTGAAGTTTGCATCCATTTTGCACTTTGGACTCTTAAAAGATTATGTCAGTTGAATGTAGCTCTAAGCAATTCCACATTTTTGTGTGCAAAAGAGGACCATGCCTAGTGTAAATTTACCCACCTGGATACATCGAAATAATTCATTTGGCAACATGAATTGCAGAATGAAAGTTGCAACTCTTTGCAACTTTTAACTACTTGCATTTAACAACTTTCCCTAAGCAAAAATTCACCACCATGGCAAAAGGACTCTGAGATAACAAAATTGAGAGACTTTATTGTAGAGGGGACCAATGTGATCCCATACGCTTATAAAAGAAGTTTCTAAGTATCACGATGTCCGAATAACAACATGCTGAAGCTTGTAGCCATTTTGCACTTTGGACTCTTAAGGGATTCTATCAGTTGAATGTAGCTCGGTGAAATTTCACATGTTTGGGTGAAAAAGAGGACCATTCCTAGCATAAAATTACCCACCTAGATGTGTTATAACATTTCATTTGGTCACACGAGTTGCAAAATGAAAGTTGCAACACTTTGCATCTTTTAACTAGCATTTGACAACTTTTTCTCCAAGTGAAAATTTTCCACCACGAGAAAAGGCCTCTGAGTTAGAAAAAATAGAAAGAGGTTATTGTAGAGGGGCCTAATTTGATCTCATAGGATCATATGAGAAGTTTTGAAGTGTCACAGTGTTCGAGTAACAAAATATTGAAGTTTGCAGCTATTTTGCACTTTGGACTCTTAAGGGATTCTGCCAGTTCAATGTAGCTTGAAGCAATTTTGCATGTTTGGGTGTGAAAGAGGACCATGCCTAGTATAAATTTACCCACTTAGATGCATTGGAACAATTCATTTGGTCACATGAGTTGCAAAACAAAATTTGCACCACTTTACAACTTTCAAGTACTTGCATTTGACAACTTTTTCCCCAAGAGAAAATTCACCACCATGAGAAAAGGCCTTCAAGATAGAAAAAATTGAGAGAAGTTATTGTAGAGGGGCCCAAAATAATCTCATAGTCTCAAATGAGATGTTTCTAAGAATCACAGTGTTTGAGTAACAACATGTTGAAGTTTTCAGCTATTTTACACTTTGGACTCTTAAGGGATTCTGTCTGTTGAATGTAGCTCAGAGTTATTCCCAATGTTTGGGTGTGAAAGAGGACCATGCCTAGCATAAACGTACCCAACTAGATGTGTCAGAATAGTTCATTTGGTCACATGATTTGTAGAACGAAAGTTGCACCACTTTGGAACTTTCAACTACTTGCATTTGACAACTTTCTCCAAGCAAAAATTTGCCACCATGGGAAAAGGCTTCTAAGATATAAAAAATTGAGAGGTTATTGTAGAGGGGCTCAATTCAATCTCATAGGATTATATGAGAAATTTCTAAGCATCATGGTGTTTGAGTAACATCATACTAAATTTTGCAATCATTTTGCACTTTGGACTCCTAAGGGATTCAACCAGTTGAATATAGCTCAGAGTGATTCCACGTGTTTGGGTGTTAAAGAGAACCATTCCTATCGTAAATGTACACATCGAGATATGTTGGAATAGTTTCTTTGGTCACACAATTTTTAGAAAAAAAGTTGCACCACTTTGCAATTTTACATTACTTGCATTTAACACTTGTTCCATCAAGAAAAAAATGGACACCATGAGAAAATGACTCTGAGATAACAAAAAATGAGAGAGGTCATTGTAGAGGGTCCCAACGTGATCACATATGCTTAGACAGAGAGTTTGTAAGTGTCATGGTTTCCAAGTAATATCCCATCAAAGATTTTTGTCATTTTGTACTTTGGACCCTTAAGGGATCAAGCCATTTGAACATAGCTTGGAGTGATTCGGCTTGTTTGAGTGTAAAAGAGGACCATGCCTACTGTAAATGTACCCATCAGGATGCGTTGGAATAATCCATTTGGTCACATGAGTTGCAAAATGAAAGTTGCATGACTTTGTAACTTTACATTGCTTGCAATTGACACATTTTTCATCAAGTCAAAATTGGACACCACAAAAAAATGAATAACATCATGATGCAGAGCAAGGGTGGGATCACAAACCAACCAAAATAACTATTGGTCAAAACCCTAACACATCAAATAAATGATTTTTCTTCACAAGTTGCCATTATTCCTTGTAGCACAACAAATAGGGTATTTTTGTCATAACTTTCAGATAAGACCTCCAACCCAGAATCTAATCACTGTTCTAGATACCCTTTTTGACACTTCAAAACATATCAAAATTACAAGGGTGGTTACTTTATAACACAATCCTCAATTTTCTACTGCTACGCTTCACCATAGGCCTAATTAGGCTTGCTTGATAGGTCAACTATTGGTTCTACCAACTCCAATCCTCAATTATTCATTTTAGAGAACCCAACATGTCATATGGGGTCTACACATGTAAATTCTATCAACTAGAATGGTTTCCAAACACCTTTTCTATAAAACCCTACTCCTATGCAACCTTTTATGCCTAGAACAAGAGGATTTTCCACCTAGGGCATCACCTAGTCTTCATCAAACTTCCTCCCTTGGTCCTGAAATCTTCACAAACTCAAAAAAATCCTAATTACCTCAATTCCACCAGTTATGCCATTTCACCAATGGAATGACTCTAAACTCCATTTTATTCTTTCAAAGCACCAAAACCTAGGGTTTCAAAGCGGTATGGAGTAAATTGCTTCTAAAATGCTTAAAACTAAATGAAATTCAATGAAACCAAGTTTGTTGGAAATTATATTCAATTCCACATCAACTCCAATCAATTTGAGACCACTTTCAAGTTGTAAAAGTCCATACAACCTCCTATAGCAACAAGTTACAATAGGAAAATGCAGAAAACCAAAACTTTATTGATGTTCAACTTACAAAATTTCCTCCACAACCTTGGTTTGACCATTACATGGTGTATTTAAGATTTTACAAGCAAAACCAACTAACTACAACTACATTTTTAACTCCTAACTATTCAAATTCCTCCAAATACAAAAAATACAAAGTTTCATAGCAACTTTTGGCAACTTTTAGCAAATTGGAGCAACTTTTACAATTTGACTACAACTAACCTAAAAACACCACAAAGACATTAAACATGGTCTAAATAGACCTTATTCAATAAAAAAAATGACTCAAACACTAAAAACATAACATTAGACTCTTTCATGGATCACAGAGGCCTATGGTGCCCTGCACCACATCATCCCTCCTTTCAAAACTATGTCTTGTCCTCAAGATATATTTGTTATCTCAATCGACTAGAAGAATAGATTTATAGATTTATTTGAGATGGGAAAAGGTTTTATCCTACTAAACTTTGGCTTGTTGGATTAGATGACAAGGTAGGGTCAGCATATTCCTCATAGAAATGGGGACTCATGATGATGTACATCACCATGAGACCCCATTTCTATGAGGCATACACTACCCCTGCCTTGTGAACCCTACCGAATTGGCAAGCTAGTGAGCTCACTAGCTTGCCAAGCTAGATATGCAGTGTGAATTGTTTCTACAATGAAAGCTATGGATATGCAATTTATGAAGCTAAGATGGAGATGAGGATATGATGGGTGATCCCACAATATTGGTTTACAATTTTTGGCCAAATTGGACACTGAAAAATTTGTTTCTAACTAAATCTTCACTTTCAGACACCTATAGTGGCTAAACCATGAGGAATTTGAAGATGATTCAAACTAGTGATTTATGACATTTTTTCTATAGATTCTAAATATGTTTTTCAGATGTTTTGGAATCAGATTGCACTTCTTTTTCCATCTCCTTTGAAAACTAATTTTTTTTCAGAAAACAATATTTTTAAGGAGTGACGCTCACTGTATACAGCATAACTTTTTTTCCATGAAGAATAAAATTCTAATTCTTTTGAATTTAGATTTTTAACTCCGATATCTAGTGCTTCCAATTGATCTCATAGTTTTTTATTGAATATTTTTTCCTTAATCAAGTTTTGAATTCAAACCATTTACAATTCATACATAGGCAGATCGTATACAACGTAAAAAAATTTGTATGTATCGAAATTCAATTTTCTTTTTTGGTTGGATCAAGGACTTCAATATTTGGTGCACTCATATTTTTCAAATTTTTTTTGATAATTTGCTATTTTTCCACACGTGTAGAATAGAGAGCTTGATTTTCAGTGAAAAACCTATGTTTAATAAAACTAAAAAAACAAATACATAATAAAGAAAAACATATTAAAATTATATTTGTTGGATAGCTCGTTCCAAGGAATACCATCAACTAGTTGGGTCTATGAAGTCTCCTCCATTTTCCTCCTCAAACCGAGCTTTGAAGCACAAAATTTTGGACTTTTTTGGTGCCTAAGGGGGAGAAGGGGGATTCGAGCGAATCCCCTCTCCACAAGCCCTCCTTTTGGATTTTTTTTGGGAATGGTGGGCCCCATCATTAAATGGGTTCACTCAAACCTGAGTTCTAGCAAACCCTATTTTGGTTCACTCAAACCAAATAGTTCAGTCAAATCCCTAAAAGCAATTTTTTTTGCATGGGGTCATTTTTTTCAACTTTTCCTTCCTCACTCGAATTGTAAATCTCTTTTGTGGTTTTACCATGATCCTACAATGAAGTAGATGCAACTACAATGATATGGATATTTCTATCCTATGCTAATGATAATGATAATGTTAATGCTATAATAATGATGAGGCAAAGACAAAGGCACGCTTTTGGATAATTGATATGAGATTTAAGAAGCATCTAAGTATGATAGCTCTTGTGCATGTTAAAAATGAAGGTGATGAGCTTCCTTTTATAGGCTAAGGAACTATACATGCATGTGGGACAAGGCCAATGGTTGGAGAATTTGTCTTTCCTTATTATGATGTTGGAGGAAATATAAGAGTTATGAGACAAGTGTCTCATAGTGTCCTTTGACTATGATGACATTCTTTAATAATCCTAATAGAACTTCAACCATCCACATGAAAAAAATGAGAAGAGAATCATAAAACATTGCAATGAATTATAACACTGTAGCATATGTATCTAATCATCTATTAAATCCATATCAACAAATCATTGTGACACCCCATTTCTATGAGGCATATGTTGCCCCTACCTTGTCAACCCTACCAAATTGGAAAGCTAGTGAGCTCACTGTCTTTCCAATTCGATAAGGTTGAGAAGGTAGGGATAGTGTATGCCTCATATAAATGGGGTGTTACAGTAGGGTTGACAAGGTAGGGGCAGCGTATGACTCATAGAAATGGGGTCTCACGGTGATGTACATCACGATGACACCCCATTTCTATGGTACATCGCCGTGAAACCCCATTTCTATGAGGCATACTCTTCCCCTACCTTGTCAACCCTACCAAATTGGAAAGCCAATGAGCTCACCAGCTTGCCAATTCAGTAGGATTGACAAGGTAGGGGCAGTGTATGCATCATAGAAATTGGGTCTCACGGTGATGTAATAACCTGAGACGAAATAAAAAGGGTTGATACTCATCATGATATAGTGGGGACATATTAATTAGAGAGGTGAGTTCACATCCTTTTGATTCAAATAATAATGATGGGATTTAGAGGGTTTATAAAAGAGCAATAACATATGCCTTTGTACAATATAAGACACTTTTTCAGATTTTGTCATAAATCCACATGCTTTTCCTTGAAGACAACATTAAATGTAAACCATGAAGCATTACAACTAACTTTAAATGTAATATACATATTTAATTGAGGCATTTATTAAGGAATATATACATTTTCATGTATTAATTTCTCATAATTTTTTAATATCAAAATATACACTAAGTCAATAAAAAATATTACAATAGTGATAGAAGAACATCTTGAAAATATTCCCATTTCTCAATACTTCTAGCAATACATGCAAGGAAATAATCCCCCCATTTGCAACCCAAATCATGAAGTATATTGTACAAGAAGAAACAAAAGGAGTCATTGCCCAGTTTCTTTTCTCCAATCCACCTTAGGTGGCCTAGTTATTTGCATTCCAAAATGCTTCAAAACATGTCCATCTCTTGCTCCCTTGGAAACACATGGGCAATAGCCTCTCTGTGGTTGTGTACTCTCACTGGAATTTGGTCCACAAAAAACCTGCAAAATCCTATCAATCTCATACATGGACTCACATAAAATCATTAAAAGAGAAATAACTGAATGATGTCAGACATAAACCTAACAAGATCTATTATCACCTTCATGCATGTTATAAGTAGATTGATTGAAGGTCCTACAATGGTAATGTGGCCAATCCTTCACTACTCTCTCATCTCTCGATGATCGTACGTATAAATTTCAAATATATCACTAACATAATTAACATGAAACATGTAGCATATAATAATTTGAGAAATCTATGAGATGGAAAAGAAAGAGAAGATTGAGAATGAGAAAATGCACTAGCAATCGATGTTGTTCTTTTCTTAAACTGAAAAACTTAAGTATTACCTATAGTCACAAATGGATCCATGATAGTCATAAATGCATATGACATCAAACACCAATGAAGAATATCAACTTAAAGGTGGTCGATAGAGAGTAGCATATAACCATCATTTTGCAAATTAACAATAATGTTATTTGCAAACCCTTCTACAATCAAACTTAAACACTTGAAAGAAATAAATTATCAATAGCATGAATTTAAAAATTCAATGTGCATACTTAAAAATCAATCCAGGGACCCATCTAGGTCTTCTCACTCTTTATTTTGTCAAGTATTGCCTCGTGGTCAGACTCACACACTTTACACAAGTTCTTGTTCCCAGTTCTGCCCTTATATTTGATCAAATGAACATTGGTCGTGATGACAAGGTTTGAGTAGTGAAGAATATTGTGATGCATGTCGAAGTCGTCAAATAGCCAAACTACAACATTCTTAACTGGGTACCTTCTAAGCCATGTTCCAGTAACAACCATCGAACCTGTAGGATATTCTATGTTTTCTCCATCTATAATTGGGGCCTCCAATTTCTTTTTGGCCTTGATACAATGAAAAGGTAATAATTTGTACCCTCTTCATTGTCTTCATTTGCAATCACCACATAAACATTCCCTACATTGATATGTTCATCTTTTTATATGCATTTAATGAACATCACAATAAATCCTGTTAGTAAGATATATTACCTAGTTCTAGTAGGTTTGATACATGATCAAAGTCAACAAATGATTACATCTATGTGATTTGTAGAGTCGTCGAGAGTTGATAAGTGTCAAGTGAGGTTAGAATTCTTATAGACCATTCATCAATCCACTCTATCCTGCAATCATTCCATCCTTGAAGTGTACATGTAGAACAAAATCATGCCATCTTCTGTGTATGGATAGTCCATGCACCTACATTGGAGCTTCTAAAAGAGTGTAACTCACTTGATCCTATTAGTGTACAACAATCCTCATATTTTGCAATGTTATTATCATCTACTACAAAAAAAATTTATGAACTAAAGAATTACCTCCACTACCTGGACCCATTGCATGATTGCACCACTCAACAATTGATATTGCATCTGTCAAATTTACAATGTCTTTGTACTTTAACTCTTCTCATGCTAGGGATCTTTTGATACATGCACCTACTCCATCATGCTCCCCCTTTCCATTCCCGACCTTTGAGAAGTTCCACATATGTTGAACACCACTGATCTTATGCATCCTGCTCAACCAGTAAAACATTCTGTCACTCTTGAATTGTAATGTATATTAATCTGACCATATGATATGCTAACTAAATGATATTCCCTTGCTAGCTAGATCAACATAGAACATCTAAAAGAAATCTTGTACAAACTCTACAGAATATGTGTGATCATCACTAATGTAAAAGTGATACTCCCTCAATACTTTCTTATTTTCCTCTATACTATCATTTGCATGAATGAATGATATATGCACAAATATAGCAACCTAAGTGGAGCTGTAGTACTATGATTGCACCTCATTCTATGGTTGTAGTGTGTAGTTCTCCACAAATCCGACAACTAAAATGATGCTATGAAGTGGAAACGTTTTGTTGCATAGCTTGAAATGTGAGTCTAACCATTGAGCTTTGTGTGTATGGCTTGCATACTCATAGACCACCTGATCACCAAAAATTCCCATAAACTGATACACTGGAATCTTATCACTGACCAATTCACACTTCTTTGCTTCTTTCCCAGCTTTTAGATTATAGGCCATTGTCTTGTATTTGCCAAATTCCACAATTATGTCTCTAATTGTGTGTGTACTAGCCATGTGTTGGAAAATTGGAAAATGTTGCATGTCACCACAATGATCACATGTGCCATCCAAACATTACTTCTTGTAAAAAATTTGACCATCCTCTCTTTCACATAAAATGGAAGATAAGAATTCCCTTGAGGATTTAGGTGGAGGCCTTATGTTACATTCCTTCAAAACATTGTCAATATGCATATATACAAATATACATTGATAGCCATCACAATTGTTAGAAAAATAAATATGAACTCTACAACAACAAGTAGTGTGTGAGTGATTTATTTTGACATAAAAAGGCTTTAGCTTTTCAAAATACCTTTGTCATATTTTAATTTCAAGAAACTTCTATACAAAATCAGCAAAAAATTGGGTTTGAGTGGTATCCAAATAATGCTTTGGATGTGGCTCATAGATTTTACTACCAATTCTCCTTCTTACAAAATATCTTTGATTAGGAGAGGTCCTTGTGTTATCCTTCCAATAATCTACTATTAAAGATCTCAAGCCTTGAGAAATTATTTTATGTTTCCGTGCACTCTACTTGAGAGTGCCCATAACTCATTGCTATTTGGATCCTCCACTCTTTCACTCCTTCCTTTGTCTCTCAGTATCGATGATCTAATTATTTTGAAATACTTACTTGTCTTTGTAAGGTTCACCTTGTTCCTTGTTTTATTGCTTAACAATTTTTTTTTCATCACACGTCATGTGGCACAACTATCCTTCATGTGTGAGGTAGAACCCATGCTATCAGATGCACTCATCAAGTTCTTTACAATGGAATTTTCACTTGTGATTCATTTGAAACTCTTAACCCAAGAGCCTTCATGGTGGGCCTAAATTTGATTTGCCTCATCATTTCAATAAATAGTTGGCATCTTCCACCCTTACTTACCTTATAAAAAATAAACTCCATATCCTCTGTGCATATCTTTGACATGTATGTTTTGGAATCTTATCAGGCATCCATTTCAAAACATTGAAATCAATATCAATCAAAAATCTAGGAGGAGTTCTCAAATGTAAATTTGTGTCAATGTTATGAATTTCAACAACATCAGGGATAGATCGTGTACCTTCAATCAGAGGTGCAATTGATGACATACCCTGAGATTGACATGTAAATGATGTTGTACCTCCAGCTTGATATGTAATTTTTGGAGTGGAGTTCCTTCAAATAGAGATGTGTTTGCTGATGTACTTTTGAAACACAATGTTGTTGATGGTGTGTCTTCAATTAGAGATGTGATTTTCAATATACTTGGAAAACCACGTGTTGTTGTTGGTGTGTCTTCAACTGGAGATGTGCATTGAACTTCACCTATGGTTGACGATGTGCCCCCAACTTCAAGATCCATTTTTTTCCTTCCACGATATTTGTTCATTCATGCCCTTTGTTTTGCTAATTGGACATCTCTCTTAGATTGCATGGGAATTTCTGGTTGTATGGGCTGCAATTCCTTTGCTTCATGAGCTACAATTTTTTATTGTCTTATCATTTATTTTTTAACTACATTTTCTTCTGGTGTTAGAGGATTTTATCATTTCCTCAGCATTATGTTGAATGCTACATGTTCACAAACACACATAGAACAAAAGTAAGTAATACATTTTATGAAATATATTGATAACATTGATTACAATGCATTTTATAAAACACGCCAAAGCATTTTATGAAAGAAGGTAGTGAGTTATTTGGAATTATCAAACATGTCTCTTCTACAATACTTTTCATACATACATCTACCTCCATACCATAATAAAAGTACTTGTAATGCATTTTTTCAAACATATCCATACCGCTGATTACATTGTATTTTATGAAACAAACTAAGCATTTTATGAAACATATTGATATCACTGATTACATTTCATTGCATATCTTTAAAACTCAAAGCATTACTTTACATTGCATAAATAATTTGACTTATGAAATATTGCATATCTTATAAAACATTGCTGCCCCCAAGCTAGGGTTTATAGCGAGCTTCAAAAAACCCATAACTTTTGATGCATCTAGGGAAAATATATGAAACTTGGTACTAATTTTCTATAGGCCTATATGCATGTGCTAACAACAAGAGGATTCCTAAATCATCATTTTGTGTCAAACCCGGGGTATAATTTTCTACCACCTTTGGAAACTAGATAATCTTGTGCTTATTACTGTCAAAACCACATTGTGATTTTCAACCAAGCCATGAAGAACTTGAATTCAAAGAAGGGTTTGTGATGCTATATCTTGGAATTATGCACTATTTCTTTGGAAAGTAGGTAACTTAGAAAGACAAAAAGCATTTTCAATTGCACAAAATTTTCCCTTTTTTAATTTCTTAGGAAGGTAAATGTTATGAATGAATGGAAAATTGCATTAAACCAACTATGTCTTGAGTCACTTGAATTTATCTAAGCTCATGATGAAGGTGATTTTTTTATGGCACAAATAAATTAATGGAAACTTGCAAATTAACATTGATGAAAGCTCTTAGGTTTTCCAAATTAATTGAAAATAATTTTTTTCCCACAACCATCACTAATAATGAATTTGAATCTATTATGTCATGTTTTCCATTTTATATCTTCAAGCTCCAAAAAATTAAACATTTACATGCAAAATACATCTAATTTAATGTTGAATTCTATATGTAAAAATGAAGATTAAAAAAATCATAAAATGAATGGTCTATAATTTTTCAAAACAAAACAAAAAAACTGAATATAAACATCTACCTAAAATGAAATAGATTAAATTCCACTAGCCACATTGGAAATGGACTACTATAAGCAATGCAAATAGAATTCATATGAAAATTTGTGTTAAAATTTGTGTTAAGTTGATGTCATTTATATAAGTTTAAACATGAATTAATCTAAATTATGTCATGTTTTTTATTTTTTTCTTCAAACTCATAAAAATTAATCTTTTTTATGCAACTCCCATCTAATTCAATGTTGAATTCTATTTCCAATTGTTATGATTAATAAAATAATTAAAGGAATTTAGTTTATTGTCAAAAACAAACAAATATACTAAATATAAACATTCCAATATTACCAAAATAAAAATATTACCTGGGATAATGCAAAATGATGTAGAAATTTCAAATTGTCTTCATCTATGTTGTCTAGCATGCAAATTGGTAGTAAAAAGGTGATGGATCAAGCATATATTGTTATAACAGGAGTCAACTACATAAAAAAGGTGTTTATGAGTCGGATAAAGCACTAAACTAGACAAATGCAGAAGCATGTTGGCTTGAATCACGGGGTCAACCCCTATTTTACCATTTCAAGGTAAAACAAATTTGGCGAGCACCAAATTTGTTGCTTAAAAATGTTTTCACAATATACAAAGGAAGGGAGTAAGACTTGAGATAGAGGGATAGGGGATAGGAGTGAGAGATATTAATCTAGGTAGTGTGGTAGGGACTACAACCTGATAGTTATAGAGACGTGAGACAAATAGAGAGTTATCCAATTAGGGTGGGAGGAAAGACCTGACAACATGAGAGGGGTTGGAGTGAAATATATTTGTCTAGGTAGGGTGGGAGGTACATGAGACCTGACAGAGAGGGAGTGTGACAGAGGGGATTGGAGTGAGATGGATTACTCTAGGTAGCATAAGAGAGAGTGAGACCTGAGAGAGAGAGACTTGAGAGGGAGAGAGATTTTTTTAGTTAGGGCGGGGGGAAGACCTGAGAGAGGGAGTGGGAGGGGAAGACCCTCAACCCTCTACCCTCTACCCTCAACATTTTACCCTCAACCTTAAACTCTTAAACCGTAAACCCTCAACCCTCAACCCTTGAACCCTTAAACCCTCAACCTACCCCTCTCTCTCTTTGTCAACCCTATACCCTCTAACCTTAAATCATAAACTATAAACCCTAAACCCTAAACCCTTAAACCCTCTATCCTCTACCCTTAACCTTCAATCCTCTACCCTCAACCCTCTACCATCTACCCTTAACCCTTAAACCCTCTACCCGTAAACCTTAAACCCTAATACATTAAACACTCTACCCTCTACCCTCTACCCTAAACCCTAAACCCCCCTCTTTATCTCAACTCTACACCCTCTAGCCTTAAACACTAAACCCTTAAACCCTAAACCCTCTACCCTCAACACTCAACACTCAACCCCCTACCCTCTATCCTCTACCCTCTACCCTCTACCCTCTACCCTCTACTCTCTACTCTCAAACCTTAAACCCTAAAACCCTTAAACCATCAACTCCCTCTCTCTCTCTCAACCCTCAACCCTCTACCCTCTACCCTCTACCCTCTACACTCTACCCTCTACCCTATACCCTCTACCCTTAAACCCTCAACTCCCCTGTCTCTCTCAACCCTACACCTTCTACCTTTAAACCATAAACCCTATACCCTTAACCCTCACACCCTAAACCCTTAAACCATCTACCCTCTACCCTTAACCCTCTACCCTCTACCCTTAAATCATAAACCCTTAAACCCTAAACCCTAAACCCTTAACCCTCAAGCCTCTATCCTCAACCCTCAACCCTCTACCCTCTACCCTCTACCCTCTACCCTCTACCCCTAACTCTTAAACCCTAAACCCTTAAACCATCAACCCTTAAACCCTCTACCCTCAATCCTCTACCCTCTACCCTCAACCCTCCACCCTTAAACCCTTAAACCCTTAAACCCTTAAACCCCTAACCCCCCTCTCTCTCTCAACCCTACACCCTCTACCCTTAAACTGTAAACCCTAAACCCTTAAACTCTTTTTGTCTTTGTCTCTCTCTCTACCCTCTACCCTCTACCCTCTACCCTCAACCCTCAACCCTCAACCCTCTACCATAAACTCTTTACCCTTAACCCTTAACCCTCAACCCTTAAACACTAAAAACCTTAAACTACCAACCCCCCCTCTCTCTCAACCCTACACCCTCTACTCTTAAACCATAAACCCTAAACCCTTAAACCCTAAAACCTTATTCTTTAAACCCTAAACACTTAAACCCTCTACCCTTAACCCTCTACCCTCTAGCCGCAACCCTAAAACCCTCAACCCTCTCTCTTTGCATGTCTATCTCTCTACCCTCTACCCTCAACCCTCAACCCTCAATCCTCAACCCTCTACCCTCAACCCTTTACCCTTAACCCTCAACCCTTAAACCCTCAACCCCCCTCTCATTATCTCTCTCTCTCAACCCTACACCCTCTACCCTTAAATCATAAACCCTAAACCCTAAACTCTTAGATACTAAACCCTAAACCCTAAACCCTTAAACCCTCTACCCTCTACCCTTAAACCCTTAAACCCTTAAACCCTCAACTCTTAAATCGTAAACCATAAACCCTTAAACCATCAACCCTTTACCCTCAACCCTTCACCCTTAAACCCTAAAACCTTAAAACCCCGAACCCACCCGCTCTGTCTCTCTCTCAACCCTACACCATCTACCCTTAAACCGTAAACCCAAAACTGTAAAACCAAAACCCTAAACCCTAAACACTTAAACCCTTTACCCTTAACTCTCTACCCTCTACCCTCTACCCTTTCTCTCTCTTCGTCTCTCTCCCTCTACCCTCTACCCTCAACCCTCAACCCTTAAACCCTAAAAAACTTAAACCCCCAACCCCCCTCTCTCTCAACCCTACACCTTCTACCCTTAAACTATAAACCCTAAACACTAAACCCTTAAACCTTAAACCCTTAAATCCTAAACCCTAAACGCTTAATCTCTCTACCCTTAACCCTCTACCCTCTTCCCTCAACCCTAAAACCCTTTACCCTCTCTCTCTTTTTCTCTATCTCTCTCTACCCTCTACCCTCAACCCTCAACCCTCAACCCTTAAACCCTAAAACCATCAACCCCCCTCTCTCTCAACCCTACACCCTCAACCCTTAACCCTTAAACCCTAAACCCTAAACCCTTAAATCCTTAAACCCTCTACCCTCCACCCTCTACAATCTACCCTCTACCCCTAACCCTTAAACCCTAAACCCTTAAACCCTTAACCCTTAAACCCTAAACCCTTAAACCCTTAACCCTTAAACCCTCTACCCTCAACCCTCACTCTCTCTACCCTCAACCCTCTACCCTTAACCCTCAACTCTTAAACCCTAAAAATCTCAAACCCTCTCTCTCTTTCAACCCTACACCCTCTATCCTTAAACCATAAACTATAATCCCTAAACCCTAAACCCAAAACACTCTACCCTTAACTCTTAAACCCTAAACCCTTAAACCATATACCCTCTACCCTCTACCTTCAACCCTAAAAAATATCAACCCTCTCTCTATCCTCTACCCTCTACCCTCAACCCTCAACCCTCAACCCCCAACCTTCAACCCTCAACCCTCAACCCTCAACCCTCAACCCTCAACCCTCAAACCCTTAAACCCTTAACCCCTCCTCTCTCTCTCAACCCTACACCCTCTACCTTTAAACTGTAAACCATAATCCCTAAACCCTAAACCCTCTACCTTTAACCCTTAATCCCTAAAACCTAAACCCTCTACCCTCTACCCTCAAACCTCAACCCTTAAACCCTAAAACCCTCAAACCTCTACCCTCTATCCTCTACCCTTAACCCTTAAACCCTAAACCCTTAAACCCTCTACCCTTAAACCCTAAACCCTATACCTTATACCCTTAAACCTTAAACCATCAACTCTCTAACCTAATCCCTCAACCCTTAATCCCTCAACCCTTTACCCTCTACCCTCAACCCTCAACCCTCAACCCTTAAACCCTAAACCCTAAAACCTAAACCCTCTACCCTCTACCCATAACTCTCTACCCTCTACCCTCTACCCTCTACCATCTAACATCTACCCTCTCCCCTCTGCCATCTACCCTTGACCCTAAACCCTATCTCTCTGTTTCCCCTAAACCATCAGCCCTATAGCTCCTCAACCCTATGCCCTCAATTATCAACCCTCTAACCTAAACATTGGATCCTCAATCCCCATCTATCTTTGTCCCTTCCTCCTCTTCTCTCCTCTTTATCTCACTTCTCCCTTCATCTCCCCCTCCATCCATTCTTCCCTCTCTTCCCTAATCCATAAACCCTATACCCCCAACCCTTAAACCCTTAAAAAATCAACCCTAAACCCTAAACCCTAAACCCTAAACCCTCAGCCCTCAACCCTCAACCCTTAAACCCTTAAACCATTAAACCCTCTACCTAATACTCTCTACCCTCAAACCTAATCCCTCAACCCTTAAACACTGAACACTCAACCCTAAACCCTTAAGCCTTTTTCTCTCTCTCACTCCCTCTCACTCTCTATCAAGTCTCTCCCTCCTACTTGAGAGAGGGGGAGAGAGAGGGAGAGAGGGAGGGAGGGGGAGAGAGAGGGAGTGGGAGAGAGATAAAGGGAGTGAGAGAGACTAAGGGAGAGATAGAGGGAGTGAGAGAGAGAGGGAGTGGGAGAGAGATAGAGGGATTCGGTGAGAGAGAGCGAGAGAGAGACCTGAGAGAGGGAAAGGGGGTAGGAGGGAGAGGGGGTGGGAGGGAGAGACCTGAGAGAGAGGGTGGGATGGAGATACCTAAGATAGAGGGAGAGAGAGAGAGGGTGGGGGTGGGAGGGAGAGGGAGATGGAGAGGGAGAGGGAGAGGGAGGGGGAGAGGGAGAGAGAGAGAGTAATAGAGAGATAGAGGTAGTGAAAGAGAGAGGGAGTGGGAGTGGGCGAGAGAGAGGGGGGTAGGAGGGAGAGACTTGAGAGAGAGAGAGGGAGAGAGGGTTAGACCTGGAGAGACCTAAGAGAGAGGGGGTAGGAGGGAGGGACCTGAGAGAGTAGGAGAAAGAGGGAGTGGGAGATAGAGGGATTGGAGAGAGATACTTGAGAGAGGGAGAGGGAGTGCCTGAGATAGAGGCATGTGAGAGAGATGGATGGAGTGAGAGAGAGAGAGATAGAGAGAGAGGGGGTGGGGGGAGATACCTAAGAGAGAGGGAGAGAGAGATAGGGAGAATGTGGAGATACTTGAGAGAGAGGGAGAGAGATACAGGGAGTGAGAGAGAGAAGATGTGGGAGAGAGATACAGGGAGTGAGTGAGAGAGACAAAGAGAGACCTGAGAGAGGGAGAGACTTGATAGAGAGAGAGGGAGGGAGAGGGGGTGGGAGGGAGAGACTTGAGAGAGAGTGAGAGGTGGTGGGAGGGAAATACTTGAGAGAGGGAGAGGGAGAGGGAGAGGGAGAGAGGGAGAGGAGAGAGAGAGAGATAGAGGGAGTGACTATGAGAGGGAGAGGTTTTAGGAGGGGAGACTTGAAAAAGAGAGAGGGAGAGGGGGTAAGAGGGAGATACTTGAGAGAGAGATAGGGAGAGGGGGTGGGAGGGAGAGACCTAAGAGAGAGGGAGAGAGATAGAGGGATTGAGAGGGAGTGCAAGAGTGAGATGGAGAGGGTATATGAGGGAGAGAATTGAGAGAAAGAGAGGAGAGGGGGTGGGAGGGAGATACTTGAGAGAGGAGAGAGAGAGAGAGATGGAGGATGAGTGAGAGAGATGAGTGTGAGAGGAGAGAGAGAGATAAAGAGAGTGAATGAGAGAGAGGGAGAGAGATAGAGGAGGAGAAAGATAGGGATGGGAGAGAGATAGAGGGAGTAAGTGAGAGACCTAAGAGAGGGAGAGGGGTAGGAGGGAATTGAGAGAGAGAGACAAAGAGAGAAAGATAAACCTAAGAGAGGGAGATGGAGTGAGAGAGACAAAAGAGCAAAGGGGGAGAGAGAGGGAGAGAGAAAGGGGGTTGGAGTGAGATAGATTTATCTAGGGTAGGGTGGGAGGAAACACGACTTGAGAGAGGGATTTGGAGTGAGAGAGAGAGGTAGCATGGAGGGAGTGAGACCGGAGAGAGAGAGAGAGATGAGAGAGAGAGAGAGAGAGAGAGAGAGAGAGAGAGAGAGAGAGAGAGAGAGAGAGAGAATTTAGAGGGATATAGAGTTATCCAATTACGGTAATGAGGCAAAGCGCTTATGAAAGGTAAAACCTCAACTATCTATGTATGATCATAAACCATGCACTCTTAGCATTATCAAATTGGTCGACCAAAGAGAGGGGAAAGTTACATTTTGTTCAAAGAAGGTCATTTGGTGAGCACTAAATTTGGCGCTTTCCAAATGAAATATCCAATTTGTCACATGCCAAATTTGGTGAGTTCCAAATGGGATGTGTCCTTTGGCGAGAACCGAATTTGGTGCTCACCAAATGACCTGCTTTAGATGTGTTAATCGACAAGATTTTTTGAATTTCCTCATATTTATGTTTGTGCTCCTCGTCATGTTTGTAGGTCTTTCAATGCAATTTTATAAAAAATTGTCATAGTGTTACCGTCTCTTAGCTATCTAAATATATAAATATTTTTTGTTTTGATTCAGTTAAGGTTTTGATCCATAGATTCTATTGTAAATGCCTCCATTTTTTTCAAAAACCAAAATGTGCTAGTTTTAGGATAGATTTTTACTCATTCATTGAAACGTGAAACAAATTACATTTTTTAAAACTAGACTCCATTCTACACATGATGAAAAAAATCAATTTTCGATTAGTTTTCAAAAAACTTAGGGGGGAGCATGCTCAAATTTCAGCTTTTCAAGATGTTTCCACTTTTGAAATTCATAAATGACTATATATTCATTAAAAATTTATCCGAAAGAATGAGGATAAACTACATGATGTTAGCTAATTTCTCACTGTTCGGATTTTTGAAATTATAAAAAAAAGTTAATCAAAAAAGGGGGAGCCCTCAGGTGCTATATTATTTTTTTGATAAAAACATGACTTTTTTTGCCCCCCCTTTTTGAGAACCTTAATATTCATTAATTTAAAAAATAATTAGTAGCTTAGAAACTAGACTTGGAGCACTTCAACTTTTGTTCTTGTTGCATCTTGAAATTCTAAGTGTAACTATCTTCATTTTTTCATGCAAATCAGATTTTTTTGATTTCAGAAAAAAAGTGCCATCTTAAGAGACAAAATTGTGTCACAAATCCATGCACTTACCCCCCAAGTCATATGTTTCCAAGTAGAACTACATCATGGATAAGTATGTCACATGTGAGCCAACTTAAGGCATGTCATCCACATCCCAAGCTTTCTCTTATATATACATGAAAGGCAGTCAACTAGCCAAAAGAGACAATGAAAAGTGGCATACGAGGAGAAGGCTTCCTAACCCCCTTGCCCCCACTTAGTGAAGGACAAGGATGAGTCCGGAATGGATGATGATATGTTGCTCCTTGCAAAAATGAAATAACTTGCAATGAATGTAAAACATGTAATAGTGAGTATGCTATGATCCTGCAACTATTGCATGGAAAGGAGCAACAACTAAGGTTATTTATTATGATGAGTAAACAAGGTGTCAACTTGATACATATTTAATGAGATATATATTAGTTTTATATGAATCAAAGTTAAAGTTATCTTGGAAGACTCTTGTAATACTATTGGCATTGAATGAAAGCTTTTGTTTTGAGGGACAATAACCAAGATCATTAATCATTTCTTCCATTTTAGGCTTTATAGGGACATGGATACCTTGTTCTATAACATCACATCCTTCCCCTTGAGTTGCTTCATAAGTTCAAAACCTTTTACATAAATATTTTTTACTTCTTTAGGATTCTGTGGTTGTTCAACTTCCTCAAAGTTTGTCTTGGATGCTATCTTTTCTTTTAAGGTGGTTAAAGTGGATGCTTTTGAATTTTGTATTGCCATTACCAGTTTCTATTTTCCCTTTTTAGACTCTTTTGTTATGATCTTGTATTCTCCCATGAATATAGGTATGAAATCAAAGGCTTCTGAAGCATCTTCCAATAACTTAGTGGCTTCTTCAATTTGCTTTTGTTTTTCTATCTCTTGTATGGGTTCGACATCTGTGGTTGGTGTTAGGGGATATCTAATGTTCATAATGTCAAAAGCCTTATCCTTAGTTTCATGATCTCTTAGTGAAGAGGAGTCTAATTTCACTTCATCATCTTCATCTAAGGAAGCCATATCACTATTGTTTGAAAGAAGTGTGTCAATGTTGTCATTTTCTTGTACCATGATACCTTCCCTAGTAGGATAGTTTTTAGGAGAACTAAAAACTAGATGTTCTTGACATTCAATGTTTGGTTCTTCTAAAATAACTTCATCACTAGTAGGGTACTCACAAATTGTTGGGTTTTCTTGCTTATCAATGATGGTATTTTCTTGTTCTATGAAGTTTTCCTTAAGATTCTTATCAATTGGATCTTGCAATACCATAATATATTCTTCACCAATATGACATATACTAGGAGAGGGGGAAATTTTATTGTTGTCCATAATTTCATCCTTTTTCTCTAATGCCTCATTATTTTGTGCTATAGTATCCATCCTTTTAGGAGAGCTTTAAGGAAAGTGACAAACAATAGGTTCATCACATTTTGTGGTTAGATGTTGTAAAGTAGCTTCATCACACGTAGGGGAGGCATCATGAGAGGGATAACTATGAGTTTCATGGTTATCAATGATTGGAGTTTTTTGTTCAAATAGGTCTTCCCAAATGCTAGGGGCATTAGGAAAGGGTGGAATAAAATTCTCACGAGTCTCAATAAGGATATCTTCTAACACTAAACTATCTTCTTCATATCTAGAGAATATATTAGGAGAAGGAAAGGTTTGATTGTCATGATTATCTACATTTACATCCCAATGTCCTATAATGTCCTCCCAAGTAGGTAAGGTAGGATTGCAATAGATCTCATTTATTTTATCTCTTGATATCAACATATCCTCCACACAAATGTGTTTTTCATCATCATCCATGATTGTGTCCTTGTTCACTAAAGCATTTTCACAAGTAGGGGAGATGTTGGGAGATGAATGGAGACTAGGTAAAGTAGTAGCCATGATCTTAGCTTCGTGTGTCATGATATATTTCCAAGGGGGAAGACAAACAAGACCTTAATTATTCTTAATGATTGTACCTCCTATCACAAATATACCTTCATCACTAATAGGAAAGGTGTCGGAAGAAGAAAAATTATGATTGCCATGATTGTCAATGCTTGCATCCTCTTGTATCAAACCTTTAGTGGATGATCTAGGAGAGATGAAGTCATCAAGGGCTTCATCTAACATGTCAAAGTAATCACTACTAAAGGGTTTGAATGATATGCTTTCTCTAAGGTTAACCATTTTTTCCTTGTTTCTTTTGATGTTTTTTAATTTTTGTTTTCATTTTCTAATGAATGCTGAATGTAATCTAATCTAATTGAACTATGAACTAATGCTAAAATTGAAAAGTGAAAGAATCTAATTATCCACAATTGCAATGAATGTAAATTATGCTGATTCTAATGATTTGAATGTAACAAAAAGTAGGAAAACTAAAATATAAATGCAATAACAAGAAATAAAAGCTTAAAAATAGAAAATTTAACTCTGTGAAATGTGGTTCAGAATATGCAGAGGGACTGATTCACCCAAGGTGGCGAATGAGTCCCAGTGATGATTTTTTTCAAAAAAAATAGAATTTTTCAAGAATTTTATGCCTTTTGTGTTTTATGATTTGTATCTGAGATGAAAATTCATTTTTTAGATGATTTGAGATGATTTGAGATGCAAAAATGCAACCTATATGCACTTTCACTAATGCAAAACTTTGAAACCCTAGAATGCCAATTAACTAATGCAAACCCTAATGCAAGTTAATGCAAGCTAGATCTAGGATGATGATGGACTAAAAAATAGAAAGAAGTTATTCTAAATGAAAGTTCACCAAAATGAAATGATGAAAAAGTGGTTTGGATGCTATCATATGGTTTTGGACATGGGTTGATGCAAGAAGTTGGGACCACAAAAATCTCAAAAAGTGGAAGTGTTTTTGTTGTTTTTAAGAATTTTTCACACTTGGACTAAAAATTTGAGGCACTTACACAATGAATCTTAAACAAATCAATGATATGAAATTTAAAATTTTGAATCTAGTTTCCAAATATGTAATTTATTCAAATACCTAGATGATAGAAATTAAATTTTGACAGGGATGTATAAAAACAACTTTTTAAAAGTCCATGTTTTTTAACCATACCATGCACATGTACAACACCACTTTTTGATCCAAATAAATTTTTTTTGCTAATTCCTTTTGGGGAAAGAGAGCTAACAACATGAAGATTGATGAGGAAATTTTTTTGTAGTTTTTTTTGAATTTTTTTTTTATTGAATTTTTTTGGCCTTAATTATTATTTTAAAAAATTAACGTGTACAAACAACATAATTGGACCTACACTAAAAAAAAATTGAATCTTTTTTTTTTCATTGTGTAGAGAGTTATCTAAAGATTGATTCCATGTATTTTTCTTACAAGAAACTTAACCAAAAAAAAGTTATTAAAAAACAAAAATATCCTAATATTTCAAGTTTAAGGACTAGTTTTCTTAGAAATTAATTATAAAATAACAAATATAATAAAATACTAATAAAAATTATATATTTGGAAACTAGATATTGTGTTCTCTAATGGGTTTTAATTTTATAGATTGATTTAGAAAAAAGTCCATAAGCCATATTGCCGAAGTTGGACATTCTTCTTCAATTTGCCTTAGTTTTTTAGTTGTGGTCAAAGGCTAAGGGTCGGATTTCCAAGCCTTTCTCAAGCCTAAAACCAAGGTTGCATGTTGGTTGTGGATTCTAATTTTAAATAACATGTACACGTTATTAAAATGTGTACGCATTATTTAAATAAAACGTGTACGCGTTATTTAAATAAAACACGTGTGCATTATTTAAATAAAACATGTACGCATTATATAATGCATACACATTATTTATTTACACGTTGGGTAAAGGGAGCATGTACGTGTTATATAATGCGTACATGTTCCTAGAATAGAACACGTACACATTTTAAAACACATACACATTTTTGATATATCTGTTTTTTCCCGATTTGAAAAATACTGATAAAGCATGTTTTTTCTGCAACATTCCTTTTCTGCAGTACGGTCTGAAAGCGTCATTTTTTGAAATTTTTATTGCAATTTTGTCTTGTTCAGGGTTATTCTATTCAAATTGTTGGAAGAGACAAGTGCTGGTTAAATTTTATGAAGTGGAATCAAGTACAAGAACATTTTACAAGAAGATTTGGAAAAAGAGAACTTTTGGATGTATTCATGATGTTTTTGTACTTCACAGTTTATAGAAGAAAGCATCTTCATACTACATAGTTTTATTTGAATATTTGAAGAAGATGGAAATTTTAAAAAAGGTTAAGAATCATTTGTTTTGTTATCAAAGAGGGTTTGGTAACCATTGGATCAAAGTAAAGGCAAAGAAAAAAATGTAGAAAGTTAATGAAACCCGAAGAAATTCAAGCAAATAAAGAAATGGAGGCAAAAAGACAAAGGGATAGAAGAGAAAGGATTCGTCAAATGAAAATTTTGGAAGCATCTAGTTCCATGAATGTAGATGATGCAAATGTAGAGATGGTGAATATGGAAGAAAATGCAATTATGGAGACAAACCCAACTATGCCTTCAACTTCAACTTTGAATGATATGGAAATAGCACCTATGAAAATAACTTCAGGTATGTCTTCAAATCCACCTCCCAATGATATGGAAAATGCACCTATTCAAAAAATCTATCCAAGTATGTCTTCAAACCCAAGTCTTGATAATATTGATCTTATTTATTTAGATGAAGCCTGATACACCATTGACGATATCAATAATTCGAAGGTTGAAACAATGCAAAAACAAAAAAAATGATGAAATGTCTTATAAGAATGCAAATTGGAATGAAACCCCTCATATTTTTCAAAAAGAGAATGAAATCCCTTTTATGTTTGAAAATGAAAATGAAACCCCTCACGTGAATGAAAATGAAACCCCTTGTATGGATGAAGATGAAAATGTTTTTTTAACAATTAAAAAATATGTGCTAGATAACTTTTGTGGTAAAGTTTCTTGGAGACAAATGTGAACTTATGGAAATAGAATATATGGAATGTTTTCTTATAGAAAGAAATTAGGATTTCAATGTAAACTCATGTTGTAGTTGATGAGAATATCAAAAATGAGAAATGTGATAAAAAAGAAGGTATTTTTGTGAAACCATAAAAGAAATATTATTTAGTAGAGCAAGTCATATCTAGTGTTTCTAATTCTATTGATTTTATAGGTAAGAAAATTTGATCTAAAGATAAGAATTCAACTTGTCATGCAATAACAACTACTCTAGTTAATAAAGCAACTTCAAATAAAAGAATGTTAAGTAAGATTGGTAAATGTATAAAATTAAATCCTAAAACTTTGATAAGTGCTACTAAAAGAAGACAAAATATTGAAAATGATCCAATTAATCAATGTTGGAGTTCTAGTGGTAGACTCCCAAGTTCACACATGAAATTAACTAATGAAATTAAATCTTTAATTGAATTTTTTTGGCATGATAATACAAGAGTATCACCTAACATTAGAGATGTCTTAAAATTAAGGGTGGGTTCCAAAATTCATGAACCTCATCCAAAGAATATCTTAGATATGACTCAAACTGAATAATATAAAAAAAAATAGATGATTCAATCTTACCATTTAATATTAGCATAAGTCAAAGATCATTCAAAAATTGTAAACCTTGGTATGTTAGAACTAATAAACAATGAATCTCTTGTTGTTGTAAGATCCATGTACAATTTCATTATTATTGTGATATTTTTTGATATATATGATGCACTTTGTATGATAACCAAATTATGCAAGACATTTGTGGTATTAATATGCCACCTGAAACAATCAAAGATTTTATAGCAGGTTTGTTTTGTGAACCCTCTAATGGAAACATTTTATTTAAAAGCATGTATTTTTGGAGAATGCGATAGATGTGGTAATTTTTCATTATTAGGAGAATGTATGCATGAAATTAGTTTAGATGAATTTGGACAACACTTAGTGGATGTAAAAAAGTTTCAAATTGTTGAATATTCTTTAAAAGATGGAAAATTTGGAAATTGTTGTGAGCTAATTGTGGAAAAAATTAGTGTGCATGCATTTATTAAAGAATTTAAAAATAAGATTGTACATAAATATGCTAAACACTCTCAGTATGCTCATTGGCTTGATAATCAATTTTTTTTATGTAAAAACACATTCCCAATTGGAACTATATTGTCAATTATTGATTTTTCTGAAAATTATACTCTTGCTCCACAAGAAGAAATTCAATCATAGTATTATAATTCAGTGCAAGTAGCTATATTTTTTCATATTGTTTATAGACATGTAGATGATACTAGAGAAGATAATAGAATTTTTTTAAGCGAGTACCATTTTTATATAAGTGATAATTGATTACATTCATCCGTGTTTGTTCAATATTGTTTTGATCTTTTTTATAAAAATTTAAAAGAGAGGAATTCAAATGAGAGAACATCTCATATGTCAAATAACTGCATGGGTCAATTCAAGAATGCTAGAATGTTTTATTGGTTATGTAGAGTTCATAAGCAAAATAATATCCAACATATGTTGAGTTTCTTGAAGCTGGACATGGTAAGGGAGAACACAATAGAGCAAGTGTATGTGTGAAAAGAGCTCTTGATAGAGAGCAACTAAAATTTGAGGATGCTACGAAATTCAGAGATGCACATGCAATTGTAGATTGATGTGATACCAAATTATATACAAGAATGAATTGTGAGTTGGGATTGTAAAAAAGAATGAAGGCGTCTGAAAAATCATGGCGCCCTAACAAGGAAAAAATCATAATGACTATGGCAGATTTGCTGACGATTTTCACAGACGTCCTCAAAATGATAGATTTGAGCATTGCAGACAATATGATTACAGTAGACCTTTCATGCAAGACAATCTTCGTGTAGGTGGGAACTGGTCGCACTATGTAGAACATAAACGAAAAAATATCAACCAAAAGGGTATTAATAAAAGATCCCAATCTGTAGAAAAGAGACCTATTCATGCTTTTTCAAGTCAAAATAGGTATCGGGGACCACAAATAGACAAACAAGTGTACTATCGAAGACCTCAGTAAAATGCATATCATAATGCTTAGAGACAATGGGTCCCCAAAAGACCCCATAGGTGCTTATTATGGGGTAAATAAGAACCTTTTGACTTGTGGGAAGATGATAGAGGAGAGAAGAATCACAAGATAAGAAACCCTAATGTGTACAAGAAAAATCAAGGGTTTAGCTCAAAAGATCGACTGGAAAATCTATGAAATCTGCCACAAAATGCTCATAAAAATTTTGGTGCTCCCTTCAATCCAATAACTCAAAATCACTTCTCAATGTTTCAACATGTAGATCAATAAAAGAATGATGGGGTTAATCATAAAGAAAAAGGTGAGCCATCATGCCTTACGAAGGGATTAAATTTGCAAGAAAATTTTGTCAAGTGTTCTAATAGGTTAGAAAAACAAAAAGGAACTCAACATGCAAGAGCAGAAGGTGTTAACAAGATCACTACTAAAGCTCCATTTTGGCATGCAAGACCAAAAAACATTGCTTCAGTCCAAAAGGCAACTAAACTTCCTTCTTCCTAGAAGAGGCCAAATGTACAAAAGATCCAGCATTTTAAGATTCAACAAGCTAAGAAAGATAAGATTAAAGAAGCCATTTCAAAGAAGAACAAGAAGAAACGGTCATCCTTCAAAGGGAAATTGTTGCAAGAAAATAATGGGTGGAAAATGCAATGGAGGCCTATTTTGAAGAATAAACTACCAAATTCAGTCGAATCTTCAGGGGATAAACTGATTCCTACAGACACAAAGGTCACTGTATTAGTCACTCTTTCTGAAAATCAGCTAGATCCATAGGTATTAGATCTATGACATCGAGCATTAATATGTAAGTTTTGGTGCATTAATCTTGATATTGATCTTCTTAAATATTTAATCTATGAGGAATGGAAAGGGGCCATTAAAGTTTTTTATTTAGATCAGGAGCATGGAATTTTTCTAGTTCTTTTTGAGTCTAAAGGGCATAGAGATGCAGTCTCTAAGGTGAAATCATGGTTTTTGAGGGTTCGGGTTTGTTTATGTAGCCTTGGTTTGCTAACTTTAGGGCTCAGGATTTTGTAGTTAAATTTAGTCCTTTCAGGATTCAACTTCCCTCCTCGCCTCTTAAATATAGAGAGCTTAGTCTGATTTAAATTTTTGCATATCAGGTTTTAATATTCCTCAATCATGACAAAACTTATTTTAGAGATCCATCCAAATTAGTTAGATTTTGTGCTTTATTGGATGCCTCAAAGAAAATCCTAGAGAAAATTATTATAAAATCTAAATATGGGTTGTGGAATCAAGATATTCTCCTTGAATACCCAGATACTATGTGTTATAAATTCCATATGAAGGGTCATTCAGGGAATGCTTGTTTAGAAAAAGAGGGCTTAGTGGATGAGCTTCAGGATAAACAAGACCAATTCACTTATAGTATTTAGAATAAGAAAGATCAATCTAGCCAGACTCATTCTCCTTCAGCTATGCTTGTAACCAGGGAAAAGTCTTTTGTAATGGCTCATCGGTTACCATCTAGTTCACAAAAGAAAATGAAATTGGATGTTCCTACATTGTCAACAAAATTGGGTTTAGTCGGTCAAACAAGAACTATAATAACTATGCCAAAGTTTTTAAAGCACTGTTAATCAATTTCATGCTTCTCCCCTTCTTATTCTTGTGCTACTGATCAACAAATGGATGCTATAGTTAAATCCCTCATGTTCGATAAAAGCCTATTATCTTCTAAAAAAATGGGACAAGTTTGTAATGTTAACTCCGTAGGTCCAAATATTTTAGATGTTGCTAAGGAAGAAGAATCAAAGTTGGACTCATTTGACAATTTATTTTCTGAAGGCCACTTGGAGGAGCTGACTGATAAAATTACAATTTCTGAGAGCAGTAGAATTATTGAATGGATTGTTGGTGAAATACTTAAAGAAAATCATGATTTTTTGCAATGCATCTCCTCTAAATGATTTGAATAGAATCTATGAGTTAGAAGAAGCTAATGAAGGAGATATGGTGTTCTCTCAAAGCCCCCAGACTAAGGTAATTGAAGAGCATCAAACTATACAAGTACTGGTAAATGATGAACAATTTTTAGAGCATCAAGACAAGAAAGAAGGAATTTTGATTATTCTCAAACTTTGGGAATCTCTCAAAATCCCAGCACTCAACTGGTTAATGCTAAGACTCTAGGTAAAAGGGGGAGAAAATCATACATGAAAAAATTAAAGGAAGAAATAGCAACAGGAGTCCAGTCAACTCTGGGCAACACAATGGCATTTTCAATAAATAAATGTCTGAGGAGAGCATGTTTCTCTCCTTGATACCAATGAAGATATTTTCATGGAATTTCAGGGACATTAATGCCCCTGACAAGAGAGATCTGATCAAGTAGCAACTAGATTCTTTTGGAGCAGAAATAATCATGTTACAAGAGCCCAAAACTTTAGACCAAACTTATCAATTGTTAGTACATAAATGGAGTAAATATAAATTATTTCATACACCTGCTCAAAGAGCTTCAGGGGGTATGATTGTATTATGGGAGGCCAAACAATTACAAATTGAGAGTATAACTAGTGACAAGCATTGACAACTAATTAAAGTTTCTCAATTTGACTTCCACTTCTGGTTGGTAAATGTTTATGCCCCAATGGCCACGATAGATAAAAAGCATCTTTGGGTTTCATTAATGAGAATTTTGGATGGAATAAGAATGGATAAGGTAATTGTTCCAAGTGATTTTAATGTTATAGCCAACATGCAGGAGAGAAAAGGTGGCATTATTCCTCCTCAAAAATCTATAGATGATTTTGTGACCTTCATTTTTGATAATGCTCTGTCTGATATTGTACCTGTAAGGGATCAGTTCACATGGACGAATAGGAGAAAGGGATTTTGTAGATAGCAAAGAGGATAGATATATTTGTTAATTCATCTAATTGGTATGGCACTAGGAAAACATTGGTGTTGGAAATTCTACCAGTATCCCATTCTGATCACTTTGCTATTTCCTTGTCCATAGAAACACAAAATCAGACTAAGAGTCACAATCCATCTTTTAAGTTTGAAAGAATGTGGCTTCATCATCCTCTGTTCATGCCTCTACTGAATCAATGGTGGAATTCTACTCCTTTTGTGGTAGGATCAAGGATGTTTCAATTATCTCATAAGTTGAACTTTATTAAAAAGTAGATCAAGTTCTAGAATGTAAATTTTTTCAAAAAAAAAATTGAACAGAAGGAAAGGGTGTTTAAGGAATTATCATATATAAATGATAAAATCATCAACCAAGGAATAGATGTGGATTTATATGACAAAAAAAAGTATTTGCAAGAGGAATGGGTAGAGTTAGTTATCAGGGATGAATTATATTGGAAGCAGAAGTCTCGGGAGTTGTGGTTGAAGGAAGGTGATAGAAATACCAATTTTTTTCATGTGTCTGCGCAGATAAAAAAGGCACACAACTCTATTTTCAGAATCCAAGATGCATTATCAGGTCAAGTTTTAGTAAAAGAGGATGAGATTCAACAAGAATCTATAAGGTTTTTTTCATCCCTATTGTCAGCCCCAGGCAATAATTATTCATCATCCTCCAATGATACAAGTGACTTATTAGAATCTATTCCTCCTTTGGTCACAAGGGAGGATAATGAGAACCTTTTGAAACCCTTCACATTGGAGGAAGTAAGAGGTGTAGTATTGTCTATGCAACCTGATAAAGCCCCTGACCTAGATGGGTTTACAACCTTGCTCTTCCAAAAATATTGGGATTTTATTGGTATTGATGTATTCTTTGCTTTAGAAGAATCGAGGAGGACTGGGACAGTGCTAAAAAAATTCAATACAAAACACATTTCCTTAATATCAAAAGTAAAGAACCCAAAGTATTTTGTCGAGTTTAGGCCTATCTCCTTATGCAATACAGTGTACAAAATTTTCATTGAAGCTATTTACCTTCAACTTAAACCACTCATATCCAAGCTAATATCACCAGAACAAGGTGGCTTTCTTCCAGAAAGGGAAACAATAGAAGGTTCCATTGTGGCTCATGCGGTTTTGCATTCTATCAAAACATCTGAAATCCCATCGTTCATCATAAAGTTTGATATGATGAAGGCATATGATAGAGTGTGTTGGTAATTCCTAATTCAGGTACTCAAAAATTTTGGGTTCAGTAATAAATGGTGCAAGTGGATTCTATCTTTTCTTTCCAGGGAAAAATTCTTAGTGCTTATCAATGGGTCTTCGGTAGGTTTTTTTGGATCTTCCCAAGGAGTCTAGCAAGGGGACCCATTGTCCCTTGTGCTTTTCATCCTCATGGAGGAAGCTCTTATAAAATCAATCCAAAAACCTCATCTACAAGGTTTATGGAAGGGGGTTGCAATTCCTAACACAAATATAACAGTTACTCACTCACTATTTGCAGATGACACATTGTTGATTGGGAAGGATTTTTTGGTAGAAGTAAATAAAGTTAAATCCCTGCTGGATAAGTATTCCATGGCATCAGGTTAGAAAATTAGTGTAGCCAATTCAAAGGTATATGTTTATAATACCAAAGCAACGATAGAAGGAAAGATGATTTTAATCTTAGGTTTTCAAATAGCAAAGCTCCCGTGTTCATATCTGGGCAAACCATTTTTTATGGGTTCTAATAAGTCTTTTTTTTGGAATAAGATATTAGATAGAATAAGAGAAAGAATAGTTGCTTGGAAAGAAAGATGGATTACTTTCTCTAGTAGAATTTTTCTTGTTAAGTCTCTTCTAGCCTCTATTCCAAATTATTTTTTGGCAGTTTTGTAATCCCCAAAAAGTATAATTCATCAAATTGAAAAGCTTATAAGAGAGTTTATGTGGAAAGTAAATCTTGATGATAAAAAGAATCTCCCCCTAGTCTGTTTGGAAAGTATGTGCTCTGACAAGTCAAGCGGAGGAGTAGGTTTCCACAACTTATCTGCAAGAAATATGGCTTTACGAGTTGAATTGGTTTGGAGAATGTATGTTAGGCCGGATCTCAAATGATGTAAGTTGATGCTGAGCAAATACTTGGACAATGATAATCCATCTAGGATATTTATAATTTCTAATCTGATAGGAGGGTCTATCATGGAGATGTTATTATGCCTTTTCTCTCATGGGAGGTCCATAATGGTCATCAAGCTTTATTTTGGAAATATTCTTGGAATGGTTTTCCGCCACTTATCTTGAATCAGGATTTGTAGCTAGCTGAAAATATTCTTTCTCAAACTTGGGGAGAGTTCTTAAAGGACTATGTTGATTCTTCTGACCCCATGAAATTTTTGGTTAAGTGGAAGGACTTAACAAATACCCTTGTACTAGATGCTCAGAAGAAAATGTTGTTAGATATTTTGAAGAACAAAAACGTATATCTTTCTAACTCTCTGGATAAACTGTTGTTGACACCCTCTAAGAATGGATTATATAAAATTAAGAAAGGGTACAAGTCAATCATTTCTCAGGTGTCTCAATTTCAATCTCATAGAGCTTTTTCCTTTTGTTGGAATTCAACACAGTTGCCAAAGGCAGGTAGTTTCACTTGGCTGGCCTTAAAGAAAAGGATTCTTACAAGTGACCAGTTGGAGAAATTTGGAATAACACAAGTCTTCAAATGTGTATTCTAAAAAGAGGATCAACTGGTGTATTTGGTCAGGGTTGTTGTATTAGGGATTTGAGGGTTTCTTTGTTAGCAGCCAAAGTATTACATTTAAATTATTATACAAATTACATGGCATAAGTTCAAGCACTGTTAGTAGGTTTCTCCTTGGCAAAGGATCTCAAAATCAATAAACTGCATGTGGAGGGTAATTCTTTTCTCATAATCAACACATGTAAAACAAAGAGTATTTGTAACTGGAAAATAAGATACATTCTACATAAAATATGGGATATTTTGGAAACTTTTGAAGACATCCACCTCTCCCACACATATCGAGAAGGAAACAAATTAGTAGATGGGTTGGCCAACCTAGTTTGTGATCAACGAGAGCAAATAATCATTAGAAATAATGATGACTTGTCTAATTTTCCCCCTATTCAAACCATTACGTTGGAAAAGAATTCCTCTTTGGCTTAGCATTATGACTTAAAATGGTAAAGAATAAGTGCTTTCAGTTTATTCCTCCATTGAAGCAAATTTCAAATGTATTTAATTCTAAAAGGTGGGTGATGAATGCTGAATAAGGTGGTCTTTGTAAGAAGAATTATTTATGCATGAGTCATCTTCCACATTGGAAGAGACATTATCCAACATGGCAACAGTTGTCCAAGTGTGTAACTTAATGATATATTGTGGTGGGCTTTACAAACTCAGATACTTGAGATGTCTTATCACCTCGACTGTATCTCCACGATATCCAAGTTGGCTACTAAGCGTAATGTCTAATGATGTTTAGCATTTACAACTCCCAAGTTGTGCTTAATTATTCACATGGAGGTTGGGATATGAGATTTCCATGAATTGCATCAGCATGGAAACTTGTTCATTGCTCCTGGTTTTCTTAACATGTTTTATTTTTTGCAGGTAGATTTATAATTCTTTTCGTTGTATGGCTCATTAGTTAGCTTTGTGCAGGAGGTCAATTCATATGAGCCAGCATGCTTCAATGGTGCTTATCAAGTTTTTGCATTTTGTTCGCCATGATTAGCATATGCCTATTCATACTAGCTTTAAAAGGTGGTGAAAAATATTTTATTTCATTTATAAACATCAAAATCATGTGGAGAGCGATGGTCTGCAAGCCTCGTGTATTCAATTCTAGCAAAATGTTGTCCCAACCATGAAATTTTAGAGTTAGCTGACCAGTGAAATCGTGGGAATGACCGTTTGAAGATAACCTCACCCATGAAAATTTGGTGGTGATATTCAATGTTGAATGCCCTAGGGTTGAGGAATCAGTACATTTAGTGCTTGGTTTTGAGCTAACAAGTCCTAGAGCTTGACGCCTAATTTTCCCTTCTCAGGTTCTTTCTGTGTTTTTATCAAATATTTTGGATCTTCTCCAATCACTGGGTGAATTGGAATTAATTGTCAATAAATTTGTTAAGCCTCAAATGCTTGATGTTGATGCATTATTACAAGTTGTTCAAGGGTATAATATCTTTGCTAGTGATGCATATTTGGGTGATCTATTTCCTAGAGATTACATTAAAAATAGGTTGGGTTTTGCGGACATTTTTCAAGCCATAAGGTTAGCTCTGTAGTTCAAAAATGATAACATCCTTCTCAAAGCATTAAGGAGGAACTCCACAAAAGTTTGTGTTACAATGATCTTGGACATTAAGGAGAAGTACTATTCCATTTATTTTCTCCGTGAACATAATCCTCACCCATCTTAGAATTTAGGTTTTGTTGGCTCAGAGGAAGGTGCTCAAGTGTCGGTTCCAAGAAATGAAGAGGTTGAGTCGTTGCCAGTCGAAAATGTTGAGCCAAAGGGAATTGTTGTTGGTTCATCAGTTGGGCTTGAATTTTCAGAGGAAAATGTTGTTGGTTCATCCATTGGTTATGTGGCAAGGGCACAAATTCTACAAGCCGAAAACAATGTAAATAAACCCCATATTGGTTTTGATTTCTTTGCTCAGGAAAAGAATTTGCAAGAGACATTGGAAGGCCAAGATGAGAATTCAGTTCATGGGGAAGATTGCATGGAGGAGTAGCTATTTGGTTTTCCAAAGTCGCTAGTTTTTTTATTACAATGTTCATTTTGTTTTTCTTTCCAGATAGCTTGCTATTCAGATATAGTCAAATTATGAAGTAGATAGAAGTCAAATGCAGGGTTAGTTATGTTGCATCTTATCTTAGCTAGTTAGTATGAAATTTTTGGAAGCTGGTTGAAGAACAGGCTAAATTAGTTGTAAATATCAGAACTGATCTGACATTTTTTCCTATTTTGTTGATACATATGTACTTCTCTTTTATAAATATAATATAATATATATATCTACAAGAACAAGTGATAGATCAATAATTTGACGCTTCTTTTAGTTAGTTGAAGAAAATGATATTTTTTGAAAAGATTATGAAACAATTAATGGATTTGTAAAATGGCATTTGTTTAAGAGTTTGAATGCAAAGAAATGGGAAATATGGAAAAGGGAGTTGGAATTATTTTATTAATTTTGTATTGCAGGTGATTGGGAGCCGTGTGAAAATATGGAATGGGTCGAACAATGGTAACAAAGAGCCTTAGCACCTACATCGACACATGTTCAACATTTAATGATAATTGAAGATAATCAAGTGTTTGCATTAGATGATTATGATCATGTTTCGGATCTTGTACAAGAAGGTACATTAAATTGAATTGAATTTTATATGTATGCATGTTTATATGTGAATTAAATATAAGTCACTCTTTATTGAATTTTTTATTTATTTTTGTAGGACATGTGTAGTTGCACCTGAGGGGAATGAAGAGGAGACTGAGTATTGGTTGGCTAGATGTGTTGAGGGAAAACATAAGTTGCTACATCCTAGAGTGGATGATGAAAACTTTGAGTATCCAACTGGTTCAGTGGTTGTTGTTGGCACCTGTATTTGAAAATATTTGATAAGAAATAATGGTTTCCTACATTTGAAGATTATGAAAGACATAATAAGATTATACATTATTCACATTTGATTTTGGCAACCAATATAAAACTAGTTAGATATCAGGGGAGGCATGCTAATAAAGTGTTATGGACACTTTCAATGGATGATCATGAGACAATCATTGATGCATTACAAAAAAGATAGGATGCATATGGTACAATAGAGTAAATAAATATTGGTAAGTATATAGTTGTATATATATTTAATTGATAGTCGATATGTAATTAAAAATTTATCACATATACATGACTATATATATTTGTCTTTAGTCATTTCCTAATTAAATTTTTATATCATTTTTTGTTTCAGGTCTCCAAAACTAGATGCATTACAAAAAAGAGAGGACATGGGGTAAACCCACAAAAGTGGTTTACAATTCGAGTGAGGAAGGAAAAGTTGCAAAAAATGACCCCTTGCAAAAAAAAATGCTTTTTGGGTTTCGAACGAACTATTTGGTTCGATCAAACCCATTAAATGTTGGCCCCTCATTTCTCATTCAAAAAAGAAAATAAAATGGTAAAGGAAAGGGGATTCGCTCGAACCAGGGTTCGAGAGAACCCCCCTTTTCCCCCTTTTCTCCCCTTCTCCCCCTCAAGCACGAAAAAAGTCTAGAATTTTTCACTTCGAAGCTCGGGTTGAGGATGAAAATGGAGGAGACTTCATAGACCCAAATTCTAAAGATCAAATTAATTTTAACCCAAACTCCACTATAATTTTTTTTTTGTGTTCAATGTGTTCATTCATATGTATACTCAGGAACTTCTATCCTTGTGGGATAGGTATATGTCAATATGGAATGTCAAATAAATTTCTTTGTTCATACGGAATAGGAATTCACTTCATCTGTTCATACGGAACAAGAATACATCTATTCATAAATTGGAATAGGCATCCACCTAGTGAGGTAGACATCTATCATATGATAGGTATGTGCTCTGGCCAGAGTCTTGGACCCATCGAGATCATTCGGATCCTGAGTCGCTTCCCTGAAGACCACACTACCTACTGGAAGTGTACCAAGGTCACCATCCTCAGGTGTATGTAACTGATAATTCTAGGCTTGAAACCCACCTCGGAATTCGGCCTAAGGCCTCGGGGAATCAAGCAATCCATACTAGATTCTTTCGAGTACTATTGATTTTAATTTGTTTATTGATTTTCCCTTGAAATTTTTAGATGATCTTGCTCACCCTAAAACCCCGTTCCCAAATGCTTGAGTACTGGGAGCATCCTTGGCTTCCCAGACTGCCTACATACCCTGCTTCCAAACGGGATCAAGGTGTAAAATATGTAGTTCTATTTTCTAAACTATGTTTCATGTGAAGTGTTATAAAAAAGGGTGGGTACACAACCCTTTCTAGGGTTCTCGTTCCCCCTAGACAGATCCTCTGTGGTTTCTACCCACAGAGGGAGGAAAAAATAACAAATGGCCGACTTGACCATTGGTCGTTTACCTAACAACATTCATCTAACCTATTTCCTATTAATATTCATCACCCTAGACCCGTTTTAAAAAAATCAATATATATCTTCAAATCTGAATTGCATTGCACCATTCCTACTTTCGTTTTTCTAGGTTATCACTAGCGGATTTGATTCATTTCAATATTATCTTATTAGGTTATCATTCCAAAGAGGATTTCCCTCCCTTTGGATTTAATCAACCAATGTTCCTTATTTCTCCCTGACGGTTTATAGGGATGATGCTACATATGTCGTTATTGCAGCTGTGTTAGGCGATAGGTGCAGTAGCTCAAGCATGACGACATTACCCATTAACGTGAACCAGAGGCACCGTTAATACTGAATGCTACTAGTTTTTTTTTCCTCTTTTTGATTAGGTTTTCAAACTATATCTAAATTAATCTTTTGTAAAGAAAATGCTCATAAGAATCTAAACTACATAAGTATTGCAATTTTAACATCTATTAAAGGATAATACCCAATAAACATTGTTCGATAATTTACTTGATACGTTTCTATAAAAGAAATATTCCATCATAACCATTAAATAAATAAATGACTAGACAACACAATAAACAAGTTTTTACGATTAGCTTCATGCATTATTTTTCCTTTTCCGACTTCTTTCTTCTTAAATTTTAACCATTTCATGCAGGGGTTTCAATATTTGTTGCCTAACCATAAGAAAGGGTTTCTCCTTTGAGAGTTATTCTTGACGAATCTATAAAAAAAAATCTTCGAGCTCATATATATATATTTGGAAGGTAGAAAGAAAAGTCCTTTTTTTTGATTCTTTACGTTGCTTGGGAAAATTCATCAAGATTTACTAAATTGGTTCATCTAAGTTTCGATACCATGACCATAAATTTTCTTTCTACAACATGACTTAAGCAATCTTTCTTTAAGACAAATTTTGAGCAAACTTAATAACTCAAGTTATATTGGGACGTCATATAAAACCTTTTTTTTATAAAAATTAAGAACCTTGGACACAAATAGAATTCCCAATTGCATGTTGCATGTCTATAAGACTAGTTTGGTAACCATCATTATAATAATAATATAGAACACTCATATCCAAGACAATAAAAAAAACCATAATATCTAAATTACCCAACAATATTTAGCTTGCTGATTTCAATAGAAAATGGACAACGTTTGAACAGTAATAATTTTTACATCTCTCACCCAAATTTTAAAATTCAATATGTTTTGGAAAGGTGGAAGGATAGGGAATAAAACCCAAAATTAGTTTTGCAATATTATTAAACATGTGTGAGCAGTTTTCTTTACAATTCAACTCACACATTTTCTACCTGAATTAGTTGATTGGATTAAAATAGTTCTAACTCTTCTCCAACCCAATACAAGTAGAGAAATACAAATCTTCCTCATGCCATGCACATGATAAAACTCTAGAATTTATATATAAAACATCTATGCAAAAATGATGTCCAAAAGATAATAAATTATTACTTATACAAAATAATAATTCAGTTTTCACACAGCATACATAATTTAAATCATAATACAAATTTTATAGGGACTACACTCAAATTGATTATGAAGAATGAGCAGCACCTTCTTGCGTATTGTATGAACAATGTCCATTTACAGCAAGCTTAACTTTTCTTGATTCCTAATATTCAATGAATATCTGATTCATGATCATTGGGAAGTTCTTTACTATAATCTAACAAGTTCTTACATCTGCAACCTCAACTTTCTGCAGTTGTTTAAATTTAGTTTGGATCACATTCAGAATAAGGTTTATTGGAGATTATGTTGATAAAATTGGTAACTAGATTCAACAAACATATAAAAGAATTATAAGATGCTTCAAAGAATTGATTTCTAGATGAGTCTAATTATTTCTATTAGGATTTGATATGAACCTTACATAAAATTCATTTATTTGATAATGTTTGATCACAAACATTATTCATTTACTTTAAATTTGTTATGCTCTAAATTGATACAAAAATGTATACTGTGATTGTAACCTCATATCTGACTATAAATCAGTTTTTTACTATTGCAAGTTGTGGTTGTAGTAGTATACATGTTTCGGTCCTTACTGCTTGGCTAATGTTATAAATTATTAATTTGTTGTTCACTCACTACTGTGTTTGTCTCTTCTATTTTGTTTTCTGGATATCATAATTGCATCCCATATTGCAGCCAAGGAGCAAATATATAAACTATATCATTCCTATTGTATGTAATCGTTGTTTTAATCAAGACTATAATATACTAAGTCACAAGCTACACAAGATCAAGAAAATAATAATGTAGTGAATAATAACATTGATCTGTGTTGGAAAAATGCATTTTTAGAGTTATATGGATGAAACATTGTCAAGATCTCAACCACAACATTATTCTTTGGTTTTTTTTTGCTTAATCAACTAATCTCTAAAGACTTTGCTACACATTTTGAATTACACATTCAAGGGAAATGGCGCCATAGTTAAAGGGATTTTTATATTATAATATCCTTTCACAACCATTGAGAGGATTAGCTATGCTAGACTTAGCTCTCTTTCCTACTAATTCAAGGTGCCAACATTGCACAAAAATCAAATAAACTTAGACATGGATACAAGAGTATAAGATGCATATCACCCTACCTCTATGTCTATGGAACCAGATGGTGCAAAACTGAAAATATATTAAGTCATCTATCAATTGTAGTTGAATCGTTAGAAATCCTTCATCTAAATTGCACTTGAATTTTTGTAAGACCAAACGTGAGGGGTATAGATGTAGAACTAATTATTGGTGGATGATCTATGGTTAGGTATTAGACTCAAGTTTAGAATGTATCATCTTATATGTGTAAGTACCATAAAATTCATCTGAGCTCCCCTAAGATAGCCATTTTTATTCTTGTAGTTGTAAAAAAAACCACATCATATTGATTTGTGTAGAGTTGATTACCATTTGTAAGACTTAATATCTAAGACAATATAAAGTTGTATTTAAATTCTATGGGATGCCTAAATGTAATGCATTGAAGGTTATACGTATAATCATTTCAGAAAAAAATAAAAAATGCTTTGATTCCTACCTACTGTGCTAAAATCCTGGTTGAAGTATGGGATAAAGGGAATGCTCAGGTCAACACATCTCCTTCTTGCACAAAATGCAATCAAACACTCACTAGATCCTTTCAACATACAGAGAACATAGGCCCGTAGAACTCGAGTGCCCTCAAACACAGACCCATCTATCTGTTTTATAGATAAAGTTGTATTAAATTCATCTTAGACTATAGAATGAGGTAGCTCTGAAATTTATTGTAGGTAGTTGAATTATAATCCAACGTGAATAATATGGGTTAGATGAGGTGATCAAATTCGGCGTTGGGTGGCTGGTGGATGGTGCGACTTTGTCGGTTGGTTTATTGCTAACAAGAAATCAATTCAAATGTTTGCGCCTTTAATCCATTAGTTAGTGAATAAGTTTTCTTTCCACTCAAGGATATTTATTAGATTTATTTCTCATCAATAATTAATGGCTAGATCCAACTGATAGAAATTTAAGGAAATGTGGAGATAATACCTTTCATGAATATCAAAACGTGTTCATGCAATTACCTTTAGCATTAAAGTCAATAAAAAATGTGTTGTTGGAGCAGAGGAGTCGTGACACAACTGGATTATGGTAGTCCTCAGAACAATCTATCCAATGAATATAATTTTAATATGTTTTGGTTTTATTATGTATTTGTTTATTTAGTTTTATTAAACATAGGGTTTTCACCAAAAATCAAGCTCTTTGTTCTGCACATGTGGAAAAATAGAAGATTATCAAAAAAAAATTGAAAAATATGAGTGCACTAGATATTGAAGTCTTTGATCCAACAATTTTTTTTTTGAATTTTCATACATAGAAAAAAAGTTACGTTGTATACATTCCGCCTACATCTGAATTGTAATTGGTTTGACTTTGAAACTTGATCAAGGAAAAAATATTCAATAAACACTATGAGACCAATTGGAAGCACTAGATATCGTAGTTACAAATCTAAATTCAAAAAAATTATAATTTTATCCTTCATGGAAAGAAATTTATGTTGTATACAGTGAGTGTAACTCCTTAAAAATGTTTACTAAAAAAAAAAAGTTTTCGAAGGAGATGGAAAAATAAATGCAATCTAATTCCAAATTTTTTGAAAAAAATGTATTTAGAATCTACAGAAAAAATGTCGCAAATCACTAGTTTGCATAGTCTTCAAATTCCTCCCGATTTAGCCACTATAGGTGCCCGAAAGTGAAGATTTAGTTAGAAAAAAATATTTCAGTGTCCAGTTTGGCCAAAAATTGTAAACCAGTATTGTGGGATCACCCCATGCATATATATTAAAATGGAATTCAAATCTAGAGATAGGTAACTATATATAGTTCTAGATACATTTAATTGATAGTATACATATAAAACTAAATAGTAAAATGTCATTTTATAAAATGTTTATAATTGATTTCATATCCCCTTAAATCTCTCTATTAATTCTCCTTAAGTCATCCTCTTAAGACCCCTTAATCCATATCCTCGTATATCTACCCTTAATCTATCCTCTTTCATCCCATTAAGTCACTCTCTCAACACCCATTAATTCATCCTCTTAGAACCCCTTAAGCCATATCCACATATATGTACCCTTAATCCATCCACTTGCATCCCCTTAAGTCACTCTCTCAATACCCCTTAAGCCATCTTCTTAGGACCCCTTAATCCATATCCTCATATATCTACCCTTAATCCATCCACTTTCAGCCCCTTAAGTCACTCTCTCAACACCCCTTAATCCATATCCACATATATCTACCCTTAACCCATACACTTGCATCCCCTTAAGTCACTCTCTAAATACCCCTTAAGCCATCATCTTAGGACCCCTTAATCCATCCTCTTATGTACCATTAATCCATCCTTGTATATCTACCCTTATTCCATCCTCTTGCATCCCCTTAATTCATCTCCTAGGATTTAGGTTCTATGGTTTGTGGTTTAGGGTTTCTAGGGTTCATGAGATGCTTAGAATAACAAATCTAAATGGGTTAATGGTTAAGGGTTCATCTCCTAGGCTTTAGGTCCTATGTTTAATGGTTTCTAGCATTCATGAGATGCTTAGAATAACAAATCTATATGGGTTAATGGTTTAGGGTTCATCTCCTAGGCTTTAGGTCATATGGTTAAGGGTTTAGGGTTTCTAGGGTCCATGAGATGCTTAGAATAACAAATCTATATGGATTAATGGTTTAGGGTTCATCTCCTAGGCTTTAGGTCATATGGTTTAGGGTTTTTAGGGTTCATGAGATTCTTAGAATAACAAATCTATATGAGTTAAGTGTTTAGGTTTCATCTCCTAGGCTTTAGATCCTATGGCTTATGGTTTATGATTTCTAGGGTTCATGAGATGCTTAGAATAACAAATCCATAAGGGTTAATGGTTTAGTGTTCATCTCCTAGGCTTTAGGTCATATGGTTTATGGTTTAGGGTTTCTAAGGTTCATGAGATGCTTAATCCCTTTAATTTATCCCTTTAAGTCATTCTCTCAACTCCACTTAATCCACCCTCTTACATCCCTTTAATTCATTATCTCAACTCCCCTTAATCCACCCTCTCACATCCCTTTAATTCATTCTATCAACTCCCCTTAATCCACCCTCTTGCATCCCCTTAAGCAATCCTCTTAAAGGATCCTTAAGTCATATCCTCTTACATCCCCTAAATCGACCCTCTTGCATTCCTTAAGTCACTCTCATAATTCCCCTTATTCCATCCTCTTAGGACCCATTAAGCCATATCCTAGGGTTCATGACATGCATCCCTTTAATCCACCCTCTTACATCCCTTTAAGTAATTCTATCAACTCCCCTTAATTCACCCTCTTGCATCCCTTTAAGTCATTCTATTAACACCCATTAGTCCACCATCTTGCATCCCCTTAATTCATTCTCTTAACTCCCCTTAAGGAATTATCTTAGGACCCCTTAGTATATATCCTCTTAGGTCCCCTTAATCCATCCTATGGAAAACATAACTTAAATTTGTAAGGAATTTATAAGATCCAATTTTCTAACTTTTACTATATATTGTTCTTTTCTCGCATGAATTATTTAGTTAAAAGACTCATAAAACTATAGTTACTTTACTTAAATTAATTATTTTTGCAAGTTCTCATCAAGTCGGTCTACCATGTGATTGTCACTATAATTTTTTTTTATCAAGAGACTATGTAAATATCAATTTGTGGTCTTGACCTAAAAGTTGATAAGCTTTAATTGTATCTACATGCACATATATGTTTCATCATGTTATATAGTTGTATTAAACATCAATATACATTATATATGTTTGTTCGATGTATGAACTTCAATGAACTTATTAGTCACTTTTTAAATATCTTGTTCCAATTTTATCTTATACAAATCATGTCTTGTATTTACCACATTTTATATAATTTTTCAATTGTATATAGATTATACTTTTTATACATACAAGGAGATAGATTTTTGTTCAGTGATTCAAATATTTTCTAGAATTGGAAAATAGTTAAAATTACCTGCCCTTAATTTATTATGAATATGATCTAAACTATTTAAGGAATGTTTTAATTTGTCACCTAACCATGTGATCAATTAGATATATGAAATTTGATTCTAGATAAGAATTTATAGAGTGCATATTACTTGAAAATTATATAAAATATCTGTACATGTACATGAGTGCATATAATCATCAAGATGAGCATAACACGAACATAATTGAGTGCATATATAATCATCATATTAAAGTCAACTGATATAAATAAACACAAACATGATCACATTAATCGATATAATGTATGTGAAATATTCCATGAAATAACATGTTCAAAATGTCCATGTCAAGCCCAACACATATATTTAAATAAAACTAGAGATCTATAGTCCATAAAATCTAAAACCATCTAACTAGCAAGGTGATCAGTCAAATCAAGTCTCCTCTTTGCTCCATGTGGACTATATGTAATGTATCATGCTATAAAAGAGTCCAAGAAACTTGAAATTAGATTTAAAGTTAATTAGAAATCTTGATATAATTTAACATATAAACTTGAAAATATAAACTTGATAAAAATGAATTTAATTATCTAGTAAATACAGTAAAAATTATTTTTAGTATGCATAAATTACCATATGATCAAGTGAATCTACTCACACATTTTGTTTGTGTAGCATAACTGTCAATCAAGAAGGTCCAAATGCTTGATCTACTATATCTTGCATATTCATATAAAGCAAACAATATGTTAAAACCTCAAATATATATTTAAAAGGTCCCTAAAAATTGTATAGGATATTTAGTAAACTTTACAACCTCGAATGATATGACCTCATGATCATGCACCTAAGATTTCCCATGCATAAATGTTGATGGTGTCTCAAGTTTACCTGCCATGGGTATCACATGAAATCCCTACATATAGATACAAAAATGTATAGATCATTCGCACATGTGTAAAAATTCAAATTAAATTACATCTATGATGTGTATTAAGTTTAAACTTTTCAAAGCACTCAGCTGAGCTGATGATGACTCAGGAGCACTCACCACAACTTGTGGTTGGTTGGTACTTGGTATCACATGACCTCCCTACATCTAGATATAATATATCATTTCACACATGTGTACAAATTCAAATTAAATTAGATATTTACAGATAAATTAAAATATATATTGGTTTGTACCTGACCAAAAGGTGAGCCTAATTCTATAACACTCGAAATACAAACACAATCATATTGAGATTCAAGCATCGTTTGATCATGCATCTACATCGAACACTTCTTGAATTATTATTATATTATATATAATTTGATGTTATTATTTACATGAAATTTTGCACATTTCAAACAAATTATTTAAATGTTCCTAAGTTCAAAAGATGAACATACCGATGTAGGATGATCCTCAGAATAAAGTAAATCCATATATGACTCCATCTTAGATGCATGTGGGTCACCTGAAGTGGATGCCTGAGTATGCCCATAGCTTGAGCCTCCATTCTCTCAATTGCCCACTTCAACTGCCACGTGTGTAGTTTGATGAGTGAGATTTCCTAAAAGAGAACTCAATGCTCATAATGTCGACAACATCATCTACTGCTGAAATGCAACAGGAACACCAGGAGAAGGAGGAGTGATAATAGGAGCGATCAGAGCATGTCGTTGAGGATCAATGTTTGCTCCTAACCTACGTTGGGGCATGCCACACCCAACTCCTTGAAATGACCTCGTATCAAAATAGTTGGGTTTAAACCCAACTCAAACTTAGCCCATAACTTTCTCAAAAAGTATAGGGGCACCTCACAATTTCCATGTGGTGGAGTATCAAACACCATCCACCATCTATCCCAAAAATTTGTAGCTATCTATGGGTGCCTACACCATTTAATTGAAATTCATTTTTTGGTGGGTGGAATTGGTTCTTTTGTTTAGGGGCTAAAAAAATGTTGTCAAATGGCTTGTTTGGTAATTTTAAGGTCATTAATTTCTTTATAAGATAGTCCATATGCATAGAATTTTCTCCTCTATCTCTCCATTGATCGAATCTATCTAGGTCCACATCAATAGATCGAACAAAATCGACAAAAGATTGCATCAAAGATGCAAACCGTGCGAGATGGGGGGGATATTAGGCTCCTTTTTTATAAAATCTATATTTTCCTGAATCATGTTAAGTTTTTCTCTAATGCTCTCTCTTAATTGATCCTGATCTAGTATAGGGAGTGGGTGGTTAGGAGGTGGAGAGTGTGGAGCTGTGGGGTTTTGTTGTGGTGGCAGATCTGGATGTATGGGATCTTCAAGTTGTGCATAAGGTATAAAATCCTCTATGTTAAATTCAAGCTCCATGTGAACAATGAAATGGAATTTGCATGTTAAAAAATTAAAAAATATATATCAACAAACTATTTAACTAATGTACATAATTTGAAAGTTATTTAAATCACATTGAACATGCACAAATTCAAAATACATTTCATTTGAAGACACATTCAATTTATAACATTAAAAAATCCATAACATAAAATATATAGCATGTACACATTAAATTATACAATTAAATCCATACATACATGTACCCTCAAGGTTAAATTCGAGCACTTTATCTTCTAGTAACCATATGGTTTTATTTTCCTTGCAAGGTTAAAATTGAGTCCAGTGTGTGGTTGTTAATTTCAAATTATTGTATCATTCTATCTTGAACTAATGAATGTCATGCCTTAGTGATACTTTTTATATGATTCTATGTATGTTCTAACCTATGCATTGATTGTCAATGAAAGATTCCTCCTAGGCATCATGTCACTCGTCAAAGCAGGAATGGGGGGAAGGCTAAGAACCCACCTATGAATCATATTGGTGGTCCTCAAGTTATTGATATCCTTCAAGATATAATAGTAAGGGGCCCACTTTAAGAGGCATCTATGTGTGAGAATTTTTAAATTAATGTAATAAAGAAGGTGGATATGAATCTATGTGTAGATTGAATGCATTTTTAAAGGTGTTGTAATGGTAGACATTGAGAGATTTTTAACATGTGTTTGTGGGTAACTACAAAGTATTATATTTTATAGAAAAGTGGTACTATAGGACATTTGCAATTTAAATTGACAGTATTACTACAAATCACTTGCAAACTAAAGGTAATGTGATTTCTTGTTAAAAAGGGGCAACTAGTACAATAGGTGACTTATATCATAGAAAGGTTAGAGACACTTGCAATTTTATTTGATATTTAGAAATTTATTAAATTAGATTTATTATGAGATGTATAGTAGGAGGTCAGCTAGTGTTTGTGTTTAGTTTGTTTAGTGGTGGGGATGGGAGAGCGATGTTAGATAAATTTAATAATATGAAGAAGTTTGCAAATATGTTTAAAAAGATAATAAAGATATATATAGGTTTAGATAGTGTGATGAAACTATTAGTCTCACATCCCCTAGTAAATAGTTCACAAAAATTATTTTCAATGATCTTATTGTGTCAAAGACCTATATTATGAAGGGTTAATTTTTACTTCCAACTCTAATGCAACTAAAAATGGAGATAATTTTCACACCAAGGTCATACAATTTTAATAAAATCCTACCTACATTACCTAAAACTAATTATTGAACACCTTTTAGTACTTTTGCAGCCCTTCCAAGAAGAATCATCAAGTATATCTTAAATATTTCCACTATAATTTAGATCAATATGTATACTATAAATAAGATACCTAAAATATCTAAGGATAGACTATTACATTTTTTGTACATGGAAAGGATTTATATGTTGAGTTGTATAAGTTCTTCTACATCAAAAATTTATAGAGGATGACATATTTTTCATAATTCATCTAGGTATTTTATGTTATTTACCTCTAATAAATGGGGTGGAAATTATAAATGGTTTTGAGTTAGTTATTTATGTCATTGGTTTATTAAGTGAATCCCTTGAAAGAAGGCCATAAACTTATTTTTATCTCTATCACTTGATAATTAAACTAGAGAAAAATTTGATGATACACATTAATTGAAACATGATCAATACTAAGGGGAAAAATAACAAGATTCAAGATAGCTACTATTACCTAGGGTTTTAGGTTTTAGGTTTAGGGTTCAGGGTTTAGGGTTTTAGGGTTTAGGTCCTAGGATTAAGGCTTTTGGTTTTTAGGTCTATGTTTTTTGGATCTTAGGGTTTAGGGTTTTGATTTATAAGTTAAATGTGTCCAATTTAGGTTAAATTCTAGTTAATTTAGGTTTAGTTTTTATGCTTTTCAATTTATAATTTAACGCTTTTGGTTTCATTGATTTCTTTGGTTTTTTAAATACAATCTAAAAACTATAAAATATTGAATATAAGAAAAACAAAATAAATAAAAACTAAATAACAATTACAAAATAGAAATGCAAGATATAGAACAAAAAAATGCAAAATTCAACCAATGTGGAGGTTGCTGAGGTCAGTTGTGTCGACAGGAGGAGGTGGTAGTGAAAAATTAGTTGAATTGGGCTCTTTGAAATGTGTACGCAATCTCTTCTCTCCCTTAGGCACACGGCTAAAATGAACTATAAAAATGAATTACATAGTGGTTAATTTAAAAAATTAAATATCTTTTTGAAACACGTACATGTTTCAAAATGTGTATGCATTTTGTAATGTGTACGTGTTTTAGGTTGCACACTTGAATCTAAATGCATACACATTCAGATCTAGGCTTGAGTACCCGATCCAAAGCGCATATGCATTTTAAAAACGTATATGCATTTCTTTCAAAAAAAAATTGTTTTGGCCAGAACTTCCCCTCTTTATGGACCCAACTTCTTGCTTTTACCCACATAGAGCACACCCACTTTTCCAATTTCATTCAATCATAACCCTTGATATCTCAATGCAAGGGAGAAAGAGATCTTGGTAGGGGTTGTCTTAGGGGTTGAATATGATCTAATAAGGGGTTCACCACCAAGCTAGGGCTTGGAAAAATGTATGAAATGCAAGATGAAATTCAAAACCTAGTTTGATGCAAAGCTTTACTAAATGACTTATAAATGTAAACAAAGAAAAACATAAAGTTGTAAGAAATAAAGTGTGCACCTAAAAACTTGTAGAGGCTTGAATGAAGGCTAGAAATGATATCGATCTTGAAATTGGCCTATTGGGACTTATTTGCAATTTTGGACAAATTAGTCCTAGATCTAGAATTTTGCATAGGAGCGGGTTTCGGGAAAATGGGTATCCAAATCTACAAAGATCTTTGCAAAACACCTACAGTGGGGCTCATTCATTACTTGTGGTGAAAGAGTCTAGTTTGGATTTTTTAGAAATTCAGTCTGAATGTGCTCTTCTCAATCTGCTCAATTTGTTCCTCTAGGTTCCTGGATCTAAAACTTTGATTTCGAGGCTATAGATTACCTTTAAATGAAGGTTATGAGCTTGCAAATGGGGAGAAAACTCCAAAAAGATTGTAACGTAATCTTCAATGATCTTCAAGTCCTCAAAGAACCTAGATCTACAATCACACAAAGAGAGAGAGAGAGAGAGAGAGAGTGTTGATTGTTAGGGAATGGAGGTTTTCCTTGGCCAAACCCCTTTTAGGTAATTAAACAAAGAAACAAGGACATGAAACATGAACATAAGATATAAAAAATGATACCTTGAATGATGTCTTCTAAATTGTATCTCTAAACCTGAAACTCAATCCTGAAATAGCCATGAAGAATGTAGATCTTGATCTTGACAATAGGAGTAGGACAATGGGGTGATCCCACAATAGTGGTTTACAATTTTTGGCCAAACTGGACACTAAAATATTTTTTTCTAACTAAATATTCACTTTCAAGCACCTATAGCGGCTAAACCGTGAGGAATTTGAAGATGATGCAAACTAGTGATTTGTGACATTTTGTTTGTAGATTCTAAATATATTTTTTTCAAAAATTTTGGAATTGGATTGCACTTCTTTTTCCATCTCCTTTGAAAACTAGTTTTTTTCAGCAAACAACATTTTTAAGGAGTGACGCTCACCATATACAACATAAAAAAAAAATCATGAAGGATAAAATTCTAATTCTTTCGAATTTAGATTTGTAACTCTCATATCTAGTGCTTCCAATTGGTCTCATAGTTTTTTATTGAATATTTTTTCCTTAATCAAGTTTTGAAGTCAAATCAATTATAATTTAGACATAGGCAGACCATATACAGCGTAACTTTATTTGTATGTATCGAAATTCAATTGTTTTTATTGGATCGAGGACTTCAATATCAGGTGCACTCATATTTTTAAATTTATTTTTTTGATAATTTGCTATTTTTTCACATGTGCAGAACAAAGAGTTTGATTTTCAGTGGAAAACCTATGTTTAATAAAACTAAAAAACAAATACATATTAAAATTATATTCATTGGATAGCTCATTCTGAGGACTACCATCGTCCAGTTGGGTTTGTGAAGTTTCCTCAATTTTCATCCTCAACCCGGGCTTCAAAGCACACAATTCTGGATATTTTGGGTGCTTGAGGGGGAGAAGGAGGGAAAAAAGGGGTTCACTCAAACCAAGGTTCATTTGAACCTCCTTTAAAAACATGTTTTTAATTATGCTTTTTGGTGGGAATGGTGGGACCTTGTATTTAACTGGTTCACTCGAACCCCAAAAAACAATTTTTTTTATGGGGTCATTTTTTGCAAGTTTTCCTTCCTCACTTGAATTGTAAACCACTTACAATTCAGAAATAGGTAGACCGTATACAATGTAACTTTTTTTGTATGTACCGAAATTCAGAATTTTTTTGTTGGATCGAGGTCTTCAATATCTAGTGCACTCATATTTTTAATTTTTTTTTTTTTGATAATTTTCTATTTTTCCACATGTGCAGAACAAAGAGCTTGATTTTCGGTGGAAAAACTATGCTTAATAAAACTAAGAAATTAAATAAATAATAAAACCAAAACATATTAAAATTATATTCATTGGATAGCTCATTTCGAGAACCACCATCGTCTAGTTCGGTTTGTGAAGTCTCCTCCATTTTCATCCTCAACCTGAGCTTCGAAGCACAAAATTCTGGACCTTTTGGGTGCTTGAAGGGGAGAAGGAGGGAAAAGAGGGGTTCGAGCGAACCCCCAGGGGTTTGCTTGAACCAAGGTTCATTTGAACCCCCTTTCAAAACATGTTTTTCATTATGTTTTTTTGTGGGAATGGTGGGACCTTTTATTTAATTGGTTCACTTGAACCAGGGTTCATTCGAACCCTTTTTTGGTTTTCTCAAACCTTTGGGTTCATTCGAACCCCAAAAACCAATTTTTTTGCATTTTTGCAAGTTTTCCTTTCTCACTTGAATTGTAAACCACTTTTGTGGGTTTACCCAATGCTTGATCTTGGATCTTCAATGCTACATTACAAAAATGGCTCAATGACATGCTTGATACTTGACGCTTGATATCATGATGGATCTTGAAGTGCTACAATAATTGATGAAGAATCTTGCCCTTGAATGCCTTAAAATTGACCTTGAATGTTATCTTGATGATCTTGGAATGCTTAACCCTTGCTTTCTTGAATTCATAACATGTAGGATTATGTTTCTTGGGTGAAAAATGATTTGAAAGCTTGTTTATATAGGCAAGCCACTCAATGACCGCTAATTTGATCCCCAAGGCTGACATAGGAGAAATTTGAACTTAAAACCTAGTTTTCTCGCTCAAAACCTTAGAAATAGGCCAAATGGGACTCATTTGCCATCCTAGGCAAATGAGTCACACCTAGATGGGAATCATTCACCCAAGGTCATGAATGGGTCCCACAGGTGCTATTTTTAGTCCTAAGTTTTAGGGAGTGAAGGAATTAAGCTTATATGTTGATCTTGTGTAGTGCCCCGCCACACAGCCCTAGAGGAAGTTTCAATTCACAATAAAAGCGCACAATTTTTTATTTTATTAAAGTGAATTAAACATACAAGTTTTCCTACAATTGACAATATCCCCTAAGGCTATGTAACCGAGATTACTTAAACCCACACATACATCAACATAAAAACATAGCATTTAATGACATTATGAAATAAGTATGTAAACAACATAATGAGATATACATCCAAGTTACAAATTCATTAACTTTAATCAAAAGGTTACATCATTGATTTCCAAAATGAGGCAATAGTACAAATGTGTTACAATTACATAAGTCCACCTTGTAAATACAAGAGGGGTAAAATAACTTATTACAATATGAAATAAAACAATGATAGAAATACAACAAGATCTGTGAGCTGTCCAACTGGATGTCTCACCACCAAGTACTGAAGATAAAAGGGGACCCAACGGTGTATGGTGCATGTTCCTTCCAACCAAGTGGTACCCGAAGGCCCACCCCCATGTTAGGAGATAGTAACAAAGTAACATGGACAAAGATCTACAACCTTTAACCATAGGTAGACTCATACTAACACATACTGACTCAACTAAACACATGTATAATATAAGTCTAACACTAACATGGTCACATTGCTTCCAGACATAAAATTGATCAAGTATGATAAGGAATTCATACACATAAAACACAAACCCACTGTTGTCCTAGACAAAGTGTCATTGCACAGTTAGTCATGAGATATCCTCTGGGAATTCTTCATTGGCTCTGGTAATCCTAGTGACCTCTAACAACTCCCGGCCCTCATGCTTACTCATGCGGAATTGACTACCTCTCATAAGGACAAGATAGTTGACCTTGCCATTCTAGGCTTTCCCACACATCCCAAGGTTAAATGAGCCCTTGTGTCTATGAGTGAGGCTAAGTTATCTTGATTAGTGTGAAGTGCATCCTAATCATCTAAGTACATTAATTTAATTAACACTTGATTAAAACACTTCTGAAGGTTACCCGGTTTACCTCTTTGGGCTCCGACACCTAACATAAGCCACTCTTCTAGTGGACAACACACTATACAAAACTAAACTCCAAGGGTAACTTAAGTCTTTACAACTAGACAACACAATCTCTCCTATTCTAGGAGGTAACAGTTAAGGAAACTCACTCCAAACACTTGGAGGAAACAAATCACAAATAGCACTACCCAAGGGAAATACGATCAGTTGACTTAACAAAGCAACAACCCACATCCTCTAAAAGACTTACAATTTAAAACTCAAATAACCCTTTTCCCCAAACATGAACATAAGGAGAAACAATAACAAGAAGCAATGGCAAGGAAATATGCTATTTTTGTGGATATATTAAATCCATTTCCCTATCTAATATTTTTCACAATAAATATCCAATTACTTCAACCAGATAATTCATAAACTAAATTAATTTCCTTTACTATTACAGAGAAGGGAAAAATTCCAATTTTATCAAAACAAATATTTTGACTACATTTAAATCATAATAAACCCATGTAAGATAATTCTTTTAGTTTCCCAACTAACACATCTAATTCCTACAATTTATCAAATTAAATAATATACACAACCACTTAAACATGCTCACTTTTAAATATATATAAATAAATTGAATTTTATAAATATTTATTTAAAAAGTACATAAATAATTCACAACCTCAATTTATTAAGTCAAGTTTATAAATTTAAAAAAAAAATAGAATAACTAAACATATTTATTTATTTTTTATATATATGTATATATACACTATATACATACCATCTATATATTTATAATCACATTGAACAAATAATTACAAAGAAACAAATACACAATATATATATATATATTATATATACAGATATATATATTCATTATATATATATTATATATACATATATATATGTTCATTATATATATATACACATATATACCATATATATATGATATATTGTATATATACTATACATATTTTACGAATTCCGACAAACAAAATTTAACATAGAAATTTCCACCGAAGTATTATTTTTGTTTTGTTTTAAAAAAAAACTTAAAACGAAATAATAAAAAAAAATATAAACTCATGGGCTGTTGGACTGTACCCATGTACATCCGGCCTTGAAGTCAAGGGTGCCAGACTATACATGGTACAACCGACTACACAACTTTGGGGGCTGCGCTCCCTCCACTTTTAGTGGAGGACACTGCCATGGGAGCAACGCACTCCCACTAACGAGGTACGATGGGTGGTGGGAGTACATCCGCCCCCACCAACCAGCAAATATATATATATATATATATATATATATATATATATATATATATATATTCAGAACATACCATTTACAATCTTGAACAAATTTCTAGAATTCATTTCCCAAGAACACCGTATAGACGACGATTTCAAAAAAAAAATTAATTAAATTTTCCATATTATATTGAATATATATATATATATATATATTATATGTATATATATTAAAGTATAATACATATATATATTTACACAAAATTTCATTTATTGGTTAAATTGGACAAATTTATAAAAAAACATCCATCTAGAGGAAGAAAATATAAAATTTTCTAGAGAACATTCCAAAACTCACATAGGTTTAAAACTAAATCTTTTAATGAATTTCCTCAATATTCATAGACAAATAAAAGAACAAGGAAACTAAGAGGGATCTAGGTTATATCTAGAAGCTTTCAAATTTCTATAGAGGTTTTAGAAATAAATTCATTTCTACAGTGAATTAAATTTCCTAAAACAAATCTAAATGTGTTGTTCAACCTCTAAGTTTGATTTAATAACGTAACTAACAATTTCCTCATATAAAATAAATTCAACAGAGTTTTCATCTTCTACATTTATTTATTTATTTTCTTTCTTCTAATAACAAATTCTTTTCCTAAATAGATTTAACAAACAAATCTTTATTCCCTACAATTTTTAAAAGCAAATAAAGAACAATACAAAATCACAGAAGAAAACCTAAGTCAAGAAGCTTCAGGTAATGGAGATTTGATGCAGAGCCTCCTCCAAAGCTTCCATGGCTTCTATCCAACAATCCGGTGATTCCAACCAAGAAAGCAACCCACAAACACAACAAAATTTACCAGAATAACTCTAATACCATACTATAGCCAAGAATCCCCAAAACCAAAACTTCTCTATATATTTCTAATTTTTTTTTTTTTCTTTCCTCAAAATATCCTTTCTAAAAAGATATCTCTACACCTGTGAAGAAACTTTCCTCCTTTTTTTTATTCAAACCAAAATTATTTCTGTGAATAATCTTTCAACAACCTCTTAAATAATTGAACTCTAACATGCTGGCAAAATTAAAATATCTTCTAACAACCAAATCTAGTTTCCATTTAATTTAATAATTATAAATAATAATATAATTCCAAATTGAAGTTAATTACCACCAAATAAAATTAAATTCCAAAATGGAATTAGATTCTTTTCTTTCTTTTAATTTTCTCAACATAAAATTTAATTAATTAATTTTAATTATTTAATAAATAAATTCAACCCATTGGATTAAATTTAATTAATTAAATAAATTAAACTTAATTAATTAATTCAAACATAAAATTCTATCCACTATATCAACTTTAATTAAATAAATAACAACATTATTTAATGCAATAATTCTAAATATCTATTTTCATAATCAAGAACCCCTTAGAATAAAATAACATTAAAACATGGAAATCAATGACTCAACAAACATGACTAACGAAACACTATGGTTAGGGTGTAGACTTGACACAAGTTACATAGTTACTATCTCCCGTTCAACTTAACCGTTGGATAGACACGCTCAAACCTGTGAAACCAGGTGGAGTCGATGTCATGTACTTGCAAACCTGAAAACAAAGTAACCAACATCATATATATATATATATATAAGAAGCATAAAATACACACCATGAAGAGGAACTCACAAGATCACAAGGCGATCGCAAGGGAGTGATGCGAACCCATCCCCTTCACCAATACACTCATCAAAACTGACATTTATATGTTACTCAATATCCTAATATAAAATCACATGTTATATCTACTAACATCATTACATCATTAAAGCATGTAAAACAAATCATCAGATAAACCACATCACACAAATAATAGTTCATCGCTCTATAAGTAGCGATCAAAACACACATAACCAAGTATGCCTAATATCATAGTAGCTAAAACCAAAACAAAGTATAAAAGTAGTCTGAACATGAAGAAAAATATAGGGGTATTACATTCTCCCCCCCAAGGACCAGGCTTACTCCTGGAAGCCTACAAACAAGTAGGGATATAATTCCCTCATCCTAGCTACATCTTCCTAGGTGGATGAAGCATCATCCTTGGGATCCCACTAAACTCTGACGTGATTAATATCTCACCCTCGAAGAGTGAGCGTTCTGCGCTTCGTTACGGCCACAGGCTCCAAAGCCAGCTGCCCATCCTCTACCTGTAAAGAATTCCAATCAAGGACATGAGAAAAATCTAGATGATATGGCCAAAGAATTGAAACATGAAAAACGTCGTGTATATGTGTAAGACTGGGCAGCAAAGCAAGCCAGTAAGCAACTGGACCAATCTTCTCGAGTATCTCAAAAGGTCCAACAAAGTGAGGCGCCAACTTAGAACCCTTTCCATAACAGATTGGACTCTTCCGTGGATGCACCCGCAAGAACACTCTGTCACCAATAGAAAACTGTCAATCCACTCTATGCGTATCTGCATACTTCTTCTGCCTATCCTATGCTGCTACCAAGTGCTCTCTAATCTGAACCACCTGCTGCTCCATGTCCTGCAACATCTTCGAACCCAATAATACTCTATCCTCAAGTCAATCCCAGCTCAAGGGGGTACGATAAGGATACCCATAGAAAGCCTAAAAAGGTGCCATGCCAATGGAACTCTGGAAACTGTTAATTTATGCAAACTCTACTAAATAGAGATACTCCTCCCATCATGTTTGCTGGTCCATAACATACATACGTAACATGTCTTCAAGGATCTGACTAACCCTCTCAGTCTGTCCATCTGTCTCTAGGTGATACACTGAACTGAAGTCCAACTGTGTCCCCATCACATGTTGTAATGATGTCCAAAGAGCTAAGGTAAACATTGGATCCCTGTTAGATATGATCCGATGCGGGATACCGTGCAACCTCACTATGTCCTCCATGAATACTCTAGCAACAGATGACGCATTATAGGAAGAGCGCATAGGTGAGAAGTGTGCTACATTTTTCAACCTATCAACTATCAACATAATCACATCATGTTGTCATGAGGAGTTGGGCAAAGCAACAATGAAGTCCAACGAGATAATATCCCATTTCCACTCTGGTACAAGATGTGGTTGTAGAAGCCCTGCTGGATGTTGGTGTTTAGCCTTCACCCACTCACACTCTAAACATCTCGCTACATAATTTGCAATATCGCACTTCATCCCTGGCCATAAATATAACTAACGTAGATCTGCATGCATCTTCTTCACCCCTAGATGAGCTGAATAGGGTGTACGATGTGCCTCGGTCAAAACTAAAGTGTGAAGATCACCTGTTGAAGGAACGTAAATACGTTCTGAATGTCTCAGTAAACCATCTGCATCAAGTGCATAACCTGTGAAACTTCCCTCTAGAGGTCTGCCTACCTCAATCTTTGCCCTAACATCCTGATACCAACTATCCGTTGGAAGAGCAATAAGAATCTAACTCCGCAAATCCACTACAAGAGTCAACTCATATATCTCATGCCTATGTCTACTGAGTGCATCAGCTACGACGTTCTCCTTTCCCTGAATATACTTCACTTCAAAGTCATATTCACAGAGAAACTCCATCCAACGCATCTGCCTAGCATTAAGGTTTGGCTGCATGAAAATGTACTGAAGGCTCCTGTGATCACTATGCAGCTCAAATCTATGCCCGAGAAGAAAGTGTCTCCATCTAGTCAATGCATGGACAACTGTTGCTAACTCAAGATCATGTGTAGGGTAATTCAGTTTATGATCCTTAAGATTCCATGACTCATAAGCTATAACTCAACCTTCCTACATCAACACTACTCCTAACCCCTCCAAGGATGCATCTGTACAGATGACAAAGTCCCTTATAGGATCAGGTATCACTAGTATTGGTGCACTGGTCAACTTCTCCTTAAGAACCTAAAATGCCATCTGATAGTGCTCTAACCATCCAAACCTCTTCCCTTTCCTCTGAAGGGATGTGATAGGATTTCCTATCCTAGAAAATCTCTGAACAAACCTTCTATAATATCCTGCAAACCCCATAAAGCTATGGATCTCTACCACATTCGTAGGTGCAGGCCAATATAAGATAGGTTGGATCTTTGAAGGATCCACTGATATACCTTCCCCTGAGATCACATGACCAAGATACTTGATCTCAGTCTCGAAGAATTCACATTTCGACAAGTTAGCATAAAGTTGGTTATCCTGTAAACACTATAATACCTATGGTGAATGCTCCTCATGTTCCTCCACTGTCTTGGAGTATATCAAAATATTGTCTAAGAACACAAGGAAAAATATGTCTAAGAAAGTGTGGAATACTCCATTCATCAAACTCATGAACACAGAAGGTGCATTTGTTAACCTGAATGGTACTACTGTGAACTCGTAGTGACCATATCACATCTAAAATGTCATCTTATGGATATCTGAGTCAAAAATATGGAGCTGATGGTATCCCAACTTAAGATTAATCTTTCAAAATATTGTAGCACCCTTGACTTGGTCAAACAAGTCATCAATCCTAGGAAGCGGATATCGATTCTTGATCGTCACTTTGTTCAACTATCGGTAATCAATACATAACCGAAGTGAACCATCCTTCTTCTTCATTAAGATAACTTGTGCTCCCCATGGAGAAACACTAGGGCGAATAAATCCCTTCTCTAATAACTCCTCCATCTATAAGCAGATCTCTTTCAACTCCTGAGTGGTCATACAGTAGGGAGCTCATGAAATAGGCTCTAATCCAGGTACTAAGTCAATCTTGAAGTCTATATCTCTCTGCGGTGGCATCCCTAGAATGTCATCAGGAAAGACATCTGAGTGCTCCTGAAGAATGGGGTGACTATTGAGAGAGACTTTCTCCTCTCCATCTCCTAATCCAAAACCCTCAACTGCAATAGCAAACAACTAATATCCATGCTGAACACATCTCCTCAACTGGATAGCTGAGATAATCCTCAAGGATATCGGTATTTGTACTCCTATAATATCCACCTCACCACCAGATGCATTAATGCATCGAATCAACTTACGTCGACAATCAATAACTGCTCGGTGAGCCTTTAACCAATCCATACCTATGACAACATCATAGGATCCCAATGGTATAACTCAAAGATCCAATGTAGTAAGGAGTGGTCCAATCTCCAACCTACAATCAGGTACTACAAAATGGGATGCAACTTTCGCACTAGAAGCTAACTCGACCTGCCACCTATCAGCTTGCCCGACGACCCCTAGTCTACAATGTGACACTACATATGAAGAAATGAAGGAGTCTGATGCTCCTGAATCAAATAGAATGGTAACAGGGTTACCCAATAACATACCATGAGTCTCGACCACTATACCCTAGTGCTCTTCCTTATGGTTATCAATCACTACAAACACATGATGGCCTCTGCCAGTATCTCCCATTGTCGGCTCTGACGTCACTGGTCTCTACGTGAATCCTAATGTGCCCTTGTTAGGACACATCCTAGCAATATGGCCCTACTGACCACAAGAGAAACAACCTGTGCCTCTACCATATCCTCTTCCTCCAACTGGTGCACTAGACTGCTACGCACTGCCTTTAAAAGTGTACTGGAAGCTTTGAGTGGGTTGCTCAGAGTTGAAATGCTTCATGCGTCTCTAGTTTTTGTCACCTTGTCTCTGTTGGAAACCTTTATGTTTCCCCTTAGATGCCTATTGCTGACTACCCTTAGTTGATCCCTACTGCATCTTAGGAGGCACAACCCCGTGAGTCTATCCCCCTCGAGCACTAGTCCCAGCTCCTGAACCACTGCCAATAAGGACACTTGTATGGCCTCCCAGTGCCATAGTCAAGTTCTCCTCCACAAGTCGTGCCTTCTCCACAACTATCTCCATAGATTTGGGCTCAAAGACCCGCACACCACCACTAATACAGGTGTTTAAGCCCCTGATGAAATTTTGCATGAGCATCCCCTCATCATCTCCTATTCCTATGAACTGTTTAAGTTCGTAGAAACGTCTCTCGTACTGATCCACAGTCAAGGCTAATTGTCGTAGGACATGGAACTCATCACCCCTACACTAACACCAATGTTCAGAAAGAAAGCGGTCTCTAAACCGCTCAAGGAATATCTCCCAAGACACAGTACTCATATCAATGTGGAGTTTATGCTCCTCTAGTCTCCACCAAGTGGCCATAAACCCTCACAGGTGCATAACAATGCACCGTGCTTTAGTATTTTTATCAAACGGATGCATAGAAAAACATCGATCCAAACCTATCAACCAAGTCTCGGCCTCTAAACCAGTGCCTACTCCGTCAAACTGAGGTGGTTGTGACCGAATCAAATCTCTCATATAGGAAGAGGATAACATCTCTAACTATGTCGTAACTGTCCTCACACCAAGATTAACCTCTGGCATAGCCTGTCTCGAACCTAAGAGTACCAAATCCTCCTCAAAAACTCTACGTGCAGCTTCAATCCCTGGAGGATCTAACTATCCACCACCGCCCCCTAGGCCATTATGTGAGGCATGTTGTTTGTCTTGATTTGGTATAATCGTAACATGAGGTGGAGAGTCATGCTGACTCCCATCACGACTACCTACCCAACCACATCCTTGTCCTCTGCCTCATCCGTGTTTGGGAGACATAATCCTACAAGGACACATAAAGGTATTAGACAAGGTGCACTTGAAAACCTATGCAACTAAGCTTAAATGGGTACAACATAATCCCAGAGCACCCAGTGTTTAAACTTGGGCTCTGATACCATGTGTAATGCCCTGCCACACAACCCTAGAGGAAGTTTCAATTCACAATAAAAGCGCACAATTTTTTTTTTATTAAAGTGAATTAAACATACAAGTTTTCCTAAAAATGACAACATCCCCTAAGGCTATGTAACCGAGATTACTTAAACCCACACATACATCAACATAAAAACATAGCATTTAATGACATTATGAAATAAGTATTTAAACAACATAAAGATGCAACATAACATAATGAGATATACATCCAAGTTACAAATTCATTAAATTTAATCAAAAGGTTACATCACTCATTCCTAGAATGAGGCAATAGTACAAATGTGTTACAATTAAATAAGTCCACCTTGTAAATACAAGAGGGGTAAAATAACTTATTACAATATGAAATAAAATAATGATAGAAATACAACAAGATCTATGAGCTGTCCAACTGGATGTCTCACCACCAAGTACTGAAGATAAAAGGGGACCCAACGGTGTATGGTGCATGTTCCTCCCAACCAAGTGGTACTCGAGGGCCCATCCCCCATGCTAGGAGATAGTAACAAAGTAACATGGACAAAGATCTACAACCTCTAACCATAGGCAGACTCATACTGACACATACTGACTCAACTAAACACATGTACAATATAAGTCTAACACTAACATGGTCACATTGCTTCCACACATAAAATTGATCAAGTATGATAAGGAATCCATACACATAAAACAAAAACCCACTGTTGTCCTAGACAGAGTGTCATCGCACAATTAGTCATGAGATATCCTCTAGGCATTCTTCATAGGCTCTGGTAATTTTGGTGACCTCTAACAAATCTCGGCCCTCATGCTTACTCATGCAGAATCGACTACCTCTTGTAAGGACAAGATAGTTGACTTTGCCATTCCAGGCCTTCCCACACATCCCAATGCTAAATGAGCCCTTGTGTCTATGAGTGAGGCTAAGTTAACTTGATTAGTGTGAAGTGCATCCTAATCATATATGTACATTAATTTAATTAACACTTGATTAAAACACTTTTGAAGATTACCCAGTTTACTTCTTTGGGCTTCGGCCCCTAACAGAAGCCACTCTTCTAATGGACAACACACTATACAAAACTAAATTCCAAGGGTAACTTAAGTTCTTACAACTAGACAAAGAAATCTCTCCTATTCTAGGAGGTAATAGTTAAGGAAACTCACTCCAAACACTTGGAGGAAACAAATCATAAATAGCACTACCCAAGGGAAATATGAACGGTTGACTTAACAAAGTAACAACCCAAGTCCTCTGGAAGACTTACAATTTAAAACTCAAATAACCCTTTTTCCCCAAACATGAACAAGGAGAAACAATAACAACAAGAAATTGCAAGGAAATATGCTATTTTTTTGGATATATTAAATCCATTTCCCTATCTAATACTTTTTACTATTAGATAATTCATAAATTAAGTTAATTTCCTTTACTATTACAGAGAAGGGAAAAATTCCAATTTTATCAAAACAAATATTTTGACTACATTTAAATCATAATAAACCCATGCAAGATAATTATTTTAGTTTCCCAACTAACACATCTAATTCCTACAATTTCTCAAATTAAATAATATGCACAACCACTTAAACATGCTCACTTTTAAATATATATAAATAAACTGAATTTTATAAATATTTATTTAAAAGTACATAAATAATTCACAACCTCAATTTATTAGGTCAAATTTATAAATTTAAAAAAAAAATAGAATAACTAAACATATTTCTTTATTTTATATATATATATATATATGTATATATACACTATATATATTTATATTCACATTGAATAAATAATTACAAAGAAACAAATACACAATATATATATTATATACATATATATATATTCATTATATATATATATATATATATATATATACACATATATACCATATATATATGATATACTGTATATATACTATACATATTTTATGAAAAGCAAGATACTGATGAATTTCAAAAAATAGAATTTAACATACAAAATTTCCACTGAAGTATTATTTTTGTTTTGTTTTAAAAAAAAACTTAAAAGAAAATAATAAAAAAAAAATATAAAGTCATGGGTTGCCAGACTATACCCATGTACAACCGGCCTTGAAGACAAGGGCGCCAGATGGCACATGATACAACCGGCTACCCAACTTTGGGGGCAACGTTGCTGCCATGGCAATGCTCCCTCCACTTTTAGTGGAGGGCGCTGCCATGGGAGCATCACACTCCCACTAAGGAGGTACAGTGGGCGGTGGGGGTACATCCTCCCCCACCAACCACCATAAAAAAAAAAAAAAAAAATTTTAAGAATATACCATTTACAATCTTCAACGAATTTCCAAAATTCGTTTCCCAAGAACGTCGTACAGATGGAAATTTCCAAAAAAATAAAAATCCATATTATAGTGAATATATATATATATATTTTATGTATATATTAAAGTATAATACATATAATGTATATATATATATATATATTTACATAGAATTTCATTTACTGGTTAAATTGGATAAATTTATAAAAAACATCCATCTATAGGAAGAAAATATAAAATTTTCCAGAGAACATTCCAAAATTCACAGAAGTTTAAAACTAAATCTTTCAATCAATTTCCTCAAATTCATAGACAAATAAAAGAACAAGGAAAATAAGAGGGATCTAGGTTATATCCAGAAGCTTTCAAATTCTCTATAGAGGTTTTAGAAATAAATTCATTTTTATAGTGAATTAAATTTCCTAAAACAAATCTAAATGTGTTGTTCAACCTCTAAGTTTGATTTAATAACGAAACTAACAATTTCCTCATATAAAATAAATTCAACAGAGGTTTCATCTTCTACATTTATTTATTTATTTTCTTTCTTCTAATAACAAATTCTTTTCCTAAATAGATTTAACGAACAAATCTTTATACCCTACAATTTTTAAAAGCAAATAAAGAACAATACAAAATCACAAAAGAAAACCTGAGTCAAGAAGCTTCAGGTAATGGAGATTTGATGGAGAGCCTCCTCCAAAGCTTCCACAGCTTCTATCCAACAATCCTGTGATTCCAACCAAGAAAGCAACCCACAAACACAACAAAATTTACTAGAATAACTCTAATACCATTCTACAGCCAAGAATCCCCAAAACCAAAACTTCTCTATATATTTCTATTTTTATTTTTTTTCTTTCCTCAAAATATCCTTTCTAAAAATATATCTCTACACCCATGAAGAAACTTTCCTCCTTTTTTTTATTCAAACCAAAATTCTTTCCGTGAATAATCTTTCAACAACCTCTTAATTAATTTAACTCTAACATGCTAGAAAAATTAAAATATCTTCTAACAACCAAATCTAGTTTCCATTTAATTTAATAATTCTAAATAATAATATAATTCCAAAATTGAAGTTAATTACCACCAAATAAAATTAAATTCCAAAATGGAATTAGATTCTTTTCTTTCTTTTAATTTTCT